>QJPP01000951.1:130000-539433 GCA_003996215.1 Jaltomata sinuosa
CATCAAATGGAACTCAGTTCATATCTTTAAGTTCGATCATTGACAAGGTTCAAAGAAAGGAGTATTCTTAACCTGATGGGGGATCTTGCTACATAGCTTCATATCTAATCAGCTGATATACTGATGCAGGGAAATTCTTCTAAAGAAGACGTGTTGAGCTTTCTTTCCTTCGCTAACCCCCATAGTTGAATAAGAAAGTTTTGTCTCCAGTTCAGGGGAAGGACAAAGGAAAGATTCAACGAAGGATAAGGTGGAATGAGATCCTCCTGTTTAGCTCCTTTAGTTAAGGCGCCCAACAATTGAGTTCCGTAGCTTAGGTAAGCATCCGCGAGAGGTATTGTGGTGCATCCATCTAGAACAGCCCTCAAAATGATCCAAAACAAGAATGATTACGTTCAAGCAGAGATCTCACCAGCGGTAGAGGCGGGGAAGACCTATACTATTGATTTCTCGATACCGAGACTCTACTCTAGACAGCCATAGTCTCTAGATAGCCCTAGCCAAGGTTCTGATTCTGATAGACTAGCCTTGCCTTCCCCACAGAGGAGATAGACTGATCTATAAAAGCTTCTGGAACTAGAAGAAGGAATGTAGGAGCTAGTCTTCAAAGCTATCCGGCATATGGGAAGCCGTGCTCATTTGCCTGTGGTGGGGGTAATAATTATTCTATATTGCTGGGGTAAATAGCCCTTTTCCCAACCCAAACTTGGTTTATCTGATGCTTGGTTGAAGCTTACTTGCAAGCACAGCATCTCATTCCCGTTACGAGAATAAAATGACGCCCCAGCTTGACTCGAGACCAAGACTCCTTACAACTCGCACCAATAGCGGCACTGAGCGGCCGAAGATTGATTGAAAGGGCAGGCCCAACCGACCCTCTCCCCCCTAACTGCCTATCTACTCGTGTTTGTAGCTCGATCGGAGGTCAAGACTATGGTCCGGCGGAAAAATAGAAGTCGTCTGTATCAGTAGTGCTCAGTAGTGCTTCACCACTACCCTAGCTGGCGAAAATAGCTTAATGGTAGAGAGAGGAGAAGAATGCAACTATCTAATCGGGATCACAGTTCCGACCATTCCTTTGAAGGCCGAAAGGTGAAGAAGTGTTTAGCCACACTGTCTGCGGAACAGTCTTATCAAAGCGCTCTCTTTAACCAATCAAGCAAGACAGATGGAATGAAAGAAACAAAAAGTAGCTCCGCAGCTCGCCCAGAAAAAGATAGACCCGCCACTATATATTTGTCAATCCCTGGGCCAAATACATACCCGGCATACTAAGACTAAGATGAATCATTTTAGTTCCTCAACAGGCCTTGTCCCTAAATCCCTAAACTAAATAGGACGCTTATAATCGCGATCATGCCGCATCATCTTACACCTACAGTGGCAGAGTGTTTGATAAGACTCTCGGATAAGAAAGATCAATCCTGAATAAGCTTCAGCTAATTCTCATTATAAATCTTTTTATAAGCAAGGAGCTATCTATAGGAAGATAGTTGCCAGGTCAGTCTGGTCGGAAAGAAGCTTGCTTACACCTTACTTTATATTCAAAGAAGGGGCAAACCCATTTCCTAGTCACCGGGCTGAGCGAACCTTTGGTACTTCAATAGGGCGAGCAGTTTGATAATGACTTCTTTCGTTTGGTAGGGCGACGAATACTTCAATGATGGAAACAGCCAGAAACTCGAGAGGGTCTTGGAGAAGCGTTTGCCGGTAACCAAAGCCTCACTCTAATTATGTCGTGAGGCTGACTGAATCCATAAACCCGGATCAAATCCCTAGCTCTCTTCCTTAGTACAACTGCCTATTCCTGCCAGTCTACTGACTAGGGTTAAAAGAATTTACCCAGGCATGGGATAAAGGGCAAGAGGAGCCGAGATGGCAAATCGAGCAGCCTATTGCGCTAACGGTAATGGATGAAAGGGAAGAGGGATAAAGTAAAGACAGGGTTTACTCAAACGAGTTGAATAAGCAAGCCAATAAGATCAAATTGCTCTTGTTGAACCAGCTACTAATCACCAAGTCCTTTGTTTAGCCAAATCAGCTTGGGATAGCTTGGTTGGTGAGAGAATTTTAGCATTCATTTGATTGATAGATGCAAAGAATTCACCTAACTAGAACTCTGCGAGTGAACGCAAAGAAGGAAACCAGACTAGACGGAAAGAATTCTGAGTAAACAAAGCAAAAGCCCATCTAGCCGATCTCAAGCTGGATGAGAAGGCAAACCAACCCTCCGAAGAAGGAAACTATGACTAATTAGACCGTTAGTGACCAAATGACAATGTCGACATAGGAAAAGAAGGTGAGATAGGGGATGGAAGCAGGGTAGTGCTAACTCTGCATCCGCGGCTAGCAATTATGATCTGGAAGTCGATCCAGGGCAAGTGTTCGGATCTATTATGACATAGCCTTGAGGCGCTCAACGGACCTTTTAACCTTTTAAAAACCTTTTTTGGGCTTTGGATTGATCCAAAAACGACTTTTTTGTGCAACCTAGTGTATATTCATAGAAGTTATTAGATAGAGCTCTTTAAATTTTTACCGAGAAGATTTTAATTACTCTATTTCAAATCACGCGAGTAGCCATTAGACATTACTAAGAGACATCCCCGGTATATATATTTAGTGATTCGAGGTTTTTTTTATTAGTTTTAATAATAAAAAGAAGTCTATTTTGTACTCTATCTGTGTATCCTTTTTTATTCCTAAAAAATAGCAGATGAAATAAAAGGCTTAGAAGGGAGATAATGAAATTATGTGATTGGGTCTTCCAAAAGCAAAGGAATGATCCATTTTTTAGTTAACTGATCTGATGGGTCCAACAAACAATTAATTATAACAAATATCTAAATTCTAAATAAAAAAATAAAATGCAGTCACACATATCCCCTCCCACCCAATATCATGCTATTCAGTCCCTAAAATAGGGGGGGAAATATTTTTTAGTATCATTTGAACGCATGTGCCTTAATTAATAGGAAAAATTACTGGACTAGACAAACATAAACCCCTATATTATGTAATTGAACAATACTTTAAAATAATTACGTAACATAGAGCTACTTTTAATTATATAGCATTTAATTAGTATCAGAAAAGATTTTCCCTCTCTCATCCACTTTCCTCTTTTTTCTCTCCCTCAATTTACTCAACCACTTCTTCGGCTGCCGCTTGGATTCCCGACGGCGTCCACCATCTTCTTCGGGTGATTCACGTTATCGTCGCTACTCCAGCGAACCCTTTTTCTCTAAAACTAGCAATCGTCGACGTCGGTAAAACTCACTGAACATCGTCGGCGGACCACTACTGCTCGCCGCTACTCCAACAAGCATCATTATTGTCGCTACTCCGGCAAGATCTAGAAGGCATAGATCTGTCCGGCAAGGTCCAGATTCGAAGGCTTCTCCGGCACCCGCCGTCCTCATCCATCGTCACTCTCCTCTCGACCTCTCCCCCCTCCCCCCACCCACACACACGCCCACCAAGAATGGCTCCAACAACCACCATTGCCGACAGCAGCAAGGAGTGGCTCAGCCCTCCCCCAATTCATGCCTTCAAGTCCCAAAATTAAAATCAAACTAATTGTGATACAGCTATCAAAAATACATGCACATGAAAGAAAAGGCTAAACACATCAGTTACATCAAATTAGTGATATTAGTATCAGTTATCACATCTTGGTAGCTTTTCAATTATGGATATAGGTATCACAAACATGAAATATGAACTCTTAACGAATATGAAAAATGGATATAGGTATCACAAATATGGATACGTGTATCATCTAAAATGTAACTGTGATAACTATATCACATTTTGGATAGGTACAAGATTAGTGATATAGTGATATAAACATGCACATATCGTTTACAGGTATCAAAAAATGTGACAACTGAATCAGCGTTGTTTACTCCCATCAGTTACGCCAAATTTGTTATTGAATGGCGCAATTTATGGCCCTAATTAATATTGTATCACAAGTATCAAGTTCTGAATCGTGATACCGAGGGGAGAAAGGTTGTTGAGTTACGTAAATAAGTAAACTGTTGCTCTGCTACGTAATATAGGTCTAAACTAGAGCCTTTTATGAAATTTTCTCTAATTAATATATTGTACCATTTTATCTTCATTAAAAATTTCTTTCAATGAACTCAATCATCAAATTAATTTTTCTAAATTTTTTAAAAAGTAGTAAAAGATATTTAGTACCATCTCTCTTCTAATTTCTAACAAAATTTCTCCTTAAAACTAGCAAAAAGATATTTAGAACTATTTCTCACCTTAAAATTAGCAAAGATATTTAATTATGACTATTCTTCTTCCAAAGGGTATTCCTACGAATTTACCATCTACAAATTATTTTTCCCGACTATTTGCTTGAAGCTATAGTGAGAAACTTAATCCATATTCACCTAACAAATTTGTATACATTTGTTTGCAATGGTATTCATTGATCCGTATTCATCTAATAGATTGGTATAAGTCTGTATTAATATATATTGATCCGTATTCATTTAATAAATTGGTATATATTTATTTGCATTAGTATCTTTTTAATTTGATATAGGTATTACATTGGTTCGTATTCATCTAACAGTATTTTTTATACATTTGTTTTAACCGAGATTGGTATCCATTGGTATATGTTGGTCCGTATTCATTTAATAAATATGTAGACATTTATTTGCATTAATATCTTTATAATCTTACATTGGTATATATTGGTTCGTATTCATTTACAAATTTGTATATATTTATTTGAGACAAAATTAATATATATCAAATTCAATCAGCGAAATCCCATATTTTACAAAATTGTCATGAATATATTAGTTAATTATATAAGTACCAAAATGAATACTCTAAGAGCAAGTTAGTGTATTCTATGTAATACAATGGAAAAAAGGTTAGAGATCGGAAAATCGACTAAAAAGTCTATGAAGGATAGAGTCAATGTTGCAACAGATAAAAAAATTAGCGGGAGTTGTTAAAGGCATTTAATAAGTGCACGAAGGCAGGAAATAATTATGATCCAATTTTTTATTTTTTTGGCTAATTTTAAGGAGAAATTTTGTTTGGAAGTTAGAAGAGATAGAAGGTAATATATATTTTTTTACTATTTTTAAGGAAAATGATTATGAGTTATGTGGTGCTTTTTTTTTGGCCGAATAATCATTTTATGCCAATTTCTTTAAAGATGGTTAATGTTTACCAATTGTGTGTCTTAGTTGATACAATGGTCAATTATTCGCATGGATGGCATCAACTATTGACTATACGCTCCAAACGATTGAAATTTTCTGAAGGAAATTGGATCGGATCACCCAGGTGGGTTAATCCGGATCCATATTAACAGATAAATAATATGTGATTATTTATATATTTATATTAATAAACAAAGGGGAAGAGACACGATTATTGGGAAGAGACACAACTATTAGAAAAAATTGTGTCCCTCTAGAATTATAAGAAGGGTCTCTTAACAGAAACCAAAAAACACTTTTCTCTGTCAAAAATAACAGAAGGAACACTCTTCTCCTTCTTCCTTCTCTCAAGTTCTTGTGTAGAAGATACTATTGAAGATTTTTCTCCGAAATCAAGAACAAACTTCTATAACAGGTACGCGATTGTAGACTGTGGCTATTTTGGTGTAGTTCATATTTTCATTAACATGTGATTGTACTATTAGACTAGTGAAACAAATTCAATGATCCTGCAAATTGTGTGTTTAAGTATATCCTTCATTGGCATCAAAGCCTACGTCGTTTGTTTCCTAGTCTTAATCTTTCTTTTCAGATTTTTTTGTATTCTGTGTCATTTTCTTTATCTGCGTTCTGACTGGTTCAGAATAGTTTCTTGTATGAAACAGAGAAACGAGTTCTCTGTGTTAAACCGTGACAGAAGTCACTATAATCAAATTATGACTAGTCTCAAAAGTCAAAAGTTTTATATACTTGATTTTGTTAAGCTTATGACCTTTTTTTTTTATAAACAGTGACAAGATTTTTTTTACAATCAGTCTGTATGGCTGGTATCTGTAACAGTCCGTGTGGCTGCAAAAAAAAAAATGTTTTTTAACTCAAAGAAAAACGGAAACCCTTTGTTTTGGATTATTTTTTTTTTGTTCTGACACTCTCAACATCCTGTAAAGAAAATGGTTTATTTTCTTAAGTAATCAGTTATTTTTCTTAAAATCCATGAATATATGTTTATTGTCGTGGGTTGTTTTCTTTCATATGATATCTTCCTACAGAGGAGTAATTAGTATATTTAAATGAGATTAAAAGTATGCAGAAAAGTCATTCTACTACAGTGATTGAAAAATGATCTTAATTGCTAGACCTATTTTCTAATCTCATAAAGAAAGTTTTTTAGTAAAACTTTGGTTTCACTAATTTTATTTATATTATATACAAGCAAGTATATACAGACATTTACATATATTGTATGTGTTACCAAAATGATAATGTGTATTTATTTTGTACAAGGATTGTTTATATGTGACATGCCTTGTATGAATTAATAATAATTTTATTATTATCATTGAGTATTTTTATATTTGTTATAGAATTTATGCTTATTTAATCTTGAATATGTAATTTAAGATAAATATTTCTTAGATGATTGATTGTGTTAGATTTATGACATATTGGAATTCGGATGATGATTGAGAACATAGTGAACTTTCGAATCTGAACCTGATGTGAAATGAATATAACATAGTTAATTATTTTAAGAATTATTATGTATATGAATTTAGGCTAAAATAATGTACATAGTTGTCTCATGATACTTATATTTGTTTAAATCAGTATGTCAACTGCTGCAAAGAACATTATCGCCGAACTTAATAAAGGTGATAAGCTTAACGGTGATAACTATGAAATATGGAGTATGAAAATTCAATATGTCCTGGAAGAGCAAGAGGCTCTTGAAGCTCTTAATGTGTCTATGACACTTCCCGAAAATGGTGATATCCCTCAACATCTGAAAGACCTTGATACATATCAGGCTTGAAAAAAGAAGAATTCTCTTGCTCGCATTACGTTGCTGAGCAGCATGGATAATGATATTATGAGAGAATTCCGGCAGTATGACGATTCTAAGGACATGGGTCCGCATCAAAAGAAAAGTTTGGTCATACTTCAGTTGCTAAGTTAAGGGCTCTTACTATTAAGTTTGATACTTATAAGAAGCGCCCTGATCATACTATGTTTAAGCATCCGCGCCATATGTCAAATATGGTCAATGAACTGAAAGATGCAGGTCATGTGTTGACCGAAGAGCAGCAAGTCCAAGCTGTGATTCGCTCCTTACCCCAGAGCTGGGAAAATATGAAAATGCACTTGACCCATAATATTAACATCAAAATTATGGAAGATGCTAAGCGTCATTTGGAACTCGAGGAAGAGCGCCTTGGAGTTAATAATGTCACTACACATGCGTATATGACTAGTTCCGATTCAAAATATGGACATGGCAAAAAATTCAAGTATGGTGGATTTTCTCAGAAAAGGGGAAAAGGAACAGTCTCAAAGAAGCCTAAAATTAATCAACAAGGAGAGAAAAATATTTCTTTTTCAAAGAAAAAGGTGAATATGGCTAAGCCTAAGTGATATAACTGTGATAACAAGAGACACTTTGCTCGTGATTGTCCTGAGCCTAAAAAGGTACATGACCTTATTAATAATTTATATAGTGATGCAAATATTTCTTGTTCTGCCTTTTTAACTGAATCACTTCCTTTGTGGATGTAGACTCAGGAGCCACCGAACATATAGCGACAGAAAGAGATGCCTTCGTGGATTTTTGACGAATTCCACAAGAATCCAAATGGGTGTATGTAGGAAATAACTCCAAAGAGGAGGTCAAAGGAATTGGTACCTGCAAACTTGAAATGCATGATGGTCGAACTCTATTTCTACGTGATGTACTATGTACCCCGTCAATTCGCTAAAATCTGGTCTCTGTCAGAATATTGATTAAGTTATGATTTAATATTTTCTTTCATAAACATGATTTGGATAGGTATTTAGCCAAAAACAAAATATGGTACTGTTAATTTCTATGATCGTTTTATTGTATTGGATGTTGTTCAGAGTTCCAATATAATAATATTTATTTTTCCTTATTTACGTTAATTTCTAATTGTGAGACTGATGTAAATACATGACATGCTAGACTTGGTCATATTGGCCAGCAAAGAATGAATCGCTTAGCCAAAGAGGGTCTTCTTGGCTCAATAGATAAAGTAGAATTGTCTACTTGTGAATCTTGTCTAGCTAAAAAAACTGCGAGAAAACCATTTGGGAAAGACATAAGAGCTTATACTCCATTGCAATTAATTCATTCTGACATCTGTGGTTCAATGAATGTAAGGTCAAGACATGGTGCTATTTACTTCATCACTTTTATTGATGATTTTACTCGATTTGGTCATGTATATTTGATTTCTCACAAATCTGAAGCTTTGAGTTGCTTCATTAAGTTTATGAACTTAGTTGAGAATCAATTGGATAAAAAGATTAAAGCTTTAAGAATCGATCGAGGTAGAGAGTATTTGTCTGATGAGTTCAAAAGATTGTGTGATGAAAAAGGAATTCAAAAATAATTAATTACTCCCTACACTCCACAACAAAATGGTGTTGCGAAACGATGAAATAGAACCTTGTTAGAAATGGTTAGGTCAATGATGGCGCGAACAAAATTGCCTATCACCTATTGAGGTGATGCTTTGCTCATTGTTGCATTTGTGCTTAATCGTGTCCCTTCTAAATCAGTTACAACTACGCCGTATGAGTTATGGATCAAACGAAAACCCAATTTGAGCATTTTGAAGCCTTGGGGTTGTGCTGCTTTTATCCATAATCCTTTTTCTCAATATGAAAAATTAGGTCCAAGGGGAAGAAAGTGTATCTTTATACGATACTCTGAACAATAAGGGTTATGTGTTCATAGGTGAACAAGATAGTGGCACAGTAATTAAAGTTGAGTCACGTGATGTTACATTCATAGAGAATGATTTTTCTAAGCAGGGCGAGATAGGTCAAGACTTATCTTTTTATGAAACTACAGACCAAATTGCTTTCGCTATAGACGTTCAAATGGATTTGAGTGAGAGTCATTTTGATGATAATGGATCAGTTTCTATTCCCATAGATACACCATCTGAATCAAATCCTTTGAATATTGCAGGTCCGAGTGGGAGTAACTTACCAATTGATGAATCAATTTATCAATCTCAACCTCGATGAACAAGTCATCCATAATTTTTGCATCATCGATTTGAGATCAAAGGGAAAGCATTTATAGTTACTCCAAATGACGAAGAGCCATGAAATATAAATGAGGCTCTTACATGCCTCGCTTAAGAAAAATGGTTAAAAGCAATGAATGAGGAGATGAATTCAATGAAATCTAACCAAGTGTGGGAATTGGTTGATCTACCTATAGGCCGAAAAGCTATTGCAAATAAGTGGATTCTCAAAATCAAGCGTAAGGTTGATGGTAGTATCGAATGATTTAAAGTTCGCCTAGTGGCTAAAGGGTATACACAACAGGAAGGAATCGATTATGAAGAAACTTTTTTACCTGTTGTACGCTTTGCTTCAATAAGGCTAATTTTATCAATAGTGACCATGTTGGATCTTGAATTGCATCAAATGAATGTGAAAATCGCATTTCTCAATGGAGAACTAGAAGAGGAAATCTATATGGAACAACCTGTAGATTTTGTAAAGAAAGGCGAAGAACATAAAGTATGTCGACTTCGTAGGTCGATTTATAGCCTTAAACAATCTTTTAGACAATGGTATTTACGTTTTCATAATGTGATTATATCGTATGGATTCGTTATGATTCATGAAGATCATTGTGTGTATATCAAAAGATTCAAAGATAAGTTTGTCATCTTATCATTGTATGTAGATGACATACTTATAGCTGCAAGTGATATCGAGTATGTAAAATAAATAAAAGAGTGGTTATCATCTACTTTTGAGATGAAAGACATGAGTGAAGCATCATACATCCTTGGAGTTAAGATTTCAAGAGATCATTCGAAAAGATTGATATCTCATTCACAAGAATCTTACATTAAGAAAGTTCTTGAACGTTTTAATATACAAGATTGCAAACTCATAAACACTCCGATTTCTAAAAGTGAAGCTTTAAGCCAAAGGATGTATCCTCAGACTCCACAAGAGAAGGAACAAATAAAAAAGGTTCCTTATGCCAATGCAGTTGAAAGTCTAATGTATGTTATGATGTGTACTAGACCTGATATTTGTTATGCCGTTGGGTTAGATAGCCGATATCAATCTGACCCAGGACAATAATATTAGAAAGCAGTTAAAAAGATATTGACGTATCTTAAAGGCACAGATGACTATTCCTTATGTTATCAAGGAAATGATCAGTAACTCAAAGGCTACACTGATGTTGATTGGAGAGGAGATTTAAATGAGAGAAAATAAACCTCTGGATATACATTCTTGCTTAACAATGGCACCATATCATGGAGTAGCAAAAAGCAGTCATGTATAGCCTTATCTACAATGAAAGCTGAATTCGTAGCACTTTCATCTGCTGTGCAAGAAGCTATTTGGCTTAAATATTTTCTGGTTCACTTAGGTGTGTATAACAATGATATTGAACCTGTTACAATCAATTGTGATAGTCAGGCTGCAATAGCTTACACAAAGGATCCAAAGTACCATGGAAAGATGAAACATATTGATATTAAGTATAATTTTATAAGAGACATGATTGTACAAAAGAAAGTAAACGTGAAATACATATCTACGCATCAAATGATAGCAGATCTCTTAACAAAATTCATAGCATGTGATGCTTATGAAAGACATGTAAAGTCATTGAGTTTACGTAGATATTGATGTATTTATATTTTATTTTTCCCAATCATGTTCATGTAAATTTACATTATTAAAGTTAATGTTGATTCATGCCTAATTTTCCATCTTTGTTGGCTCATATATATATAACTTTTATGTAGTGTACACAAGTTTTCTTAGGATAAAAAGTATATTGGACAGACAAAAAGATTGGCCTATTCACACATGCAATCGCCTCTATTGTCTAAGGGACAAGTAAAGATGAGATAATTATAAACTAATTATTATCAAAAGTGATGATAAAAGAGAGCTGAAAGTTTATAATGATAATGTCGTTTGTTAGTTTGTGTTTAATTATACGTGATTAAAATGAGTTAGTCTATTTCTAATGCCAGATGTGAGTTTTGAAGAATAAAATAATTGAGTAGTTATGTGAACTCAAAGTTAGACATGAGTTGTCTGAACTATCATCTGCACAATATTTAATTTATGAAAGACATACGCTCCATGGAAAAAGGAGTCAGTATTGTGATACATGTTTCATACCATGTATGCATATAGTGATCCATAAGGGAGATACAAGTTTAGTCTCTACTTGTTATCGTGTGAAGCCCTGAAAATTATAAGTAATTTTTCACATTGTACCCTCATGACTTTAATCAGTTTCTTGAGATTCAGTTTGATGTTTGCTATCTTAGTATGTTGCCAAGAGATCATGTTTGATTCGGTCTGGCGGGACATCTCTAGAAAAGCATATCACGTTGAGATTATGAGATTCTTGAAATAAGAAGGTCATTGAGTATTATCACATTAATTGTGTTCATTGATCGGTCTTTTATGTTTGTCTTTGAGACGAGAATATAATGATGAACTCAAAATTAATATAAAGAGATTATGAGAAATATGAATGTGATAAATGATCTAGGATACTGCATACTATAATCTACTCTAAGTTTCATTGATCGAGATGCTATATATTCCTAACAGATGTATAGCGATGAAACTCTCAAAGTATGCACCGGTCACACGGTCTAGTCGTAGTGTATAAAAGTTACAGAATAGGAATGAGAGTTGACCCACTATGTGTGAGTAGGAGATGAAAGAAACTGGATCGGATCATCCATGTGGGTCAACCCGGATTCATATTAACAGATAAATAATATATGATTATTTATATATTTATATTAGTAAATAAAGGGAAAGAGACACGACTATTGAGAAGAGACACAATTATTGGGAAAAGTTGTGTCCCTCTAGAATTATAAGAAGGGTCTCTTAACAGAAACCAAAAAATATTTTTCTCTGTACAAAAATAACACAGAAGGAAAACTTTTCTCCTTCTTCCTTCTCTCAAGTTCTTGTGTGGAAGATACTACTGAAGATTCTTCTCCGAAATCAAGAACAAACTTCTATAATAGGTACGCGATTATAGACTGTGGCTGTTTTGGTGTAGTTCGTGTTTTCATTAATATGTGATTGCACTATTAGACTAGTGAAACAAATTCATGATCCTGCAAACTGTGTGTTTGAGTATATCCTTCATTTTCTCTATTAGTTACTAGTAAGACTAGAAGGCCTTTTTGGTTCTTGTTAATCTTAACCAACGTTATTTTTTTATAAAAAAAATTGAGAATGATAATTTTACTTTTGGTGCAGGCAAAAGTTGGAAGAGGTATTGAACAAACTAATAGGAATAGCAAAAGAAGTGGATCAAATAATCAGATTGAGTGACAGTGAGCAATCTTGGAAGAAAATTGATTCAGAAGAAGTGAAAATGTACATATACAGATGCACTAAAAATCAATCCAGTAACGTGGACCAAACATGGCTTCCACCCCACAATGCAACACTTGAAGATTCATTTAAATATGCTTTGAATCTGTTTCTCCCACTGGAACCAATTGAATTCTCTATGCATTCAAAACGTGGTCGTTTGCCGTTTAAGACCAGCCCAGACACAATCATTGTCACTATTGGAGATCAAGTTGAGGTAATTATTGCAGTTTCTTTTTCCTTTCTCATATATACTTTGTTAGCTAGACAAACACTAATTCTCATTGATGCCATTTTCTCCCCACACAGTTAAAGGGAGAGTAGAAAGTACTGTTACGAGTTTTCGACCAAAAAAAAAGTGTTATGAGTCCACTAAAATTCGAGCCTGTTATTTTAGATTTAATTTTGAATAGCAATTTATTATGACAAAGGTAGAGTGTTACTTGATTGTAAATTAAATGCTGATGTGATTAAACTGAAATGGTTCATTGTTAATTATAGGAATGGACTGATGGAAAATTCAGGTCTGCAGATGGAGAAGTAGCATTGAAGCCAAACCTTCACATAGACCAAGCATTATTATCATTGGAGCTCAAGTGGTCGTTTACTAATAACCTCAATAAAATAGAAAAGATAATTACCCTATCTGATCAGGTTCTAATTCTAGTTATATTAATATTAGTATACAAATTGTTTGATTATATAATTAATTAAACACACGACGCCAAATAATGTGGTTTCATTTTTTGTCTATCTTCTCGATCTTTAATTTGTTGCTTATAATTCTACTATTTGAGAGATGTAAAAGGGTGATTTAATTTGCCTTCGACGAAATGGATGTACTTTAAACAGGGATTTGTAAGACATAAAATGCTACAACTTGTGGTGTGTGCTTCTCTAGCTTTCTAGTTTTGGTTCAACACCCGACTTATTGTTGAGTTATTACTTGGAATTTTGTAAAAACAACTATGCACTTGGAAGCTAGCTTCATAGGAGTACATAGATTAAATGTAACTTTTGAACTTCCCATACTAAGTTTCTGTGTTTGTTGGCATTATTGCCTAAAGAGTGATTGCAAATACTGTTAAACAATGTATAAGATTGTTTTAGCAACAATTTAACATGGCGTCTAGTTTTTGTTTCACCTTGTTTTGATTCTTTTTGTCTTAAAAAATAAATTTTATACAACTAAATACATTTATAAGGCAACAAGTCAAATGAAGCATAAACATGAAAGGGAAATGGTTCCCTCGACGATAAATGAAATTGCAAGGGGGTGAATTGTACTCCTTATTAATTTTCTCACTTAAGTCGACTAGATAGATGAGTAGTCGACTGAATATGGAATAGTTATAAGAAACGATGGAGACAGTATGTCATGACTCAAAAATCGATATTGTGATGGAACCAACCCAAATCTCACCGGTAGGTAAGCCAACCATTAATCAATTCAAATGTCACGCCTCGAACCTACCCTGGGCGTGACCGGCACTCGAAACCACTAATGGCCCGAGCAGACTCTTGGTCTGGCTTGCTACTAAATTAAGAACTTAGTAATTCTGTGGAAGCTTTTAAATATAGTGAGCAATGCAATTCTTTTGAAAGCAAAATCAATATTTTTATATAAGAACTCCGAAAAATATGAATATTTGTAGAACAACTGAAAACTAACACTTTACTGACTCGTCTACGAAACCTCTAACATCTGAAAATAGTCTACCTGGACAAGGCCCCGGGCTACCTTAATACTTCGCTAAGGAACTAACAACTAGTAAATAAAAAGGAGCCCTTAGAAAGCGAGGAGGCCTCACCAAAGCTGGAGGTAAATGGACCTAAGGATGCATCTGTTGTCGAGCCTGAGTACCTAAATATGCATCATGAAATGATGCAACGTTAAATGACGTTAGTACGTGAAAAGTACGGTATGTAAATAGCTAAATGAAACAACGAGACTAATACTGGAATACTGAGCTAATAGAAGTAAAACTGATCAATAATGACTAAAATAAAGTCAACTGAAAATAGTAAAGCATGTGTATGTAACTTAAAAAAAACGTTTTATAACTGAAAACTATGCATCATAAGCAAATGCTGAAAATATAACTTTTAGTTTTCTTGGGGAGTTTCTATTAACCGACAATACTCATGTGAGCCTCATGATGATATAATGTCTTGCCCATATTTCCAAAGCTTCCTACACATTTCAAGAATATAGAACAAAACTTATCTTACGGATCCAAACTGAGCCACTTTGGGGCTAAAGAGGATTCATTCAATTTGTGGAACGATCCTATCCTACACTGGCTACTTAGTTTTAGGGCTCGTATTACTTAAACTCTCACCCGTCTCGGTGCTAAATAATTCTTTCAAAATAGTATATAAATATTCTATAACTGATAGGTCCCACTTTAGAGGAAAAGCTTAAAATCACTTTAATGTGAGTCTATGCTCAAGGTTAGTTCTTAAAAACTGAACTTTCTTGCTAGCTTAACTTTCTGTAAACTTAACTTTTCTTTTTTACTAAAATTATGAACTTTGAAGCTTGAAAATACTTAACTTGAAATCTTTCTTGAAATACTCCTTTAGAGATTTTAAATCGCTTTACTCATAAAAACAATGCATAACAATAGCTTTCATAGACAATGCTTTCAAAAATCAATGATAACTCAAAAGATCCATGGGATATAGTAAGCATTAACCACAACTCAATGATCATAAATATCATGAAATTTAATACTTTCATTAATAGGATCAACAATGAACAATTTGAAGTATAGAAAAATTAAAATAACAAACTTTGGATAAGAATCCTAGCTTTAATATTGCTAAGAATTGACTTCTAGATATAGAGCTTGAGGAAGAATATAATTCCTCACTATAGTATCCTTACATACCTGAGGCGCTCCAAACTTTGATGGAGAACCTGCAAAATCTGATCTGGAGACTTTAGAGAATGATTTTTTTGATGAATCCTAGGTTTCGTATCAAGAAACGTGTTAAAACTCTTAGGCTAGGGTTAGGAATTGATAATCTATCATAGAGAGTAGAATTTGCTTACCTAGCTTTGAGAAGATAAAATACGTTATCTAGGGTTGAGAGAATAGGTCTGAACTTCAAAAATAATGAGAAAACAACTAAGTTCTCTTTATATAGTCTCCTAGAAATTTAGGATTTACGGTTGGTTCTATGGTCCGTTCTTCTGTCTTACCAATCGTAGTCCAAATAATGGAAACCTTCTAAGAATTCCATGCTTTTTGATATGTCTTTTACGGGAAAAACTATGGACCGTTCTTTGAGAAAATAGACCGTAGATCAAGCCTAATCTTACTATGAGATTTGATAGTTCTCTGATCATCCTTTTATGGATGGAATTACAGTTCGTACTTTGTGAAAATGGACTGTCATGTTACACCCGTACTCTCACACTAGAATTCTAACATCTCTCAGATCCTTTTCTATGGTTGACAGTACATACCGTTCTTTGGAAATATGTACCATACTATCTCTCGTAGAAACCTGAGAGATAACTTCTTCAGGGATCATTTCTACGGTTCACTCTACGGATCATTATTTAGAATTATGGTCCATAAAAGTGATCGTAGATCTTGGGATAAGTCTGCAAAATTTCTAAATGCTGTCAAAATGGTGGTTTAGAATTGGAGGTTTTATAATATCTTCCCCTTGGGATCATTCATCCTCGAATGAAGGTCAAACTAGGATGGAATGATAAAAGAAGGTAACTTAAACTATCATTCTGAACTGAACTTACTAACAAGGACTAAACTGTGATAGTCTCAATGACACAACCAATTACAGGAAGGCACAAGGCACGAACATAAACATAGAAGCTAAAGCACTCAAACACAAGGTATAGGTGTTGCATTTGATATAGGAGGAGGATTATTACCTTCGGTATCTTCTTCCTGATGAGTGAATAAATGAGGGTATCTAGCTTTCATATCCACTTGGATTTCCCATGTAGCCTCCTTAACAAATTGATTTCTCCATAAAACCTTTACTGATGCTGCCTCTTTGGTTCTCAACTTACAAACCTGACGATCAATAATATCAACTGGAACCTCTTCATAAGACAAGTTATCCTTCACCTCAATACTTTCTGTAGGAAGAATAAGTGAGGGGTCACCAATATATTTCTTAAGCATAGATACATGGAATACTGGGTGCACTGCTACCAACTTTATAGGTAACTCTAACTCATAAGCCATCCTCTTTAAAATCCATTATGGACCAATATAACGGGGACTAATTTTCCCTTTCTTCCTAAACCTCATAACACTCTTCATGGGTAAAACCTTCATGTAAACCCATTTAAAAACTTCGAACTATAGATCTCTTTGCCTCACATATGAGTAGGACTTATGGTGGCTCTGCGCCACCCTCAACCTTTCCTGAATAGTCTTTACTTCTTTACTTTCTCCATATCTTAGTAAACTAAGTCTGGCTCTATAAGTTCTGCTTCAGTTACTTTAAACCAATCAATCAGAGATCTATACCTTTACCCATAAAGAGCCTCATATGGAGCCATCTCAATACTGAAGTGATAATTGTTGTTATACACGAACTCTATGAAAGGCAAATGATCATCCCAATTCCCTTTGAAATCTATAACACAAGCTCTTAGCATATCCCCAAGAGTCTGAATAGTGCACTCTGCTTAGTCGTCGGTCTGTGGATGAAAAGCGGTGCTAAGGTTCACCCTCATACCTAAACCTTTCTAAAAGGACTTCCAAAACTGGGCAGTGAATGGAGTGCCCATATCTGAGATGATAGACAAAGAAACTCCATAAAGTCTGACTATCACGAATGTACAACTTAGTATAATCCTCTGTTGAGTCTATAGTCTTTACTGGTAATAAGTGAGTTGAATTGGTCATTTGGCCTACAATTACCCATATCTACTCATGTTATCATCGAGATCGCGGAAAACCTGTGATGAATTCCATATTGATCATCTCCCACTTCCACTCAGAGAGATTTATATTCTGAGCCATGCCACAGGCCTTTGGTGCTCACCTTAATCTGCTGACAATTAGGACACATAGCAACAAAATCTATGATGTTCCTCTTCAGACTATTCCACCAATAAACTTCTCTCAAGTCATGGTACATTTTCATAGAGCCTAGGTGAATCGAATATCTGGAACTATGTTCTTCTGTTATGATTCTCTCTGAGACCATCCATGTCAGGAACACATAACCAACCTTGGTACCTCAAAACACCATCTCCCCCTTATTTGAAAATCATCACCTTTTACTGGTGGACTTCTTCCTTTAGCTGGAGCAAGATGGGGTCACTGTTCTTCTTTTCCTTAACCTCTACAACTAGAGATGATTCAGCTCCATTCTAAACAAACACCCCACCATCCTCATATTCTAATAGTTAGACTCCTAAATGTGCAAGCCTATCCACATTCTTAGCCAATTATATCTTTCCTTCTTCTACATGAGCAGTAATCCCCATAGACAAACTACTAAGAGCATCAAAACCATATTAGCCTTACCTGGGTGGTAGAGAACACTCATATCATAATCCTTAAGCAATTCAAGCCACCTCCTCTGCCTAAGATTTAGATCCTTCTGGCTAAAAATATACTGAAGACTCTTATGGTATGTGAACACATCGCCATGCATGCCATAAAGATAATGACTCCATATTTTCAATGTGAATATCATTGTTGCCAACTCAAGGTCATGAGTTGGATAGTTCTTCTCATGATTCTTAAGTTGTGTGGAAGCATGATCTATAACCTTACCGCTCTACATCAAAACACAATCAATTACCACTTTGGACGCATCACAATACACCATAAAACCATTCGTTCCCTCTGGTAGGGTCAACACTGGAGCAATATCCAAACAAGTTTTCAATTCCTGAAAGCTTTTCTCACACACTTCAAACCATTGAAATTTAACCTTCTTCTGGGTCAACTTAGTCAAAGGAGCAACAATAGACAAAGAACCCTCTACAAACTTTCTATAATAACCAGCCAAACTCAAGAAACATCTAATATTAGTCGGGGTCATGGGTCTGGGCTAATTCTTTACTGCCTTAATTTCCTGAGAGAAAACCTGAATACCATCACTAGAAACTATATAGCCTAGGAACGCCACAGACTTTAACTAAAACTCACACTTAGAAAACTTGGCACACAACTCACGGTCCTTAAGTGTCTGAAGAACAAAATAAGGTGATTAGCATGATCCTTCTCACTATGGGAGTAGATTAGGATATCATCAATGAATACTATCACAAACATATCAATATACTGCTTAAACACTCTATTCATGAGGTCCATGAATGTTGTAAGCGCATTACTCAAACTGAAGGACATGACAAGAAACTCCAAGTGACCATAACGGGTCCTGAAAGCTGTCTTAGAAATATCAATTTATCTAACTTTCAACTGATGATAACTGGATCTGAGGTTTATCTTAGAGAAAAAGGTATCATCCTGAAGCTGGTCAAATAGGTCATTGATTCTAGAAAGGGGATACTTATTCTTTATGCTGACCTTGTTCAACTAACAATAGTCAATACACATTCTAAGAAAACCATCTTTCTTACGCATGAAAAGTACTAGAGCACCCCAAAGAGAGATACTTGGTCTAATAAATCCTTATCGAGGAGATCTTTCAACTATTCTTTTAGCTCTTCTAACTCAATTGGAGTCATTCTATATGGTGGAATAGAGATAGGTTGCATAAAAAGAAGGACTTCTATTTTGAAGTTTATTTTCTTATCGGGAGGGACTTCAGGAAGATCATCGCGGAAGAATTCTAGGAACTAATTCACAACTGGAACTGACTGAAGGGTGGAGTTTCAGCATTAGAGTCTCTAACTCAGACTAAGTGGTAAATACACCCCTTAGAAACCATTTTTCTAGCCTTAAGGTATGACATGAAATGGCCCTTAGGTATAACTGGAATACCTTCCCACACTAAGACTGATTCATTTGGAAATTGGAGCTTTACTACTCTGGTTCTACAATCGACTGAGGCATAACGGGAATATAACCAGTCTATGTCTAGAACAACATCAAAATCCACCATGCCTAACTCAATTAAGTCAATTATGGTGTCTTTATGATGGACTGACACTGAGCAGTTTTTATAGACCCTCTTAGCCACTATTGACTCACCAACATGAGTATAAATAATGGAAGGCTTTAAAAGCTTTTCGTGATAGACTCCAAACTTCATAGAAATATATGTGGTCACAGATGATAAAGTAGATCCTGGATCAAGTAAAACATAAACATCAATAGAGAAACTTTTAACATACCAGTGATAACATCAGGAGAGTTCTCTTGATCCTAACAGCTAGACATAACATAGAAATGGTTCTGACTCCTGCCTGTTTGTGATGTAGTTCCTTTTTGGGCAACTCTGCCTGCTAGAGCTGCAAATGTATTAGACTGGGCTCTATTTCCCCCATTACCTTGCCACGTAGATAGATAATCCCTCAAAAAAGTAGCCCAAATGGCCTTACTTGAAGCATCCATCTATGCCATCATGACACTTTCTTGGATGGGATCTACCACACTTGCCACAAGGTGGGTACTGAGTAGCTCCTTGAGCCACACTACCCTGAGTCTAAGAACACTGAGCTCTGAAATTATGATTACTTTAAAACTTCTGATCATTCCTGTTTCTAGGTACAGGTGCACTAGCTATTGATGGTGCAGGTCTGTATGACCTCCTGTGAAATAATGACTTATTCCCATTTCTATGCCTCTGCTGACTAGCCTCATGGCTTGCTGACTTGGCCTTCTTACTCCGGTGTTCCTCTTTATATTTCTACTTTTCCTCCTCAACCTGTTGAGTATATACCATAAGTCTGTAGATGTCTATATCATTATTCAGTATTGCATTCTTGTGCTCTTTCTTCACGTGCTTAGCAGTTCCATACATAAACTTCCTCACCCTCATATCGGACACTATCTCTAGAGCATAGCGATAACTGGGTGAACTTGAGGCCATATTCCTTAACACTCATAGTACCTTGCTTTAGATTAAAAAAACTCTTCTTCCTTGGCCTCTCTTAACTCCTAAGGGAAGAAATGATCGAGGAATGAATCCATGAAGTCATCCCAAACAACAGGGGTTGCATCCTCACCATGACCTTGCTCTCACTAATCATACCAAACATTTGTGACATCCTTAGGCTGGTAGAAAGCATGTTCAACTCCCTTTGTTTCCATAACATACATCACCCTCAAGATTTTTTGCACCTCATCAAAAAATTACTGAGTGTCCTCATTAACCTTGGACCCTATAAACACCAGCGGGTTCATTTGGAGGAAATCCCTGATCCTTGAAGCACCTGATAAATAGTGTGAGGTAGAACTAATAGTTACTATGCCCCAATGGCTAGACTGGGTTGCTACCAACTAAGTGAGCATCTTAATCTCTACCCTAAACTCTGGTTTGGAAGTAGCAGTATGAGGAGGTTGAGGAGTAGGTGTCATTAAAACTCTTACTGTGCTAGTTGGCGCAGTTTGAGCTCTGGCACTATCATCATGTTCTGACGAGCAAGCTCCATTTCTAGTCTGCATCCTGGTAGGTGGAGGCAGATTTCTAGCAATGGTTCTAGCAAGAACCTCATTACTTATTCCTCTGACTAGCAGTTTACTTTGGAGGCATGATCTGAAATACGCGAATGCACGATTTAGGAGGAAATTTTGTAGAGTTAAACTCTATCACACGAACTAGAGTATAAAAGAAGGGTTGTACTTCCTAACACCCTGTAGCTTCTCTATTATAAGTGTGGTATGCTTCACACCCATAAGAAGGAATCTACTAGATGCGACTTCATATACACCATAGAACTCTTGAACCTAGGACTCCAATACTAACTTTGTCATACCCCGAGCCTACACCCTGGGCATGGTCGGCACTCAAAATTACTAATAGCCTGAGCGGACCCTTGGCATGGCTTACTACATAACTAAAAACTTAGTAACTCTATGGAAGCTTTTATATACAATCAGCAATGCAATTCTTTTGAAATCAAAATTAATATGTTTATATAAAAACTCTGAAAAATATGAATATTTGTAAAACAACTGAAAACTAACACTTTAGTGACTCATCTACGAAGCCTCTAACATTTAATAGTCTACCGGGACAAGACCCCAGGCTACCTTGATACTTTATTAAGGAACTAAAAACTAGCCAATAAGGAGAATCCCTCCAAAAGTGAGTAGGCCTCACCAAAGCTTGAGATAAATAGACCTGAGGATATTTATATTACCGAGCTTGAGTACCTGAATCTGCATCATGAAATGATACAGCGCTAAATGGCGTCAATACATGAAAAATACGATATGTAAATAGTTGAACTAAACAACAAGGCTAATACTGAAATACTGAGCTGGTAGGAGTAAGACCGAATACAGACTAAAATGAAGTCAAGTGAAAATAGTAAAGCATGTGTATGTAACTTAACAACAAAATGCTTTATAACTGAAAACTATGCATCATAAGCAAATATTAAAAATATAACTTTTAGTTTTCTTGGGGAGTTTATCTTAACTGGCAACACCCATGTGATCCTCATCATGATACAACTTCTTGCCCATGTTGCCAGAATCATCCTATAGCTTTTCAGGGTATAGAATGAAACTTATCTTATGGATCAAAATTGAGCCACTTTAGGGCTAAAGAGGATTTGTCCGACTTGCGGAACGATCCTATCCTACATTTGCTACGTAGTTTTAGGGCCTGGGTTACTTGAACCCTCACCCATCTTGGTGCTAAATAATCCTCCTAAAATAATACTAAATGCTTAATAACTGATAGGTCCCACTTTAGGGGAAAAGCTGAAAATCACTTTACTGTGAGTCTATGCTCAATGTTAATTCTTAAAAACTGAAATTTCTTGCTAGCTTAACTTTCTGCAAACTAACCTTTTCTTTCTTACTAAAATCATGAACTTGGAAGCTTGAAAATACTTAACTTTAAATCTTTCTTGAAATACTCCTTTAGAGCTTCTAAATCACTTTACTCATAAAAATAATGCATAACAATAGCTTTCATAGACAATGCTTTCAAAAATCAATGATAACTCAAAAGGCCCATGGGATAGAGTAAGCGTAAACCACAACTCAATGATCATAAATGACATGAAATTTAATACTTTATGCAATAGGATCAAAAATGAATAATTCAAAGTATTAGAGAAATAAAAATAACAAACTTTGGGTAAGAACCCTAGATTTAATCTTTCTAAGAACTAACTTTTAGGTGTAAGGCGTGAGAAATAATATGATTCCTCACCATAGTAGACTTACATACCTCAGGCTCTCTAAACTTTGATGGAGAACCTGTGAAATCTGATCTGGAGACTTTAAAGAAGGATTTCTTCAATGAATCCTAGGATTTGTATCACAAAACGTGTTAGAACTCTTAGACTAGGACTAGGAATTGATAATCTATCATAAAGTGTGGTAGAATTTGCTTACCTATCTTTAAAAAGATGAAATACATTGCCTAGGGTTGAGAGAATAGGTCTGGACTTGAAAAATAATGAGAAAATGACTAAGGTCTCTTTGAATAGTCGCTTGGAAATTTGAGATTTAAGGTTGGTTCTATGGTCTGTTCTTCTGGTTTATCGACCATTTTCCAAACCGTGAAAACCTTCTGAGAATTCTAAGATTTTTGATATATCTTTTACGGGTGAAACTATGGACCATTTTTTGAGAAAATGGACCTTAGATCGAGCCATTATCTCACTCTGAGATTTTATAATTCTCTTATCATCCCTCTAAAGATGGAATTATAGTCCATTCTTTTTGAAAATGAAATGTCTTGTTACCTATACTCTTATAGTGAAATTCTGACATCTCTTGGATCCTTTTCTCTGGTTGACAGTACGGATCATTCTTTGGAAATTCGGATTGTACTGTCTCATGTAAAAACCTGGGAGGTAAGTTCTTCATAAATCACTTCTACAGTTCACTCTATGAACCGATCCTTGAAATCGTGGTTCGTAAAAGTAACTACAGATCCTGGTATAAGTCTGTAACATTTCTAAGTGCTGTCAAAATGCTGGTTTAGAATTCGAAGGTGTTACACTAGACTTAACAAAATATGCACAAAGAAAATAGTTAAGAAATGAAATAAGTCTTAAAACAAGCTTTTTATAAATTTCAAAACCATAAGGTAAAATACAATAAAATTTATTCGCAAGGACTTGGTGATATGAGCACAAGCTTCTAGAATAGGAGAATACAAGTTTGAAAACACTACACTGTCAGATATTGTGGAACAACCAGTGGCTACCTCCAAAACTTCAATCAACTTCAATCTCGGCGAGGATCACTTGCCACTCGTACTAGGCTTCAAACTTACACAACAAAGGTGCATAAAATTAAGAGTGATTATAGGAAATACATGTACTCAGTAGCATCGTGGCCTGGCCCTTAAATGAAGCGATGGTCTATACTGCTCTTCTCATCACTTTACAAGAAATATATAAGATAAATTATTCGAGTCAAGCTAAGGCGATTTAAAAACTAAAATACATCATTTAACAGGGTAGAACAATATTCGAAATCAACTAATATCAGAAAATTCCATAGTAATTATCAACCATAGCATTATAACTATCTCAATCATTTCAACTAAACAGGAAGAAAAAATAGTTCACTTTCACAAAACACATAGTTGTATCACCACTCAAAATTAAAATAAAATGTATGATAATGAAATAAAATACAAATTCTTATGCACTTGCCAATAATCATCATATATTATTTATTGTATTTTAATTATCACATTATTTTGTTATTGTTATTGTTATTATTATTAATTGTTATATTTTATTCACTGTCTCTTCTTCTTCTACTTGAATTTGTTGAACTTAAGCAAAGGGTCCTTCAAAAATATCCTATGTACCTCCATGAGGTAGTGGTAAGGTCTGCCTACACTTTAGTCTTTCCAGACGCCACTTGTGAGATTTCACTGTGTATTTTTTTTGTTGTTGTTATTGTTATAATATACTAGTCATATTGCTTGTAGGTTCAAAGGAATCATGCCAAGAAGGAAGGATAGCCTTAGAATATTTTTTCCCAACAAATTTGTGTGGCTTATTCACTTCTGCCCATACCTCCATGCACTAAAATCAAGGTTGAAACCCAGTCAACAACAAGGACAACAAGTGCTATAATAATTCGATAAAAGATATGAATTTTCATTGTAAAATACTATTTGGGGTCTAAAGTAGCTATAAATCGGTAAAAGAATATCTTGCTACTCTCATCCGGGACACTGCCAGAAACTCACTACGCAGGTAGGAATCTATTTTCATAACACCCGTAAAAATACACCACAAAATAAATAGGGTAAGCTATATCACAACGGCAGACACGTGGCATAGAGCAACTTGCTTAAGCTTTCGCCTAAGAACTTTATGATCTATGGTGAATTTATGGTTTTTCTCTTTGATTTTTTTGGTTTTAGGACAAAAAATAAAATAAAAAATGGATTCGAAAAGATCTGTATAGGCCTCGACCGACTAGGGACCCGCCCCTCATGTCTACTTGTCCAAGCTCACAAAAATAAAAATATCTCTCTATTCTAAAGTCATATTAGCAAATTACTTAATGCGTTAAAAACTAGACTTGTATACATTCAATTTAATAGGTAGTGGATCCTCTAACTCTTTATAAATTGGAAAAAAGCTCTGAGATATTTGATTAAATTTCAAAGAATTTATGAAGATAATTTGCAATAACTTTTGTCGATATTTATTTCACAACTTGCTTGACTTCAAAACTTAAAATACGATCATTGTGCAATTTGAATACCTCGTAACACATTGTTCTTATCATATTGAGTACTCTTAGTCTTACCACAAAAATACATGTTAATTAAACATTTCAAATGGACGGGGTGTTACATACCCTCCACAAAATATGGTGAAAAGGATGTAAAAATATTTTAAGGAAAAATTATCTCTTTAAACATGCTAGTGCATGTATTAACAATCCTTGCACTACTAATGACATAGTTTGTCATGTATTAATTATACATAACATAATACCAAATAGAGTATATAACTAATGCTTATATTAATTATATATAGCTTAAAAAAGTTTACCAAAAGAGTATTAGTAATGCACTGAATAAATGCATTCATTATTTTTTTTACATCCTACCAAATGACTCCATAGAGAGAGAATCTATTCGAGAGTCTTTCTAGGAGAAGAGTCAACTACTGCAACAACACGTAACTTGTTCCTATCAAGAATTTTTTATATTATTTTTGAGTTGTAATAGTTAAATTCTTATGGTTCTCACACTATACGCTTATTACATTTCTAATAATTTATATTAGGTTTTTGCTTTGCATTATAAGAGACTTCATAAACTAGATAGAGTCTTTAAGAAGTTTGAGAAAGTACCAATAATTAGGAAAAATTATTGAAGTTTTGGTTAAGGATGTTAGAGTCAGTTCCTTAGGTGTACAAGAAGTTCTAACTTTAAAAGTTGCTCAAGTTATAGTGGTGAGTTTTGAAAAATCCTATTGGATATATGTTGTGTTTTTGGTCTCTCATGTGTAAGGAATTTTCTATGTAAATTTTTTTTGTTGATTTACTTTTCCTCACTTTACCTTCTTACATAGTTCCTGAAGAATCTAGTTCTTTCAAAATATAGGTGGCAACAAAATAAAAGCTTCTAACCAAAATTCAATTTTAATAGGGAGACTTATGATAATTTTTTAGCCTAGTGTGCATAAGTATTTTTGCGTGAGAGAAATATGTTTTCATACTAGAATATAAATTTTTATTCTCATAAGCATTGATCTATTAATTGAAGGCATTTGATAAACATTTCTGCTAGGACAATTTGAGTATGAACATGATGAACTGGATGTTCAACTATAATCCATGTTGACATACAATAATCATTGATGGTATGAGATGTGAATTCACCATCATTATCTTGACATGTTTTTTTAATTGCATAATTTTGAAATTGTTCTCTTAATTCTATAATTTGAGCAAGTAATCACACAAATTTTAGATTGCTAGTTGATAATAAGCATACACGTGACTATCTCATGTATGCATATATTAAAATTATATAATAATTAAATGATTCATATAAAGGGTGAATGAGCCCATATATATCGCTCGACATACATTCGAGAAATCTAGGGGATTCAATCAATACAAGTTTAACAGTTACAACACAAGAGAATTCCTTAAGTTGAAGAATCTTTTGGTTCTTCAATAAATGCTCATGTGAATTCTCAATTATTTTTCACATCATATTTGAACTCGGATGGCCTAACAAGCCATGCCAAATAATAAAATTATTAGTAAACTCCTGATTTACTATAACATGTGTTTCAAATTCATCAATACTTGGGTAGTACAAGCCTAGGAAAATAAATAAACTTTCTAGCATATATTTTTTACCCAATATGATTGTAATAATATAAAGATATTCAATATTTTCTTTATTGATAGTCTCAATATGATAGTGATTAGGTAAATATCTTTAAAACTCAATAAATTTCATTGAAACTTACTACAATAGTATGCTTCTTTAATAGACAAATGTATTCCTTTGAGTAATAATAAATTGGCTTTTCATGAACGTTTAATTAATATTGTATTATCATATATTGTATTAGTATTGACTCCTTTCATCATTAAGCAAGAAAAATATCTCTTATCTTTTAAAAATATATGTGTTGTAGCACTATCCAGAAGACATACATTATTTTTAATAATCATAGATATATCCGAAGACTGGAGAATTTTCAAAATTCTTGTGGATGAAAGCAATTAAAACTTAACTCAGAGAAAATTAGAGTCTTGTTGCTAGCACATTAAAAGAGCGAGGCAAATAATGTAGAAGAAGCTGGGAGGAACAAATATTTTATTTGTTTTCAAATTTAATGTTCTTACAATAAAGAAGTCATAATGAGGCATTTATAAATGTATGAAAAGGTAAGGATGAATATCGCTTGACATGTGTCAAGCCATATGTCAGGTGACTTGACATGTGTTGCTCTTGCATAGCAGCCATTTGTCCCTATTGCATGGTCGATATGTTCCTCGTGTACTTTTTTGCAGTGCGTCATCATGTCATTAATGGGAAGGATATCTGTCAGAAGCATATTGCAAGCAACCTGTTTAATTATAATTTTGAGAAAACCCATCGGTAGCCTCTTAAAGTTGGTACCAACTTTTACTTAGATACCTCAAGTAGGCTTTATTCAATTTAAACACCTATAGTACGACATTACTGTGTCATTTTGACACTTTAAATTGACATGGCAAAGTGAATATAATACACAAATTTTTAGTGCGTTTGAGGAGTTTTTTTGTGTTTTTTCTTTTTCTTTTTCTTCTTCTTCCTCACACTTTTCTCCGAGAACCCTCCACCATATTTTCTCTTCTACTTCCTCACTATTTCTCCCAAACCCCCACTTTTTTTCTCTTT
Source organism: Jaltomata sinuosa (assembly GCA_003996215.1). Taxonomy (NCBI): domain Eukaryota; kingdom Viridiplantae; phylum Streptophyta; class Magnoliopsida; order Solanales; family Solanaceae; genus Jaltomata; species Jaltomata sinuosa. The sequence continues at coordinate 158,104 of QJPP01000951.1, forward strand.
TTCTTCTTCCTCATTTTTTCTCCACACCTTCCACCACCGTCACGCCCCGAGGCTACTCCTAGACGTAATACGGTGTTTAAAGTCACAAGTAACCTCAAGCTAACTCATGACCTGGCATATACTAAGCATTCACGGAAGATAAACTGATGTAATCATGAAAGATATGGAAGGTAAATCAACAACCTCTGAATATAATATAAAAAGAATCTAAAAACATATCAATTGACTGTATAAGCTGAAAAACTGACACTATGTACGAAAGCCACTACTGGATAAGTTATTGAGACAAGCCCCCAGTTAACGCTAATAATCTGAAAACTAAAATAAAAGACTGAAATGATGAAATAAGTCATGTACTCAAAATATGAGGGCTCACCAACTAAGCTACTGATAAGTCTGAGAAATCAAGCTAGGCGTCGTCCGGATGCTGAGCGCCTGAACCTACATCATAATAGGATATAGTACAAAAGTATGCATCAGTAACTGGAATATACTGAGCATGCGGGATATGCACTAATCTATATATATTAGATATGAGTAGATAAACTGAATATGCAAGATATACTGAACAAGAAATTGAAAGATGTAATCTGATGCAGTGACCAAGTAGATAACATGCAACTGTACAATATTGAACTGAATAACTGACTATAAGGTCATGCAATAGATGAATCTGAATTGTGAGAGCTACCATTAACCGACATACCCCAAGTTGAGCTAACTAAGGGGCTAACATGTAACCCTAGCTAGGAGGGTGCTCATACCTTGCCAAGGGTACAAAAAATAACTGGCTTGAATCTACTAAACTGATGTCCAAAAGGGTTAAAGTGTCAAGCCTGATCTGATGAATGATCCTTTAGAACATATGGTGGAACCGTAGTTCTGGGACTCAGGGACTTCTACTAAAGGTCTCAGTCCTAACTGACGGGTGAGATTTCATTTCTTTGTCCGCTCGGTACTAAGTACTACTCCCGACAGAATAATATAAATAAATGGACATATTGGATAGCCCAAAATACTTATTTTTTGAGAATACAAAGTAATACTGAGACTGAAAGCATTCTAATTATGTAATTCTGGTTGAATGTATATTTGACGGGAAATTCATGAGACATAACTGATCGGGTATTCATAACCCACCATCCTAATGAATTGAACTAATCCTAAAAGGGCTAGATTCTGAATAAAGGATGCAGTTCATAATCATAGTTCAAGTCATGAATTTAACACATGCTTAGGGTTTGAGAATTTTGAATATACAACAACGCCAAACTTCAAGAAAATATGTAATAGAAATTTATACATAATAATGGAATTTGAGGTACAAGAATTTCATGAAATTCAAAAACCCTAGGTCCTGAAGATTAAACTAAATGCTAGAAAACTGAGTAATTTAGGGACTCAATGGGTGGAAGAATACCTATTAATGAATCCTCACATACTTGTGAGCAAAACCCTTGAAGAATTCCTTGGGTTTGTAGCCTATAGTTGGACGATTCTTTTGTTTGCTTTGGAGAAGAAAGAACGCTCTTTTTCGTCTGTTTTTGCTAAGTGTTGATTAAGGTTGAGGGAATAAGGGATTTTAGGTAGTTTTAGACTTAGTAAATAGGATTAGGATAGTTAAAACAACATATTTTAACCTTTAAAAGAATAGGGAAGGTCTAGAATACTCCTGGGATTTAAAAAGAAAAATTGTTAAAACATTCACAACCTGAGTTCCACGAGTGGGAATCACGAGCCGTAGATGTTTCCATTAGCCGTAGAACTCTGTCGTGGTTCCTGGGATCTTTTGATGAGCTGTGGGTCTATTTCTATGACCCCAATCCACATCCCATAGATTATTCCACGGTCTGTAGAAGCTGGTCGTGATTCTCAGAGGAACTGTTGACCCTTAAGTCTGATTACACGGATGGAGACCACGGTCCTTGGTTCTATTCATGGTTCATGGTTTCCTCTCATAGATTAGGACTCGAGAGTCTGATCTGTAGGATAAATTCCACAGGATAATTCCATGGCTCGTGGTTAGTTAAAACAACATAGTTTAGCCTCTAAAAGAATAGGAAATGTCTAGAATACCCCCAGATTTAGTAAATAGGCTTAGGCTAGTTAAAACAACCTTGTTTAGCCTCTAAAATAATAGGAAATGTCTAGAATACCCCTAGGATTTAAAAATAAAAACTGTTGAAAATTTCACAACCTGAGTTCCACGGGTGGGAATCACGAGTCGTAGATGGTTCCATGAGTCGTAGAACTCTGTCGTGGTTCCTGGGATCTTTTGATGAGCTACGGCTCTGATTTCTACAACCCCAATCCACAGACCATAGATTATTCCACGTCTGTAGAAGCTGGTCGTGGTTCTCAGAGGAACTGTTGACCCTCAAGTCTGATTACACGGATGGAGACCACGGTCCATGGTTCCATTCATGGTTCATGGATTCCTCTCATAGATTATGACCCGAGAGTATGATCTGTAGGATAAATTCCACGGGATCATTCCATGGCTCGTGGTTAGTTAAAACAACATAGTTTAGCCTCTAAAAGAATAGGAAAGGTCTAGAATACCCCTAGACTTAGTAAATAGGCTTAGGCTAGTTAAAATAACATAGTTTAGCCTCTAAAAGAATAGGAAAGGCCTAGAATAACCCTAGGATTCAAAAAGAAAAACTGTTGAAAAATTCACAACCTAATTTCCACGGGTGGGAATCACGAGCCGTAGATGGCTCCATGAGTCGTAGAACTTTTTCGTGGTTACTGGGATCTTTTGATGAGTTGTGGATCTGATTTCTATGACCCCAATCCACAGCCCATAGATTATTCCACGGTCTGTAGAAGCTGGTCGTGGTTCTCAGAGGAACTGTTGACCCTCAAGTCTGATTACACGGATCGAGACCACGGTCTATGGTTCCATTCATGGTTCATTAATTCCTCTCATAGATTAGGAACCGAGAGTCTGATCTGTAGGATAAATTCCATGGGATCATTCCATGGCTCATTGACTTGGTCTGTGGTTTCTGTTTTGAACTTTGGCAGCTGAATACTTAGGACTTTGGACTGGTTCTAGGCTTAATATTTTCTGGGGTGTTACAATATCTCCCCCTTGGTATTATTCATCCTCGAATGGAGACTAAACAAGTTGAGTTTAGAGGGAAAGAGCTACAATTCCTACCAATTGAGTTCTAAAAACTGATTTCTAGCTGATCTGAGTTGTACGGACATGAAAGCATGCAGACTATGAAAGAATAGCTAAGGGAACATGACTATGAGGGGAAATACACATGATAAGCTAAGAAACTGAGAGGAACTATTACCACTAGTTGGAGCTGAATCGAAAGGAAATCGGTGAGCGTACTTGGTCATCATGGCTGCTTCTACTTCCCCAGTTGCTCCCTCAACTGACTGATTTCTCCACAGAACTTTCACTGAAGCGACTTCCTTATTCCTCAACCTATGAACCCAACGATCAAGAATCTCAACTAGAACCTTTTCATAGGTGAGGCTATCCTTCACACCCATATTCTCTAATGGAACAATCGATGTCGGATTACCAACACACTTCTTGAACAGTGAAACATGGAAGACTGGATGAACCGCTGCTAGCTCGGATGGCAACTCTAACTCATAAGCCACATTACCAACCCTCTTCAAGATTCTGTAAGGACCTACATATCGGGAACTAAGCTTCCCATTCTTTCCAAATCTCATCAAACTCTTCATGGGTGACACCTTCAGGAAAACCCAATCATCAGTCTCAAACTCTAAGTCCCTTCTCCTCACATCTGCATAAGACTTCTGACAACTCTGAGCAGTCCTCAACCTTTCCCTAAATAAGCTGAACCTCTCCATAGTTTCATGAACCGAATCTGGCCCAACAATGTTGCTTCACCTACCTTAAATCATCCAACCGGTGATCTACATCTCTGCCCATAAAGTGCCTCATACGGGGCCATCTGAATACTAGAATGAAAGTTGTTATAATAGGAAAACTCAATAAGAGGCAGGTGCTCATACCAATTACCTTTGAAATCAATCACACACGCCCTCAACATATTCTTTAAGGTCTGGATGGTATGCTCTGTCTGACCATCCATCTGCGGATGAATATTGTGCTGAGATTTACTTGAGTACCAAGACCTTTATGAAATAATCTCCAAAAATGAGATGTAAACTGAGTACCCCTATCTGAGATGATAGTCAAAGGAACCCCATGCAACCTGACTATCTTACTGATGTAGAGTCTAGCATACTCTTCTGCTGAACCTGTAATCTTGACAGCCAAAAAGTAAGATGACAGTCACTCTGTCTACTATTAAACAAATAGAGTCATGTTTATGGCGAGTACGAGGTAAACCTATAATGAAATCCATATTGATCACTTCTTACTTCCAAGTAATAATGTCGATATCCTGAGTCACACCTCCCAGTCGTTGATGTTCTACTTTCACTTGCTTACAGTTGGGACACTTGGCCATAAAATCTGCGATATCCCTTTTCATGCCATTCCACCAATAGACTTCCCATAGGTCACGGTACGTCTTGGTGGAATCGAGATGAATAGAATATCTGAAGCTATGAGCCTCTGTCAGGATTCACTTTCTCAACTCATCTACATTAGGAACACATAATCGCCTATCAGTACCCCACCTTACCCTTGGGAGAAAACCTCTACTCTCTGCTGATGGACCGCAGCTTTTAACTGAAGTAATATGGGATCACTATTTTGATTCTCCTTTACCTCAACCACTAAGGAATATTCTGACCTATTCTGGACTATCACACCTCCCTCTGTTGTGTCCATAAGGCAAACTCCTAGGCGAGCGAGCATATGAACATCCTTAGCTAATTTCTTCTTCTCTTTCTCAAAATGTGACACACTACCTATGGAAAGTCTACTAAGCGCATCAGCCACTAAGTTGGCCTTACCTCCATGGTAGAGCACATTCATATCATAATCTTTAAGGAATTCGAGCCACTTCCTCTAGCAAAGATTCAACTCCTTCTAGGTGAAAACATACTGGAGACTCTTATGGTCTATAAACATATTTACATGGACACCATACAAGTAGTGCCTCCAGATCTTTAAGGAAAATACTATTGTTGCAAGCTCAAGGTCATGAGTTGGGTAGTTCTTCTCATGAGCCTTAAGCTGTCTGCAAGCATATGCGATGACCTTACCATTTTGCATCAAACCATAACCCAAGCCAACTTTGGATACATCACAATATACAATGAATCCATCTAAACCCTCTGTTGGAGTTAAAACCAGAGTTGTGGTCAACCTGGTCTTCAACTCTTGAATTTTTTTCTCACACTCATCTAACCACTAGAACTTAACCTTTTTCTGAGTCAATCTGGTCAATGGGGCAGCTATGTATGAGAATCCTTCAACAAATCTCTTGTAGTAACTGGCCAAACCCAAAAGGCTCTTGATGTCTATCGGGGAAGTGGGTCTAGGCCAGTTCTTTACTGCCTCTATCTTCTGTGAATCAACTCGGATTCCCTTACTAGACACCACATGACCAAAGAAGGCAACTGACTTCAACCAGAAGTCACACTTACTGAACTTGGTGAATAGCTGGCGATCCTTGAGAGTTCACAACACAACTCTCAAATGATTTGCATGCTCTGCTTTACTCCGAGAATATACAAAAATATCATCAATGAAGATAATGAAGAACATATCTAAGTACCGCTTGAACACCCTGTTCATCAAATCCATAAAAGTTTTAGGAGCATTTGTTAGTCTAAAAGACATAACTATAAATTCATAGTGACCATACCGAGTTTTGAAGGTTGTCTTTGGAATGTCATAATCTCTGACTTTGAGCTGATGTTAGCCGGATCTGAGGTCTATCTTAGAAAATCAACTGGCACCCTGAAGCTGGTCGAACAAATCATCGATCCTGGAAATGGAGTACTTATTCTTGATTGGGACCATGTTCAACTGATGGTAGTTGATTCACATCCTGAGAGAACCTTCTTTCTTACGCACGAAAAAAATGGGAGTACCCCATGTAGAGATGTTGGGTCTGATGAAGCCCTTATCTAGAAGGTTTTTCAACTATTCCTATAATTCCTTAAGCTCATCTAGATCCAGTCTGTAAGGAGGAATCGATATAGGCTGAGTATCTAGAATGAGATCTATTCCGAAGTCAATTTCCTTTTCAGGAGAAACTCCAAGTAGATCTTCTGAAAACACTTCTAGAAATTCACTAACCACAGGGACTGATTTAAGAGTTGGGGTCTCAGAATCTGAATCCTTAACCCAAACAAGATGATGGATACACCCTTTTAAAATCATTTTTCTGGACTTAAGGTAAGATACAAACCAACCTACGGGCACTGAGGTACTACCCTTCCATTCTAATACTAGATCATTTGGAAACTGGAACCGGACTATTCTGATTCTATAATTGAATGTGGCATAATAAGCATATAACTAGTCTATGCCTAAAATAACATCAAAGTCAATCATTTCTAATTCTATAAGATCAGCTGAGGTGACTTTCTGAGAAACTGAGACCGGACAATTTTTGTATACCAGTCTTGCAGTGACTGAATGACCAATAGGAGTAGAGATTGAGAAAAGTTCTGGAAGGATTTCTAGACTGACACTGAAGTCTACTGCTATATAAGGGGTCATAAAAAATTCGTGGCTCCAGGATCTAACAATGCATATATATCAAGATGAAAGACTATTAACCTACCAGTGACCACATCGGGGGAACCCTCCTGATCCTGACGAGTCTAGAGAGCATAAAGCCTATTGTGGCGCTGACCGCCACCTGCACTAGATGGGGAACCCTACTAAGTTTGGCGACCTACTGGAGCCACTGAGGAGTTAGCCTGATTTTGCTGACGAGCACCCTTGCCTCCCTAAGAAGCCACTGGGTACTCTCTTAACCTATGACCTGGATTGCCATATCCGAAACAATTACCGTTATCTGCCATGCATTCACCCTGTTGGTTCCTATCACACTTCTTGTAAACCAGATGAGTATGCCGACTAGTGACACTACCCTGGGATTCAGAGCCTGGTGCCCTATCCCGCTGATCCTGTCTGAATTTAAGAACTGGGGCATTGTCAGAGGATGGGACTGGAGCTGAAGATTTATGGAGGAAATGAGAGAGATTACCACCAACTAACCTCTGCTGAGAATAACTGAAGTTACCTATTCTATATCTCTTATTATCTCTTTCCCTTTCTTTGACCTTCTCTTCTTCGATCTGCTAAGCATGAGTTATCAACCTGTAGATATCTATCTCCTTCACCAGCATAGCATTCCTAGAATCCTTGATCACATCTTCAGACACTCCTGACACAAACATACTCATACGGGCTCTATAGTCAGCTAACATTGTTGGAGCATACTTAGAAAGTTGAGTAAACTTGAGAGAGTACTCCTTCACACTCATGTCACCCTGCCTCAAGTTGATGAACTCCTGGACCTTAGCTTCCCTGAGTTCAAGTGGGAAGAACCTATCCAAGAACGCAATCATGAATTGATCCCAATCTACCAGCTTGCATTTGTACCCCTGGCTTCCTTCTATTGCTTGTACCAGATATGAGCCACTCCCTTCAACTGATAAGCGGCTAAGTTTGCACTCTCAACCAGAGTGACACCTATTATCTCAGTCACTTTCTGGATGTCATCAAGGAATTCCTGTGGATCCTCCTTAGCCTTAGAACCATGGAACTCCGAAGGATTCATTCGAGTGAAGTCCCAGACTCTAGTTGTTGCTGAATTGCTCTGGGGATTAACCGGTGCAATCGTCTACTGGTTCACCTGAGCAGTCATGGCCTAAGCTAGCACCTGAAAAGTAGCTCTAAACTCGGCATGAGTGACTTGCTCATTCAGAGGGTCTATTAGGACCAGTGGTGCTTGTTGGTTCTCGTTTTCATTAGCTCTTCTATGAGGCATTTTCTATAATATGTAGAGCACGAGTTAGAAGAAGATTAAATAGAGTTCATACTCTATAGCACGAGATGGAAAAGAAAGAAGGGAAGCTTTTCGTAAAAAGGTTTTGTAGCCTCTCTCTCATAAGTGTGGTGCACTTCACATCCATGAAAAAGACTCTACTTGACGCGGCTTTTAGACACCCTAGGATACATTAAACCTGATGCTCTGATACCAAGTTTGTTATTCCCCGAGGCTACCCCTAGACGTAATATGGTGCTTAGAGTTACAAGTAACCCCAAGCTAACCCATTGTCTGGCAAATACTAAGCATTCTAATTAAGATAATATTTGTGCGAAAGATAAACTGATGTAATCATGAAAGATATGGAAGGTAAACCAACAATCTCTGAATATATGTAAAAAGAATCTGAAAACATATCAACTGACTGTATAAGTTGAAAAACTGACTCTATGTCTGAAAGCCTCTATTGGGGTGAATTGATGGGACAAGCCCTCATCTAACTCTAATAATTTGAAAACTAAAGTAAAAGACTGAAATGATGAAATAAGTCATGTCCTCAAAATATGAGGACTCACCAATTGAGCTGCTAAGAAGTTTGAGAAATCGAGCTAGGTGTGGTCCGGATGCTGAGCGTCTGGACCTATATCATAATAGGATGTAGCAAAAAAGTATGCGTCAGTACTTGAAATATACTAAGCATGTGGGATATGCACTAATCTATACATACTGGATATGAGTAGATAAAATGAATATACAAGATATACTAAACATGAAACTGAAAGATGTAATTTGATACAGTGACCAAGTAGATAACATGCAATTGTACAATATTGAATTGAATAACTGACTACAAGGTCATGCAATAGCTAAATCTGAACTGTGAGAGCTACCATTAACCGGCATACCCCAAGCTGAGCTAACTATGGGGCCAACCTATAACCCTGGCTGGGAGAGTGTTCATACCTTGCCAAGGGTACAAATAATAACTGGTGTGGATCCACTAAACTAATGCCAAGAAGGGCTAAGGTGTCAAGCCTGATTTAATGGATGAACCTTTAGAACCTACAGTGGCGCTGTAGTTCTGGGACTCAGGGACTTCTACTAAAGGTCTCAGTCCTAACTAACGGGTGATCCTTCATCTCTTCGTTTGCTTGGTGCTAAGTACTACTCCCAACTGAATAGTGTAAATAAACTGATATACTATATAGCCCAAAACACTGATTTTCTGAGAATGCAAAGTAATATTGAGACTGAAAGCATTCTAATCATGTAATTTTGAGTGACTGTATATCTGATGGGAAATGCATGAGACATAATTGATCGGGTGTTCATAACCCACCATCCTAATGAATTGAACTACTCCTAATAGGGCTAGATTCTGAATAGAGGATGTAGTTCATAATCATAGCTCAAGTCATGAATTTAACACATGCTTAGGGTTTGAGTATTCTGAATATACAATAACGCCAAACTTCAAGAAAACATGTAATAGAAATTTATACATAACACTGGAATCTGAGGTACAAGAATTTCATGAAATTCAAAAATCCTAGGTCCTGAAGATTAAACTAAAAGCTGGAGAACTGAGTAATTTAGGGACTCAATGGGTGAAAGGATACCCATTGATGAATCTCCACATACCTGTGAGCAAAACTCTTGAAGAATTCCTTAGGTTTGGAGCCTAGAGTTGGAGGATTCTTTGCTTGCTTTGGAGAAGAAAGAACGTTCCTTTTCCTCTATTTTTGCTAAGTGTCGAATAAGGTTGAGGGAATGAGGGGTTTTAGGTGGTTTAAGACTTAGTAAATAGGCTTAGGCTTGTTAAAATGACATATTTTAGCCTCTAAAAGAATAGGAAAGGTCTAGAATACCCCTGAAATTTAAAAAAAAAACTGCTGAAAAATTTGCGATATGAGTTTCATGTGTAGGAACCACGAGCTGTAGATGGTTCCACGGGCCGTGAAACCATGTCGTGATTCCTGGACTCTTTTGATGGTCTGCGGGTCTGCTTTCCATGGCCCGTAGATCATTCCACGGTCTGTGGAAGCTGGTATTTGTTCTCAGAGGAACTGTTGACCCTCAGGTCTTATTCCACGGATGGAGACCACGGCCCGTGGTTCCATCCACGGCCCGTGGTTCCATCCACGGTCCGTGGATCTCTCTCGTGGATCAGGATCTGAGAGTCTGATCTGCAGGATAACTTTCACGGCTCGTGGTTCAGTCCATGGCTCGGTACAAGAATTTTGGATTGATTCTAGGCTTAGGATTTTCTGGGGTATTACAACCACCCTCCATCACCACACAATTTTTTAAAAAAATCTTACAATTTTTGCTGGATTACACTATTGATTTCTTCTTTTTACTTGAAAAATCAAATTTATTTTCGTATCCGTCATTCAATACTACTACAAAATATATTGTTTTTTTTTCCGTCATTACTTTCTTCGCACTTCATACTTGTATCAATATTTTTCTCAATATATCTATTAAAGATGAAATAAATAATTATTTAAAATTGGAGATATAATTGATTTCTAAATTTTAAATTAACTTCCTCTATAATTATAATGGAGATGAATGTTACAAAGAAGAAGAAATATTCTTATATATTGTATGTAATTATTTTCTTCTGTATTTATTCTCGTCTGTAATAATAGAATAAAAAAAAAGGACGGAGAAAATGGGGTGGGAAAGGGGGAAGAGATATAGATAATAAAGAAGAAGAACAAAGAAAATGAAAAAAGAAAATAAAGAAAAGAAATTATAGAGAAGAAAAATGGAGTTTGGGAAGAAGAAGAAGAAGATACAAAAGAAGATAAAGAACGGGAATGGGGCCATGGGGTTATAGATTCTGGAAAAAAAATTAAAAATAAAGTTTTTTTAAAAAAAATAATAAAAAATTCACGTGTCGCATATAGATTTGTTTATTTTTCCACGTACGAGGGTTTGATCATACGCGCTTAAGCTGGATCTAAAAATATAAAAAAAATGTCAAAGTAACACAGCAGAGTCCTATTATAAGTGTTTAAAATGAATAAGGATAAGTTAAGATGTCTAAATAAAAATTGATATCAACTTTAGGAGACTGTCAATAAGTTCTGCCTACAATTTTTAAAGTTGATGCAAGATTTTTCAAAGAGCTGTAGAAATAACATTTACTATAATTTAGTGTGTTCATAACACATAAAAATATAGTGATACGCACAATATGGGACACGTCGTACTATTTTATCAATTATGTCTTTCATTTCGTCTTGTGGCTGACGGGGGAAGTTACAATAGGATGAGACACATAAAAGGAAGTATACGACAAAGAACAAAATTAACAGTTATCTCACAGTATTATCAAGGAAGTTGTATGGACCATTTCATAAGAACTTTTGTCCTCCTTTGGATTTCAGAAGTCAATTCACACCGGGCATTCAAGTTTCTTATATAATTCCACCAAAGCGATTTATTTCTCTAGCTGCTTTGCTCTGCAACTTGTATTTTTCAATTCTGTTGTTGCCGTAAATTCAGGGAAATAATGGACTTTATTACTCCCTCCGTTCCTTTTATGTGGTATCTTTTGACTTGGCATGGTGTTTAAAAAAAACAAAGATTTTTGAAAGTTGTGATCTAAAATAATCCTTGAATATTTGTGTGGTTGTAAATCATTTCATTAAGGGTAAAAGAGAATTCAAAGTTAATTTTTTTCTAATTATAGAAAAGTGACTTTCTTTTTGAGATAGAATAAAAAGAAAAATGTGCTGCATAAAATGGAACGGAGGGGTAATATGTTTTAAAACTTACCTGTCCACAGTGATACTTTTGGATTAAAGCGTACAAGTAGAACAATTTGGCATTATTTAAGAATGAATATAATAAGGTTGTCTAATCTTCAATATCTAGAAGAAATCTTAGCTGTCGGTAAGAATCGTGCACTGGTGAAATATTACCTCTCAAAGACAAATTAGATTTTGTCTAACTGAAGAATCAATTTCCGGACGACTTATGTAATAGTATTAATTTTAATTGAAAGGTAACAACCACATAAAAATCATGCAATAGACTCTAATTATTTTTCAGAGAAGGGCCTAAAATACCTTCAAGTATGAAAAATGGTATAAATATATCCTCCTTTCATCTTTAGGTTCTAAAATTTCCTTTTCATTCACCTTTGGGCTCTAAAATACTTTTTCTATCCATCTTTGAGCCCTACTTTGTCCATTAGCTTAAAAGACCTTTTAGAAAAAATGATTAGGATTTTCATTTAATATGTGACAGTATTTTTTTGTTAAAATTCTAATTAATCAAACTCTATTAACCCACAAACCCAATTCGAATCCCGGATTTGGCTCATCTCCATTTTCCATCTCTCCATTTTTTCAAGTTCTTATTCAGATCAAAGACACATGTCATAAATTTAAATTAATGGTTGAGATATTTAGTCAATTAATGATAAGTCTTAACCATGATTAGAATAATAGATATTTTATATATTTGCTTCAAAATATAAGGAAATCTCACAATTCTAGCCACTAAATTTATTTTTAATTATATTATTATTTATTTTATCAAATACTCAAATATTTGATTACTATATTATTTACAATACAGAAAATAAAGTTATACTAAATTCTAGTAGTAATTTTTTTTTAAGTGAGAGGGCTTTCCTTCCAACATTGGAATTCCTTTTCAACATTCAAAATTAGGCTAAAAATAATTTGAGTGAAAAAAATAGTAGCAAAAAATTAAAAGTAAAAATGATGCAGAACAAAGCTACTCAAGGCAAGTAAGGAATTATTTTTATATTTAGGAAAGATATCTTGTACAACTAAAATTGTGAGATTAAAATAATATTTTGAAAGTAAATATATGAAAGTAATTAATTATTTTACTCATAGTTAAGACTTATTTTTAATTTACTAAATCTCAGTTATTAATTTAAATTTATGACATATGTCTCTAATCTAAATAAGAACTTGAGAAAAATGGAGAGATGAAAAATAAAGAGGAGCTAAATCCAGGATCCGAATTGGGTTTATGGGTTAATAGGTTTTGATTAATTAAAATTTCAACAAATAAAATGTTGTTACATATTAAATGAAAATCCTAATAATTATTCATAAAGAGCATTATGTTAAAGAAAATGGTAAAATAGGGCTCAAAGGTGAATGAGAAAAGTATTTTAGAACCCAAAGATGGATGGAAAGGGCATTTTAGAGCCCAAAAATAAAAAGGGGTATATTTAAACCATTTTCAAGGTAATTTATGCCCTTTTCCGATTATTTTTCCTCTAGCCCATTTTATAAAGACAACAATATTTTAACTAGGATGATCTAATCATAATAAATAATCTATTTTGGTATAAACATTAAGTATTACGTACTAAAGTAATTCTTTTCGGCTGCTATAATTTTATTCTAGAACACATGCTTTTAAGGCATATATGACAAATAGAAAGCAATGTGTAAAAAAGTATTTGTAATGAACCTTGAGGACAAGTAGCCCTTTGGATTGGCTCATTAGTGATATATAGTGCCTTTCTTTTCTCACTTTTCCAATTTGATCATTTTCCTCAAAGATTTGCTATCTTTTCACTTGTGATATTGTTGAAGGCCCCAAAAGCAAAGGCTAGGGTTAATTGGATAATCATCATCATTCTCCACTTGACTTGTTTGGAACTTGGAAGTATCAAAAATACTGAAACCTTTTACTTTCTTTTTTACTGAGAATTACTCCATGTTGAGAGATAAAGTTTGAAAAATGTGAAATTTCCTTGTATTGTGCCATAACCCTTGTTGAATACACATACGAATTAGATATCAGAATACAAGACACAAGTTTCTACATTAACTTTTTTCCCCTTTCTACTGCACAAAGTGAATACAAATTAACTAATAAACTATAATACCCTATTGCCAAATAGAGAATTTCTTGTAAAAAAACCAAGAATTTAAGCAGATTATAAATCCCCGGTACAAAAATTTGTTTTAGCAAACACTTTAAAAATCAGGAAAATGATTTTCCTAGTTGGAGTAATGAAAATCAATTCATAAATCACATTCCAAGATTATTGTCTTTCATGCATCCTCAACAACCTATCCCTTAACCATCTTAACCTCCATTCCCAGCCCACCCCATAATATATATTTCTAGATTAAATATAAATATTTTTGGGATAGCTATTTTTTTTTGCTTAATTGGAGTACTTACCAAATATAAAAAATAAATTAGAAAATCACCTATATTTCAAGAAAATATTTTGCATGGATGTAATATTTTTCTGTTGGGGTTTAAATATGAAAAAGTTAATGGAAAATGGAGGGAAAATGAAATATTTCTTTTACTTTTGAAAAGAGCATTTGTACCACATTAGTGGTGGAAAGAAAACTTCTTGTGTTTATATTAAGAAACACTTTCTTCTTGTCTTAAAGGGTTGAGAAGAAGACAAGCCCTGCACCGTCGTCGTCGCTCGACTCGGCTCGACTTCGGATTATCTTTTTAGACAAAGTTTATTTAAACTTAATTATTTAAGCCAAAATTTTAACCCAAAATATTTCTCCATGTGCGAGTCGCACATCGGCATGTGCGAAATGCACACGAATCGCACATCGAAAGATTGCGTCCTTTTGACTCACTATTTTGTAACGTGCGACCCACACAATGCCATGTGCGTTTTGCACATTCCATCACACATGACTACCAGTTTGAGTAGTCTCACTGGTTTCGTGTGCAACGGGACGTGCGACGTGCACTTTCTCATGTGCGAAACGCACGTCGTCCCGTCATATATGAAACAACGTAACTTTTCTGAACCTTTGATTCCTTTCTGAAGCAGTGCTTTTTAGCTATAAATATCTGATTCTTCCTCAGATATGAAGCACGAAATTAAGTACTATTTGAGTACAAGAAACATAAGTATACTTCTACATTTCTTCTAAATTCAAGTGTGATTTACTACCATTGAGTGGTTTGCCGATCAATAGAATTTGAGGTACCGCTATTCTATTGATGCTTAATCGTTCTATCCTGGGAGGATATTTTCCATCAACCTCAGGTGCTTGAAGGGAATAATTTCCTTAAGAAAACACTGTGCATTCAGTGAGCTCGATTTCTCTTTCATCTCTTTTTTCCTTCTACTATTTTTCGTACATAGTTTAAGTTCTTGTTTCTACTTAGTTTAAATACAGATTTTATTTATCACTCAAATTAACAATCTTAAGGAAATTAGTGTCTATCTATATTTGAAGTTTCTTGAGATTAAAACCTTTTGGTTTTCTACTCTATTTGAATCTTTTTTCTGATTTGAAGAATATAAAACTTCGTCAGAACTTAGTGTTCATTCTGTTGAACGATTCAAAGAATATAAAAACTTCATCGTTAACAAGAAACAAGTTTAAGTAAAGTTCAGTTCGAAGAACATAAACACTTCACCGATTTATTAAACATTCTGTCTGAATTGTTATTCCGATTTGAAGAGCATAAAAGCTTCTTTGAAATTAAGGTTCATTCGGTGAAGCGATTCAAAGAATATAAAAATTTCATCGTTTGAATAAAGATAAAGTCTTTATTGTTAGTATTTTATAATACTAAATTGTGTATCAAATATTGACAGAAAAATGACGAATGAAACTGAACAACAAGTTAATTTGATTATGAATGGTGTTGTCTCAACAATAACCATTATTGCGTCACCAAGCCGTTCGAATTCTGCAAATGCACCGAAAAAAAAATCAGAGAAATTTTCTGATATGAACTTGAAAGGTTGGAAACAAATGATATCCTTTTGGCTGACCACACTTGGAGTGCAAAGGCTCATAAGTAAAAATTCTCATGTTCCTGAAGAAGAAATGTTTGAAAATCAACTATCTAGTTTGGATGATCTTGTGATTCATCTCAAGATGGAAGAGGATAATAAGTTGCGTGAAAAATCAGCAACGATGGGTGCAAATCTTTTTAAGGATGTTACTCCAAATAACAAGAAAATGGGTCAAGCAATGAATAAGATTGAAAATATGTGTGTTATGCTCACTATATGCAATCTAGTTAAAAATCCAAAAGAGTGATGGTTTAATTCGGGAGCGAGTCGACATATTTATATTGACAAAGAAATTTTTGTTACTTATACTCCCGCTGAACTCAAAGAAAAGCTCCTAATGGGAAATTCGCAACAGCCAAGATTCAAGGAAGTGGGAAGATATTCCTAAAGATGACTTCCAGAAAGGTGTTGACTATCAATAACATTCTCCATGTTTCTATTATTAGGAAGAACTTAGTTTCTACATCACTTCTCGTTAAAAATGGATTTAAGTGTATGTTTATTTCGGAGAAACTTGTAATAAGTAAGAATAATATGTATGTTGAAAAAGGTTACCTAGATGGGAGCTTTTTCAAACTTGATTTAATCGTTGTTGACATGAATAAGTCTAAGGCTTCTTCTTACTTGCTTGAGTCTAACGATTTGTAGCATGGTCGTTTGGGACATGTCAATTATAAAACCTTGCAAAAATTAATTAGTTTAGAAGTATTGCCTAAATTTGAGTGCAGTAAATCACAATGTCAAATTTATGCTGACTCTAAATTTGTTAAACATCCGTATAAGTCTGTTTAAAGGAATTTCAATCTCTTAGACTTAATTCATACAAATATTTGTGATATGAAGTCAATACCATATCGCAATGGGAAAAAGTATTTCATAACCTTCATTGATGATTGTACTCGGTACTATTATGTTTACTTGCTTAACAGTAAGGATGAAGTAATTGAAGCATTTAAGCAATACAAAACTGAAGTTGAAAATCAGTTGAATAAAAACATCAAAACGATAAGGAGTGATAGGGGTGGAGAGTATGAATCTCTTTTTGGGACATGTCAATTATAAAACCTTGCAAAAATTGATTAGTTTAGAAGTATTGCCTAAATTTGAGTGCAGTAAATCACAATGTCAAATTTGTGTTGAATCTAAATTTGTTAAACATCTGTATAAGTCTGTTTAAAGGAATTTCAATCTCTTAGACTTAATTCATACAAATATTTGTGATATGAAGTCAATACCATATCGCAATGGGAAAAAGTATTTCATAACCTTCATTGATGATTATACTCGGTACTATTATGTTTACTTGCTTAACAGTAAGGATGAAGTAATTGAAGCATTTAAGCAATACAAAACTGAAGTTGAAAATCAGTTGAATAAAAAGATCAAAACAATAAGGAGTGATAGGGGTGGAGAGTATGAATCTCCTTTTGGGACATGTCAATTATAAAACCTTGCAAAAATTGATTAGTTTAGAAGTATTGCCTAAATTTGAGTGCAGTAAATCACAATGTCAAATTTGTGTTGAATCTAAATTTGTTAAACATCCGTATAAGTCTGTTTAAAGGAATTTTAATCTCTTAGACTTAATTCATACAAAAATTTGTGATATGAAGTCAATACCATATCGCAATGGGAAAAGGTATTTTATAACCTTCATTGATGATTGTACTCTGTACTATTATGTTTACTTGCTTAACAATAAGGATGAAGTAATTGAAGCATTTAAGCAATACAAAACTGAAGTTGAAAATCAGTTGAATAAAAAGATCAAAACGATAAGGAATGATAGGGGTGGAGAGTATGAATCTCCTTTTGAAGCAATATGTTTAGAAAATAGAATTATCCATCAAACTACTGCCCCTACACAGCTCAATCTAATGGAATTGCAGAAAGGAAAAACTTAACATTGAAGAAAATGATGAATACCTTATTAATAAGTTTCGATTTATCGCAAAGCTTGTGGGGGGAAGTTATCCTTACAACAAACAAAATATATTCATACGAGAAATGGAAAGGAAGAAAACTCAACTTGAAATATTTTAAAGTGTGGAGGTGCTTAGCCAAAATTCAAGTTTCTAAACTCAAGAGGGTCAAGATAGGACCAAAGACTATGGATTGTGTTTGTATTAGATATGCTACAAATAGTAAAGCATGTCAATTTTTTATTCACAAATCTGAATTTTCCCAATATTCATGATAATACAATAATAGAATCAGACAATGTTGAATTCCTTGAGAATATTTATCCGTATAAAATAAATAGTGAGTCATCAAGCAAAAGAACTAAATGACCTCGGAAAGAACCAAAGAAAAGTACGCTTGATGAAGAGAATTCAAGACGTAGTAAACTTCAAAGGACATCTACTTCTTTTGGATCAGATTTTGTAACTTTTCTTCTTGAAAATGAGTCTCAAACGTTTAAAGAAGCTATGTCTTTCGGGGACTCATCATTTTGAAAAGAAGCTGTAAATAGTGAGATAGAATCGATCCTAAGCAATCAAACTTGGAAATTGATTGATCTTCCTCCCGGAAATAAACCTTTAGATTCCATATGGATCTTTAAAAGGGAATTGAAAGCTGATGGAACTATTGACAAATGTAAGGCAAGACTTATTATCAAAGGCTACAGACAAAATGAAGACCTTGATTATTTTAACACATATTCGCCGGTAACAAAAATAACATCTACTCGAATGTTAGTTGCATTGACGGCTGTATATGGTCTTGAAATCCATCAAATGGATGTGAAAATGACTTTCTTGAATGGAGAGTTGGAGGAAGAAATTTACATGGCCGAACAACCTGAGGATTTTGTGGTTTCGGGTAAAGAAAGGAAAGTGTGCAAAGTTGTTAAGTCACTTTATGGACTAAAACAAGCACCCACACAATGGCATGCAAAGTTTGACCAAAAAATATTGGCAAATGAATTTAAGATCAATGAGTGTGACAAATGTGTTTACATTAAAGACACTCCGAGTATGTTGATGATATGTTGATCATCAGTAGAGACATTTCTGACATAAATGCTACTAAGCGTATGCTGGCTAGCAAATTTGATATGGAAGACTTAGGAGTTGTTGACATGATCTTAGGGATCAGAATTCATAAAACTCCTCAAGGCTTAGCATTGTCACAATTTCATTACATTGAAAAGGTACTTGATAAATTTAAGGTATCTGAATTTTAATATTGCCAAGACACCGACGGATGTGAGTTTTGCACTTCAAAAGAATGAAAGTGAAAGTGGCTCACAATTGGAATACGCACGAGTATTGGAAAGTTTGATGTATATCATGAACTGTAGTCGACCAGATATAGCATGCGCTATTAGTAAACTGAGTTGGTACACAAGTAATCCCAATCAAACTTATTGGATGGCAATAAAATGACTTTTGCGGTATTTGAAACATACTCAAAACTATGCCTTGCATTATAGAAAATATCTTGCAGTACTTGAAGGATATAGTGATGCAAAATAGATCACCAGATCATCTGAAATTAAATCCACAAGTGGGTGTGTATTTACTCTTGGTGAAGGAGCAATTTTTTAAAAGTCGTCCAAACAAACATGTATCGCTCGCTCTACAATGGAATGTGAGTTTATAACTTTAGATAAAACTGGTGAAGAAGCTGAGTGACTCCAAAATTTCTTGAAAGACATTCCGTTCTGGCCCAAACCATTGGCACCTATATGCATACACTGTGATAGCCAAGCGGCAATAGGTAGGGCAGAGAGCACTATGTATAACGGAAAATCTCATCACATTTGATGGAGAAATAACACTGTTAGACAACTACTCTCTAGTGAAATTATCACGATTGACTATGTAATGTCGAAAAATAATGTCGGATCCACTTACAAAGGCCTAACTAGAGAGGTAGTTGAAAGATCATCAAGGAAAATGTGTTTAAGGCCTAGGACAAGTCATCATGACGGTAACTCTACCTAGTAAACTGGAGATCCCAAAATCTAGGTTCAAGGAGAAAAATAAAGTTATAATTAATGGTTCAGCATTGTCAAATAACTCAACCCATTCTCGTGATGAAGACAATGTTCGAAAATAAGGGTAAAACTTTTAAGGCTTAAAACTTTTCAATGGTTTTAAAGTTTGGCAGGTATGACCAAATAGTTTATCTATAGGATTAAACATTTAGAAAACACCTATGTAAGTGTGAAGTGTAAGCTGCTTCAAGGAGAATGATGGCAAAGGCCAATTCTCTAAGCACTTATAAAATCAGGCAGTGTTCATGGCTGAAACGAATAAAATTGTGAGAACCATACACGGTTAAAGATTAGTTGTGTGACTTGTATTGTCTATGTGTACAACAAAGTTCGACGGTTCAAAGATATCACTTCTATCGATTGACCGAGTGCATCCGATATAAGTTCACTACGAAAAGTTCAAAGAGAAACCTACTTATCTAAATCCAATTAATCTTTGCTTGTAGATCACACACTTGTCCGTATATTCTTTCATCTTATAGTTATTCCCCATTCATGTGGGGGATTGTTAGGGTTTAGATATGAAAAAGTGAATGAAAAATAGAGGAGATAGAAATGGAGGGAAAATGAAATATTCCTTTTGCTTTTGTAAAGAGCATTTGTATACCACATTGGTGGTGAAAAAGAAATTTCTTGTGTTTATATTAAGAAACACTTTCTCCTTGTCTTAAATGGTTGAGATGAAGACAAGCATCGCGCCATCGTCATTGTCGCTCGGCTTGGCTTTGGATTTGAATTTGGATTTGTCAAAGATCGATCGAGAGATTATATTTTTAGGCAAAATTTATTTAAACATAATTGTTTAAGCCAAAATTCTAATCCAGAATATTTCTCCATGTGCGAGCCGCACATTGGCATGTGCGAAACGCATACGAATTTCACATCGAAAGATTGCGTCCTTTCGACTCACTGTTTTGTGACATGCGAAGAGACATGCGACCCGCACAATGTCATGTGCGTTTCACACATCCTATCGCACATGACTGCCGGTTTGAGAAGTTTCACTGATTTCGTGTGCGACGGAACGTGCGAGGCGCACTTTCTCATGTGCGAAACGCACGTCGTCCCGTCGTATATGAAACAATGCAACTTTTCTAAACTTTTACTTCCTTTCTGAAGCAGTGCTTTTTGACTATAAATATCTGATTCTTCCTCAGATATGAAGCATGAAATTAAGTACTATTTGAGTACAAGAAACATAAGTATACTTCTACATTTCTTCTAAATTCAAGTGTGATTTACTACCATTGAGTGGTTCGCCGATCAATAGGATTTGAGGTACCGCTATTCTATTGATGCTTAATCGTTCTATCCTGGGATGATATATTCCATCAACTTCGGGTGCTTGAGGGGAATAATTTCCTTAAGGACACACTGTGCATTCAGTGGGCTCGATTTCTCTTTCATCTCTTTTTTTCTTCTACTATTTTTTGTAAATAGTTTAAGTTCTTGTTTCTACTTACTTAGTTTAAATACAGATTTTTTTTATCACC
Source organism: Jaltomata sinuosa (assembly GCA_003996215.1). NCBI lineage: Eukaryota > Viridiplantae > Streptophyta > Magnoliopsida > Solanales > Solanaceae > Jaltomata > Jaltomata sinuosa. The sequence goes on from QJPP01000951.1 coordinate 179,320, forward strand.
CAAATTAACATTTTCTTGGTACCAAGCACACCCTTAGATATGATTGTAACATCAAGGAATTCTAAGTTTTAGCTGAAAGGAACTAATAGACTAGAAATAATCTGTAGACAGAAAACATAATTAGGATCCAAATCAGAATAGAGTAGTTAAATTGAAATATATATATATATATATATATATATATATATATATATATATAATTATCGGAATTCGCGACTTTACTGCATGCCCATATATATCAAACGAAATTATTAGAGATCCATCTTTTTATCTTTTGAATTCATGCCGTATATTTTACGAAATTACCAGAACCATTTAGTTCTAGAATAATAAAGGATTGGAATGAAGCAGGAATACAAGATACACTAGGAGCAATGGTAAGATTTTTACAAAAATGGTATTCAGATATATGTGAGAAACGTAGAGAAAAAATGAAAATGGAAAAATCTATAATGGAAAACCTATCATGTTGTAAAGATAAAGTAGCACCCCAATTTGGATGTAGAGATAATTACTATAAAAAGAATAGAAAGAAAGGAAAATTCAAAAGATATAAATCCCAATACAGAAATAGAAGACCTAGACGAAGATACTATGTAAAAAATTATAACAATAAAAGACCATTTAAACCAAGAAAGAAAATAACAGAATGTACATGTTATAATTGTGGAAAATTAGGACATTTAGCTAGAGATTGTAGATTACCTAAAAATCCTAAAAGAAAGAAAATAGCAGAAATAATAATAAATAATGAAGAATACATGCAACTAGAATATCTAGACTATGACCTAAGCGATGACGATAGCATATATGAATTATCTGAAAATGAACTAAATGAAGAATTAGGAAAAGAAGAATCAGACGATAATGTCTGAAGCAGGAGTACAAATAATAAATAAAGAAGAACATATAAATGAAGAATCCTCAGAAAAGAAAGTTATATTTGATGTAAATATATTTGAACAAATAAAAGGGAAAGAATTAGATCTAAGTGTAGAAAAAATATTTAAAATACCAATGCTAAGAAATATATTTAAACGACAAAAAGAAGAGTATTATGTGGTAAGTCAGAAAGAGCATATAATAGACTGTAAATACACTAAAGGAAAAGCAAGAATTCCTATAATAAATAAGAGAATAATAAACAAAGAAATACAAGCAATTCAGGCTAGAGAACCAATAAGATATGTACATCTAGGAGGAACAGAAATATTAATAAAAGCATGTTTTAGAGAAGGTATAGACACACCTATAGAAATATATTTAGCAGATGACAGAATAACTGAACCTATAGAAAAAAGCATAATAAGTGCCGTAAAAGGAAATTTAATATACCAAAAATTTAAATTCATAATAAGCGCTAACTATTCAGTAGCAATAAATGACAGTAATATAGATAAATCATTAGTACTATATTGGAAAATGACAGGTATTGAATTAGCCCCAGGTAGTAAAATATTCACAGCAAGATGTAAAAATTTATATGTCTTAACAACAAAACATAAAATAACAGCAAAGAATAAAATTAATAGAATAAAAATAGAAAATCCATTTGAACAAATTATCTCAGTAATAGACAACAATGATTATAGCTATAAGGAAATAGACATAGAAGAAAACCTAGAAATAGTAAGTGATAGAATAAGCACTTCCAAAAGAAAGAGTTTTAGTGACACACCCCAGTCATCAAGAAATTCAGTAACAATAAAAGAGATAGAGCCAAATTACTATTATATAACTGGAATATTAGAACAAAGAAAATTTATTATAACGATAAACACAGGACAAGAAGAAAATTATATAACAAGAGAATTAGTGACAAAAGAGGAAATAAATTCTATAGAACACTCAGATATACCAAAAGCATTTACAGCATTAAGAGAAACAGTAGAAAAAGAATTGATCATTGGCGGAATACCAATGGAAATAAATTTCAAAATATACCACGGAGATAAAAATATAATATTAGGAATAAAATGGTTAGAAGGTATGAAACCATATAATTTAGAAAACACTCAGTTAACTGTTACATATAAAAATAAGAAAGTCATAATAAAACGAACAATGTAAGATAAAAATGAAAATCTACATACTTGCCAAAATAATAGTAGAAAATTACTACAATAGATATTATACCCCAATGATAGATACAGGAGCCGAAGCTAATATGTGCAAACATAATTGCCTACCAGAAGAAAAATGGGAAAAATTAACTACACCAATAGTAGTAACAGGATTTAATAATGAAGGAAGTATGATAAATCATAAAGCAAGGAATGTGAAATTACAAATATGGGATAAGATATTAACTATAGAAGAAATATATAGTTATGAGTTCACAAACAAGGATATACTTCTAGGAATGCCGTTTCTAGAAAAACTATATCCACATATAATCACAAAGACACACTGGTGGTTTACGACACCATGTAAACACAAAGTAGGAGCTAAAAGAGTATATAATAAAACCAGAAAACCTGCCCCATGGATAAGAGGAAGTGAGAAAATCACTCAGAAATTAGAAAATATAAAAATAAATGAGCATAAAATAGAATTAATTATATTTGCTATAGACAAACTAAAAATCATCCAAGATCAATTAGAACCATTATATAGTGAAAATCCCTTAAAAGGATGGGAAAAACATAAAACTAAAGTAAAAATAGAATTAATAGATGAAAATAGCATAATTACTCAAAAACCTCTAAAATATAATTTTGATGATTTAAGTGAATTCAAAATGCACATAAAAGAATTGTTAGAAAACAAATATATACAAGAAAGCAATAGTAAACATACCAGCCCAGCATTTATAGTAAATAAACATAGTGAACAAAAAAGAGGGAAAAATAGAATGGTTATTGACTATAGAAATTTAAATACCAAAACTAAGACATACAATTATCCAATACCTAATAAAATATTAAAAATAAGACAAGTCCAAGGATATAATTATTTTAGTAAATTTGATTGTAAATCAGGCTTTTACCATCTCAAGCTAGAAGAAGAATCTAAGAAACTAACAGCATTCACAGTACCTCAAGGATTTTATGAATGGAATGTATTACCTTTTGGATATAAAAATGCACCAGGTAGATACCAGCATTTTATGGATAATTACTTTAACCAATTAGAAAATTGCATAGTATATATAGATGATATACTATTGTATTCAAGAACGCAAGATGAACATATAAAACTACTAGAAAAATTCATACATATTGTTACATATTCAGGAATTAGCTTAAGTAAGAAAAAAGCTGAAATAATGAAAGCCCAAATAGAATTCTTAGGAATAGAATTAGATAAAAATGGCATAAAAATGCAGCCACACATAGTACAGAAAATAATAAATTCTGATGAACAAATAGATACAAAGAAGAAATTACAATCGTTTTTAGGATTAGTAAATCAAGTAAGAGAATATATACCAAAATTGGCAGAAAATTTAAAACCATTACACAAGAAATTAAAAAAGGATGTAGAATATTACTTTGATGATAAGGACCAGGAACAGATAAGAAAGATAAAATTACTATGTAAAAATTTACCAAAACTATGTTTTCCAGAAGAAAATAGAAAATTTGTCTATATAGTAGAATCCGATGCAAGCGAAATTAGCTATGGAGGAGTACTAAAATACAGGTATGATAAAGAAAAAATAGAGCATCATTGTAGATATTATTCAGGTACATTTACAAATCCCGAAATAAAATGGGAAATAAATAGGAAAGAACTATATTCAATATATAAATGTTTATTAGCTTTTGAACCATATATTGTATATAACAAATTTATTATTAGAACAGATAATACGCAGGTAAAATGGTGGTTGACAAAGAGAGTACAAGATTCAGTTACAACCAAGGAGATACGAAGACTCGTATTAAATATATTGAACTTCACATTTACAATTGAAGTAATTTGTACTGACAAAAATGTAATTGCAGATTACATATCAAGACAAAGCTACTCAGACTGAGGAAACTACCACTATGGAAGATTTACTCAAAGTTATGACGACTCTTTGTAAAGAGGTCGATAGTATAAATAAAGAGATACAACAAATCAAAGCTAGTCAGCAGCATGACAATAAGAATGCGGAGCTATGTCGATCGGAAGACACAAAAAATCCAGAGCTACAAGGTGACGTTGGGAAACACCTAAAAACCCATAACAATAATTTACTTCATGCAGCTGCAGGCAGCGCATCTACAAGCAGATCAACTACAAAAGAAGAAAAAAGATATGTTAACACAAATTTGAATAAACTATTCGAAACACCATATATATCAAAATCCCAGAAAACCCCATTTATACCACCACAAGTAAATACATACAGAGATAGCCTAAACCAGGATAAAAAACATACAACCATATTACCAGAGCATACATAGAAAATATCTACAAAATACAAGCCTTTTTAAATAAAACCCCAGATCTAAAACCACTACCAATCCAGAAGAAGATTATATTACTCAGAGCCTACAAGGATATAACAAGCTAATTGCACTACCAAGGACAAGTGCAAATCTAGTAGCAACTTGCTACCATTATGGATTACTAAATACAGTATATACAAAAACAGGAGACGAGATAGTTACACTACCAGAGTTACATAAAGCATTTATGCAATATAAGAGAATAACTAAAGGTACATTATTTTATATAAGAGTTTATTCAGCACCAGCGGAGATACTATATGATGAAATTAAGCCAGTGATCCAAGTCATAAAGATAGGATTAACTAGAGATATGATCATCCCAGACAAGATAGAGGAACAGGAAGAAATAACCAGAGCTGATATACCAGAATTTTACGCGGGAAAAAGAATTATTGGAATAGCTACGATTTTAAATGAGTTATCATCAAATTATTTAAATAAAAATCCCATTTGGAGTTATTATGCAAGGGAGCAAACAATGATCTACTCAACTTGCAGAGAAGAACGAATAGCAGATATGGAAGAAATAAGACAATGGGCACTCAGCCTATTAAAACTGGAACAGCAACCTATGACGAGAGCTATTAGAAGAGATTTTATATCAACAGACTTAATGACGAGATATTGCAAATTAATCAGCCACAAGTATCCAGATCATCAGTGTTCTAGATGCCAAGGTGAAGACAATGTAATTCCAGACGTACAGCTGGAGTGAAAAGGAAAAGATAGAAGATTCCCAAGAGATAAAAAAGCAGAAGATAGTGGAAAAATTATGTAGTAGTTTGTCCATTAGTAGAGCTGTAAAGAAAAAGATGTAAAGTTTTTGACTTTTGTAAAAGTTAGATGTAAAGTAGTGATAGTGGACAGAATAGTATAGCAATAGGTGTAAAGTAATGATAGTGGACAGAATAGTATAGCAACAAGTGTAAAGTAGTAATAGTGGGAGTAAGAAAAGAGGATTAGGACATCTAAACATCCTCTTATAAATAGATAGTAAGGAAGCAGATAGAAGGTAAGACTTTCTACAAGGAGAGCAACCTTCTTTTGTAAACAAAAATATTTTCAGAAATAAGATAAGAATTTTCAGCAATATGGAGCAAGAAGATACAGGAAAGGTATATCTATTCATAATTATGCATAGCTAAAATTGTTAATTCCTGAGTATCATAGCATAAGTAAATAAGTTTATATTCGTTATTATTTGCTAGAATTATTTGAATCATAATTTCGAGTTTGTTAACATGAGGAAAAAGGGGAAACAATCCGAAAATAATGTCCAGAGGTTGAAACCAAGGCAAGGTAGCCATAAGGGGAGTAGACAGCGTGGCATTATCTAGGAGGGAAAGTACCTTTGAAAGTACGGTGTTAACTAACAAGAAAATATGGTTTAAAATAATCTAGTCTGTAATAATCGAATATAATGTTATTTGCATGCTATGGTATGAGGGAATTAATTGATAAAAAGCACAGCATAAAAAATGAACATGAATAATAATAATATGCCTACTTACTTTACCTATTTACATGATGAAATGATTTATGATTATAAGATATTAATTTTACATGTGCTCAAAGATATAGAGATAATAGAATTAAGAAAATTAATATGGGAAAAAATATTCAGTAATGAAGATCTAGAACTAATAAATCAAGAATGGTATCAAATAGGATTACATGAGCTAGACTCAGAATTAGGAAAGATGGATATTAACGAACTAGAATTAGGTTCCGATTAATGAACAGATACTTTGAAATTTGGCAGAAAAGAAGTAAGTATAGTTATAAGATAAAGGTTATCAGAAACCCAACTAAATTAAGTAAACTTTTTAAAATTTTGTATGTACGAAATTCAAGATATAGGATACCTAAAAAATATATTGGATAAAGCTAGTATGTTAAGAAGAAATAATAATAATAATAGGACCCCCCCAGTTTGGTATCAGAGCTATGGATGATTTGAAACATACTAGAAAGAAGTTAAGAAAACTAAAAAGAAAATTAAAAAATTTATATCCCGAATATAAACAACTTAGTATTACAAGAACTAATAATGACAAATTAAATAAGTTAATAGAAACTATATCTAAATTGGAATACAAATATATAAAATACTTAAAGAAACAATTAAATGGATAAATACAAGGAAGAACTAACAGAAAAGATTAAACAAACAAGACAAGAAATTACACATAGAGAACAAAGACTTAATGAAAACATATTTGCAGGAGTATGCCATAGATCAATATTGGCACAAAGAAAGGAAATATTCTATTTATACATAGAATTACAAAGATTAGAATATAAATTACAACATAACTTATAAAATGAATAAAGAAGAATTTGCTATAGACGAAAAAACATATGAAAATCAAGACGGATTAAAAATAAAGATCATATTTTCAAATCTAGGAAGAAGATATAAGAAAATAGGAGATAATTTAAGTCTAATGTTAGAGAAAGAATCCTTAAGATTAGAAGATAGTTTGACGGCAATGGTAAGACTTGCTAGAGAAAATGAAGAAATAGACCGGAAAAATGAAATAACTATCATTAAACAACAAGCAAGACAAGAAATACAACATATTGAAGAAGTAAAAAATGACAGAATAATAGCATTAGAAAAAGAATTAGCTAAGTTAAAAGAATTATATGCGGCAAAACAAAAAGAAAAAGAAATTGAGGCAAAATTAAAAACTGAAATAGAAAATTTTAAAGAAAAACTACAAACAGAAGAACCAATTGAAGAAGAATTAGGTATAAACGAAATAAATGATAATCAGACAGAACAGAATTCAGAAATAAGCGAAACTTATACAGAAATGATAACAAATATAGAAAAAATAGAAGAGGATATTGAAATAAATGCAAGAGATGTTGAAAAAGAAAAAGAACAAGAAGCTAGTACATCAGGAGTTAAAAATCCAAAAATATTAAATCCAATATACTATACAACTTACGAACAATCCGATAGACAAAACAGTTTATGGGATAAAAGACTAAATAGAAAATGGACTCCAAAACCGATCAACCAGAATAGTAATTTCTTAGAATTAGACTGTGTAACAGACATAAATAAAGCAATCCAACTATGGATAGGATATATAGCAAAACAATTAATAGACAATAAAATAAGCATAGCAGAAACACCAGGATATATAGAACGAACACTTTTAGGAACAGTAAAATTATGGTTACTCAATTTATCAGAAGACTATATAAATACACTAAGAAACAGCAAAACCATAGATGACAAAACAGCAACTACACCCATTGATATTTTAAAAAAAATATGAGGTAGCAATACGAAATGAGTTTAGCAGCACAACCACAGAAACAGAAGAACAAAATAAGGATAAACAACTAAACAGAAATTTAATGCTAAAATTAACAATATGTAATATGTGTTATATAGACGAATATACATGTGTATTTAGAGAATATTATTACAAAGGAAAATATACGCCAGAAGAAGCAAAAGAAGTAAGAAAACTATATTTTACGAAATTACCAGAACCATTTAGTTCTAGAATAATAAAGGATTGGAATGAAGCAGGAATACAAGATACACTAGGAGCAATGGTAAGATTTTTACAAAAATGGTATCAGAGCAGTCAGGTTTATCCTACTGTGATGGCTCAGCTATGCATGTGAATCGCCGATGCGAAAGTCACGGTGTTACATCCTTGTATACGTTTCCCTCGGAGTAAAAAGTATCGTTGGCATTAGCCAGGTAATATAGCTGAGGGGCCAGGATGATGGCGAAAATGGTATCCAGTTAGAAATAATTTTGCTGTTATAGATCTAGTTAACAAACAATTAAATTTGAAAGGATTGTAAATTTTCTTTTCACTCAGCTATACTATCTAGTCTAGATTAAAATCAGCTCGTTAATAAATATTATAATTACAAACACATTGAATAATCAGTGCCTTCTAAAAAGAATAAAAGAAAAATTGTAAACGCAGGTCTAGTTAACACACGAGGTTTTGTTGAAGAGATAATCAATATATATAAGGAAATGAAAGTGTGTTTGATACGTCATTTAAATTTTCAGATGAGATAGTCACACTCACACGCTATAACCTGGTATGATAGCAAAACTTTTGGTTAGCCAATTTGCACAATCGTTTTTTCCAACAGTTACTTTATGAACTCCTAGAAAATAAATTCTTGAACAATAAAATCTAAACATAATTTGAACCCTCTGGAAGAGACAAACTTGCACTAAGTAGGTTTGAAATTGGATACAAACTTTTGTAACTTTCGAAGCATGCAACTTTTTTACTTTATCTACCCAACCCTTTCTTTAACTTTAGACAAAATACAGAAACAAAAGCTTCTTTAAGCCCATGCTGATTCTCTTAGTACATACAACAACTTCTGAGAATAAAAACAAAGTAAAATAAAGCATATGGAAACTTGCATAATGTGGTTAATTTGAATCTTGTTTCAGAGACTTCTACTGTTGACGTCTCCATATTTTGCTTTGTGAGGAGTGGGAGAGTACTTTAAAGCTGAAGATAGTACCCACAGAAAACTAGTAAAAATATTTTTTGGGAAAAGAAACACATTAAAAACACCAAATTGTCCTGAAAGGCTATTTTCTTTTGGAAGTGAAGCTAAAGTTAGAAGAATTTTGTCAGTAAGTTGAGTCATGGTGAAGTGTCCTTTACAGTTTATAGTTTGCTTCATAGTAAATTTAAAACTCTAGACTTTATAGTAGTATTTTTAGTAAGTATCTAACGGACTTTTTTGGGTTAATGATATAGAAGACAACACTTCTCATTTCTGTTGGAGAGTGACAATTATACAGAAGTACTACTAGTCACAGAAGAGTGCAATTTTTTCTTTGATATCATTAACTTTTGTATACTGGGTTTGGCTCCGCTCTATTAGTTTTTGCTCAAGTAATTATCAATGCACCTTCGAAATATAAAAGGTTGAGATTGCTTTCTTGCTTATTTATTATTTTTGGTGTAATCTTTATTAATGATAATGTCAAAAGATATGAGAATAATTCATTATTTTATTTTATTTTATTTTGATAGCATTAAGACATTATTAATGAGAACATTAAAAAATATAGAGCCAATTCTAAGACCAATTATTTAACTTTATTTTTATAGCATTACGATCATTGCTAATTCCAGCAATGCTCAATAGATAACAAACAAACACCCAATTCCCAAAGATATATGCTCACATTTACAGAAACAAAACAAAAAAAAAATTCAATTGCAGTTCAAAACAATTACCAAAGAAAAATATGACGAATTGACAAAAAAAAGAAAAGAAAAAAAGTACCTCTGCAACAGGGGTGACATGGCCAAATCCATGACCAGTAAAACAGTACTTCAGCAATATATTATGTTAATTTTACCATTAATAATATCTTAATGCTATAAAAAAAAATACATTGATAATTACTTGAGCAAAAATTAATGGAGTGGAGCCGAAGCTTTGTATACTCTATGCGCCCACAATATAAAAATTATACACTATCTTGTGACCTTAAAAGAAATTAAAGGTAAGTTTCCATAATCATTGAAATATGTAACCCTAAAAATAAGGTGAATGATCTTCTACAAGATGTTAAGTTGCATTGATTAAATAAGAAAATTCAACACTACGAGTAAATATAAGATTTCTTTAAGTGGGTGTAGTTGTCTACTTGTCTTCTGTGATTGTCAATTCTTTACATGCAGGGACATATAGAAGCGTCTAATGATTGAAATTGCACTATCTAATTAAGTTTGTTTGAACTTGAACTTTTGTCATATCAAACTTTCTGATTTAATTTGTACACTTGATGTTTTCTGTACTATTTTGGGCGTGTAAAAAGTCTACTTGAGTGAATCAACTTTTACCTTTATTTCATTTCTTGAATATTTTTAATAGTGAAACTCTAGATAATGCATGAAATTGAAGATTTGAATCAAATTTTCATGCAAATGTCAAGTGTAGAACTTAAGCAAATAAAAGATATGCATGCTGTATAGCCAAGGTATTCAACTGAGTGACATCTGCTATTACTTGATTTTCATGTGGTCATTCTATATGTATTAGGATGACAGAAAATTTAATGAAGTTCCTTAACAGTAAATTCATTATATTTTTAAAATTATAAATTTAAGATGTTTTTTTCAATCACACATCTATGTTCAGTGTTAAAAGTACTGACTAAAACTCATGACTGACCAAAGGTTGCATCAGCCTATGCCAAAGTGTACCTTCTTCAGTTCTTTGCTAGAAATCATTAGAAAATGATGTTATCATAACATAAAATAGAAGCATTGTGCAACATAAAAGCATATTTACTAGACATAAATACTACTATCCAACAAATTGGCTCACGTCTTTGACAACACTGTGCAATAAATGTATATGAACACATCAAAGGTAATGAGACAAATTGCCCATTAATACATTGGAATTTTATCACTTACACACTACATTAATAGTCAATAAAATTTACAAATTTATTTTAGCTGAATATCAAACCAGATTTGCTTGAAAACCTTGATGATGAGATCATGGTACTGGTCTGAATTCAATGAAAGATAACAAGCAAGAAGGTGTTCTAAATCCTTAGATGTCTTTATGTTATTCTCCACTATCATCTCCACCATCGATTCTTTGAAATCCTTGTGTGGATCTTTAGATGACTTCACCACTGCAAAGCTTTCACCAACACTTGTTTTTGAGATACCACTTAACTTTGTACTTGAAGAGACGCTTTTTCTGCTTACTAGTCTAGGAGATTTTGTTCTCAGCTTAACCCCAGTTGATGAACTCACTGAAACTCTTCTCTTTGGACTTGTACTCTGTTCAATTCTCACTGTTAAAGACTTGAGCTCTGTTCTTGCTTCCTTTTTCTTAGTACCATTTGTTGAATCTTCAAGTTTCTTAGGCTTTGTTATAATTGGAGGAAGATCGATTATTGAAACAGAATCAAAGCCATGATCATTCTTGTTCATATCACTGCAACAACAAGATATTTTGGGAGAATGAAGAGAGGATTCTGGTTCAGAGGAAGAAGTAGTAGAAGATGATAAAGGGGAATTTGGGTATTCTTCAGGAGTAGAATCATTTATGGTCCAAACAGATTCAAGAGAAGCACGATAACTGCAGCCAGTTGAGACGGTGCAATTGACACATTTAGGAGAAATTGATGTTTTTCTCCTAGTAGTGCTCCTCCTTTTCCTGGAAGATTTCCTTGGTGGCTCTGAGAAATTAATATTGTTGGAAGTTGGATTCTTTGACAGTGTTTCATTGCTTTGATGAGAATTAGGACTAAGGTTTCTCGAAAAGTAATAGGATTTTCTTTGGTATGACATGTTATGCGGTTGTTGTGTTATGGTTTGTTGATGATTTGATGATGAGAAAAATATTGAAGAAGATGAAGATGATAATGAGGATGAGGATGTTTGTTTTCTCTTGATTTTCCTTTTCCCCATGTCCTTGAGCTTGTAAAACCAAGCATTTGGTACCATATCTGATAGTTTAAACCTATAATTGCCCATTTTTCTCTGCACTTTCAAACTCCCTGCTTCTGTTTTCTCTTCTATCTGTATTGAAGGTGACTAGACTGGAGTAGAAAATATGGGAGTGAGCCAGGGAGAATAAATAGGCAGGGGAATGGGTGTGATGGTTTCACATGAATCCAAAATTTTAAGTTAGTAGGTGTATAGTACTATCTATTCACACACTACTAATTTATAACGGTTAGTAGAGTCTAGATGAATGAGTAAATTAGATCAAACATTACCAGTTAAAATGGATTAAGTTAATAAATAATTACGATTCAATATTTAAGATTTGCTTCTATCAAAATAAGTAGTTGAGTTGAAATGAATAGCTATCCAACACGTTCCAACCTTTTATCTTCTTTATTTTGTGGCTTAATACATAATTAATCCTTTAAATTTATCAGAATATTTCATTTAGACACTCAAACTAAGTCATATTTCAATTGAATACCTCAACTTCGAATAAAGTGTTCTAATTACACACTTTCTGTTCAAATTTTGAATTTCTTTTTGCGTGTGTTCTCATTTGGCTGTTAGGTAGTTAAGTTAACCACGTAATATATGTCATTTCCTTTCATTGTATTCATTTTCCTCAATAAGCCCTAAAACCTCATATATTTTCTAATTGAGGTTGATGTGCATAATTAAAAAAATGACATACTCCCTCCATTTCAATTTGTTTGGCCTACTTTCCTTTTTAGTCCATTTAAAAAAGAACGTCTCTTTCCTTTTTTAGAAACTCTTTAATCCCGATTTTTCACATGACATATTCAAGAGCACAAAATTAAAGGATACTTTAATACATTTGACATATCTTTAATTTAAGACCACAAGTTTCAAAAGTCTTTTTTTACTTTTTTAAACTCCGTTCCAAGTCAAACTAGGCCAAACAAACTAAAATGGAGGGAGTATTTTATTTGGTTACCTTAACTATCTAATAGATGAATGAAAACATGTGGATTTGTTTTCCAAAATTTGAATCGAAAATGCGCAATTGAAATACTTTTTTAGTATTTCAGGTGTTCAATTGAAACAAAAAACTTAGTTCGAGTTTCTAAATAGAATATTCTAACAAGTTTGAAGGATTAGCTATGTATTAAGCCTTAATTTTTTTATTTAAGTAAAAAAATTTAAAGCTAATTTATTTTTCTTAAATTAGTAGCTTAAAAGATTATTCAAATCCGCAATTGAAAATCTTCAAATTTGATTTTATATGTATTTGGTAGAGTTGCATTTTAACCCGTTAGATTACATAATTTGACCATTTCGATCAATAGTCTGATGAATTATCTCGGGATGAACCTATTGGGTCATGTCAATAAACAGTATCATAATTCACTTATTTAAATTTAAGCAGGTTGGATAAATTAATACAAGTAGGTTAATTTTATCATCTCTAACCATGAGGGAGTAAATATATTTTATAAAATTATTTAACTATATAATATAATAATATAACCAAACGTGCATCCCCATATATTGAGCACCCGTCTATAACGATAGGGTCCACAGCGAAGAAAAAATGTGTCATCAAGTAAATACAATACGGCTAAATATCGAGAGGGTGTGGATGAGTTTTCCTACTTGCTCTTTTTCTTTTTTTATAAATTTTATGGCTTTATGCCCAATGGCCAGATCATCTCCATATTAAAATCAAGAAAAAGTTTGATTCTCCTTATCATTATGTTTTTTCTTTTAAATAGTAAAAAATGGTTCTTATCCCTAAATATTATCCTTGTCTTAGGCTGATTTTCAAGACCATGATGAAAAAATAGGCATTAGTTTGAGAGTTTAGGTTTGGTCCAATGTCAGCGTCAATCTTTTTACACTATCAGGTAATTATAGAGGAAAAGTTAATTCTTTTTAAGTTTTAAAAATTATCATTGTGATTAAAAAATATTAAAGGCAATTATAATTTTAATTGTACTGTAATCATAACCATTTTCTACAATGAAATGTATTTTCTTTCTCAGTCGACCTTTCTTGTCTCTTTGATGTTCCGACACAGAAACTTTAAGTTTTTTAAAGTAAATTTATACATTTGAAAACTACTATAAATCATAATAATTAAACATTTAAAAGTCATATAAAAAATTTGGTCAAAGAAAAACTTGGTTGATTCTCAAAATTTTAATTGTACCACATAAATTGGGATGAGGAAGTAAATGTTATGGACGGAAGAAGAACAACAAAATATGCATTAGAGCAGTGAAAGGAACTTCGAAGGAAAACTCAGATAATAGAAATGGTGAATTCATTTAGGGGTCCTTTGGTAGGGTGTATAAGAATAATGCAAAATATAGGTGTATTAGTAATGATTGCATTAGTAATGCTGGTATTACTTATGCTTTCATTAGTTATGCAGAGATTTTTTTGTGCAGTGTTTGGTTTGGTGTAACGACCGAGTCCGTCATTATGGGTATACCTTTCGTGCCAAGTTTTGGGTTAGAAAACTTTCGAGTTTGGGAGTTGGAAATTATGGGCTAGGCTAGTCTCGGATGAATTTTGAGCGATGTATGGTCTAGGGCAATCCGAAAAATGGTTGGGTAAAATATCTTAGGTCGAGCTAGTTTTTGCATTAGCTAAGACCTTAAGGAGTCCGGGAGACTTTTCGGAAATAAATTCGGGCGAGTTGAACTCTCGGTATTAAGATTGACGTGAAGGGGTTATTCCAAAATTTCAGAATTTAAGGTGTGTTATAAAATGGGCACTTTTGGAGAATTTTCTGAGTTTCTATCCCGTGTCAACCGCTATAGCAGTTGAAACTGCGCTACAACGGCCACTGCTATAGCGGAGAAATTTCTGCTATAGTGAAAGCCAACGTCGGTCAGCACCGCCATAGCGATCGTTTTCGCTATGGAGGCGCCGCTATAGCGGTGTACAAACTGCTATAGCGGACTGAGTCAGGATTAATACAGAAACTTCTCCAAAACGTTCAGTTTTTCCTCAAGAACGTTTTGGAAAAGGGCAGAGGCGATTTGGGTGATTTCAAGTCAGATTTTCACCAAATTTCTTCCTAAGGGTAAGGATTTCACTCCCCTACACTAGTACTTCAATTCCTGGTTAGTAGAATCGATAGTTACGGACTTGGAGGAAGGTTTGAATTGACCTAGAAATGCTAGAATCCGGTGAAAAAGGGGGTTCTAAGGTGTGGAAGTTCTTGGGTCTTGAATATTATTGTTGGGTTATGAACTATTCTCCATAATTCACTTAATGTGTCCATAAAAATGATAGATTTAGGTGAATTAATGGTGGAAAAGCCCTGGGATGGGTGGAATGTTCATATGTTGGCCTGGGAATTTGGATTTGAGTATAATCCGGGTAATTATTAGGCCATGCAGACTAAATTTTGTATATCTTGTAATCATTTTTAGACTGAGAACAAGCAAAGGCTTCGGGAAACAAAAAGGCTCCGGTCCAGTAGAGCTTTTGAGTTATTCGAGGTAGGTGATAGTTATTGTCTTTCCAAATGCAATGTATATACATGTAACTAAAGCTTAGTAATGTATGTGCTTTTATGATTAGGAAAGGAAATTATGAATGTCCAAGTATTTGGGGTGTCACTTATATGAAATGAACTTGATTGTTGCTTGTTGCTTGTTGGTTTTACAAGGGTGTTTCCTGTTCATATAAGTATTGATTGTTGGCTTGTGTGATATTCAGTTGTCTCGGGTATCACGCCTGGTACGGGATACTAATGATTGGCTCGGGTATCACGCCTGGTACAGTTTCTATATTTGTTGGCTCGGGTACCACACCTGGTATAGGTTCTATATAGGTTGGTTTAGGTACCACGCCTGGTACGGGTTTGATTAGCATTGTTGATTGTGTTTGTCAAAGATTCCATGAGTGGACCGAGTTAATTGCTGAATTTGTGATTTATTTTATTGGTCCTTGAGAGGACGAATTGTTACACTTAAATATGAAGATGGTCCTGGGGTGGATCGGGCATTGCATGCTAATACTACGGGTTGGCCTAGGGATCCTTAGTTGGTCCGGTAATGTGGAAAAGAATAAGTGTCATGATTATTGTGCATGGTTAGATGATTATTGAACCTGTTTCATGTGGTTGATGAGTTAGAGTGTAGGCGGAGAGCCTGGAATAATAGTACTATCTGTTGTTACATATTTTTGATGCTTTACTCAGTTCTGGTTTATTGTATTTATATTATTTGTTGAAGTTGATCGATGATCCTACCAGTACATGGTGATTGTGTACTGATTTTGAACTTGTTTTTTTCTATGAGTACAAGACATCTTCCGGCGATTCCTACGCGACCTCAGATCTAGTCCCAGCTATTCCAGACTTCAAGGGTGAGCTGCTTCTGTCGGGCTACCTTGTTCTCTTCCAGTTAGTTATAGTCCAATTATTCCGGACACAAACTCTTGCTTTTCTTTTGGGGTTGCATCCCCATTCTAGACTTTTGGTATGATGACTTTCAGATTCTAGGAGTAAATTCTGCAGGATATTGTTAGTTTTTGGGTTTAGACTTAAATGATAGTTTATCTTTAATGCAAATCGGTTTTGAGTTGTTAGATTTTACTAAATGTTTGGTTGATATTGGTATGTTCATCCAAGGGTTTCCGGGTGGGTTCCACTCACGGCGAGTTAGGTCGTGATAAAGATGATATCAGAGACCCAGATTTGTTTAATCTTGTCATACCAAAACGGGTCTAGTAGAGTCTTGCGGAATGGTACAAAGAAGTCTGTACTTTTCTTTGAGAGGCTATAGGACTTTAGGAAACTATCTCTTCTTTCTTCCTTCGTGCTATAACTCGATCCCAATTGGTATATGGGGATACAAATTGGTATCTAACTTCTTTCACTCTTTTACCCGCAGATGGTTAACACCAGAAAAAATGGAGCGAGAGCAACGATCCCGGCAGTGGGACCAGCGGTCAGAGGGAGGGGAAGGGGCAGGGGAAGGGGCAGAGGTAGGGCAACACCCGCCAGGGGTGGAGCTCAGGCAGTTGCAGGTGCAAGGGTGGCGACCCCTCCCCCACACCAGGATTTGATTGAGGAGGAAGTTGAGGTTGTTGTTGAAGAGGGCGCGGAACAGGCCGAGGCGGCACAAGCTGGAGGTGCAGGCCTTCCCCCTCCCCATCCCTTGGAAAAAAAGTAGCATCGAAGAAAGGAAAGGGCGACTCAAGATCAGCCTCATGAAAATCTTATATTCCCTGAGAACCACCAGCTAGCAGATCAGAAAGATTTGTATGAAATGTCCTACTCCTTTTCGCGTCGCACGCGTCAACAAATTCTTCCAGAAACTCTCCCCCCCCGAGTACCAATTAAAAAGGAAGATAACACCTAAGGCATTTTAGCAAGTGTGGACTTTTTTGAGTAGGTTGGTTAGTGTTGGGGCCACCCCTATGGGTACCGTAGATTAGGTTCCGAGTACCCAACCAGCAGTTGTAACGGCTCCTAGGATTGATGCGATATCGGGTATAAATGACTTCTTCTGTATGATGCCAGGCCTGGTTATGACTGGGAATGAGCACGATATACTAACTAAGTTTTTGAAACTGAAACCTCATACGTTTTAGGGTACTGAGAAAGATGATGCTTATAAGTATTCTGGACTATTATGAGAGGCTGCATAAGCTGGGCATTGTGCAACAACATGGGGTAGAGTTCGCCACCTTTCAGCTTCAGTGTGATGCCAAGTAGTGGTGGAGGTCTCACGTGGAATGTCGGCCATCAGTTTTGTGACCTGGACAAAGTTCCATGCTCTTTTCCTAGAGAAGTATGTGCCCCGCACCTTGAGGGATCATAAAAATGATGAATTTCTGTCTCTTGAGCAGGGTAACATATTGGTTTCAGTCTATGAGGCCAAATTTCATGCTTTGTCCCATTTTGCTACTCAGTTTCCGGGTACAGAAGAGGAGAGGATTCGTCTGTTTGTGAAGGGCCTGAATACTGAGTTGCATGTATTGTCTATGCATATGACCTCAGTGGGGAAGAGTTTCAATGATGTAACATATTACGTGAAGAAATTGGAGGGGTCAGGCAGGTTGGGCAGGCTAAAGTATTAGCCAAGAAGTCCCAAAATAAAGGAAATTACAGTGGTTCGTACTCCAGGGGTCACAATCAGCATATATATTCTGCCCGTCCTATTTAGTCAACCCTGCCTGCTACTACAGGTGGTCATCCGGGAGCCACTCAGTAGTTCTCAGCTCCTAGAGGACAGAGGGATTCTTACACTTCTACTAGCAGGCCTACTCTTGACCGGGGGTATTTTCATTGTGATGATCCAGGTCATTTCAAGAGAGAGTGCCTTGACAGGCAGGCATGTATCAGACTCAGCAATAGTCCAAGGCTGTGGTTCCAGCAAGTAGAGGTGGCTACACCAAGGGTCATCCACAGGGTGAGCGAGGTAACTTTCAGGGAGGCCAGGGAGACAGAGGAAATGGTGGCGCGGGTAGGGGAGTGGCGCAGCCAGCCAGAAAAGTTGCTCGAATTGATGACCGGACCCATTGTTATGCTTTTCCAGGGAAGTCTGAGGCTAAGGCGTCAGATGCGGTGATCACATGTACAATTCTAGTCTGTCATAGGATGGTGTTAGAATGCTGACCCCCCTAATTTGCCTAAGGAACATGTTAAGTAATCTGTTCCTTTATTGAATACTTAAATATAAAGCAGTAAAGAGAACACACGATATTATACGTGGAAAACCCCCGGCTCACAAAGGGTAAAAACCATGACCTACACCTCTGTAGGATTTAACCCAACTCCACTAAAACAATGAGCCTCAACACAAGATTACAAACTTTGTAACCTAAGGAATTATAAACTCTAATTCCTAAAACACCACACAAACCTCCCCAGGTTTATGTGCCCAAGTCCTCGAGTTATCCCAACTTGAAGACTCACTCCTATACCAGTTTATAACTCACTGGTACTAAGAATAAACGCTTATAACTCAATGAAAAATAATACAATTGACTTGACTCAAGAACTGTAAAGCATAGACTTAAGGAACATGTTCTTCAATCAGGTTTCTTGTGTTGGCTGCACTTAGATCTTCACTTAGAACTCTCTCAAATATGAACTCTCTCAATTTGATTGTGCTCTGCTTGTATCTCTCTTTGTAAGTGCGTAAGGTTTTTGTGAAACCTCTGTTGTATTTATGCTGAGAGTCCTCTCCTTGTTTTGGTTGATTTCTTTCCATATTTGGGAATCCTTATCTTTGTAGGACTTGTTAAGTCAATCTCCTTGATTTCTTTCCTTGTGGGATTCCTCCTTATGAAAGGAAACTTTGTGTGGACTCTCCCCATAAGCATGTTTTCTCCACACGCCTTTGCTCCTATCTCCGTGTTATCTGCCTTCTCCTGATCCTAGTTGAATTCTACTTGAGAGGAGCAAGTGACATATACCTGTTCCCTGCATGTATTTCACAGCTTTTGTCAATCTTCGAAATCTACCTTGATCCAACAAATTCCTACTTTTTTGATAATGACAAACCCTTGCTTTTTGTTTGTAGAATTCCACTTGTATCTTGTCAGTTTTCTTAAGGCAAACTACAAAAGGAACACATTAGAGGAACAGGTCAGACCAACGGGTTATAAATACCACACAAACAGCAATCTTCCCCCTTTTGGCATCATAAAACACTATGAAGACAGACATCATTCCAATTCAAGTAGCATTCTACACTCATGGCCACTGGGGCTATCACCTATGCAAACACTAAAAAAGTAAGAGCTCAATTAGCTATATCAATGTATTTGCAAGTGCACAACACACACGATGAGATTAGAGCTGAGACCCAACATATTATTAATCACAAAGCATGTACACTAGCAATAGAAATTAAAAGCTCAAAACATGCATATGTGAGACCAAAAAGTAAGGTTGGGAAGTCTAGGAGGTGGGAGGAGGAGGGTCCTTCTTGAGCAGCTCATAGATGCCCTTTAGGCTTGCAGAGTTAGTGGCTTGCTCAGATGCTAAAGCAGCTTATGCTTGGGCAAGCTCACCCTTGAGTGTTGCATTTTCTTCCATCAGCAATGCATGCTCAACCCCATATGAGTCATGAAGCTCAGCCAATTCCTCATCATGGGTTGCCCTCAAGGCTGCAATCTCCTCATCCTTGGCAGCCAAACTAGCTCTTAGCCTTTGCAGAGGTGCATTGGCCCCCCTACGAAGAGCAGGTACAATAACCTATTTCACAGTCTCAATCACATCTTTAGTTATTTGATCTTTCCATGCTTGAACAGGCACACCAAAGTGAAGAAAGACTTCTGCCAACCAAAAGCCATACCCCAAGGCATGTTTGGTCCCATCCTGCTTGCAGATCCTATGCTTGTGGCAGAGTATAAGTCCTGGCAAGTTTATGGGGATCCTGTAAAGAAACAACTACATCAAGGTGAGGTCCATGAAATTTTCCTCAGTATGTTTTTGCTCCCTAGGAAGCACCATCTTGTTCACCACATCAAACAATATTTTGTGGAGAGGAAGCATAGCCCCTTTATCTACCCTTGAGTGCTCCTCTAATGTGGGATCATTGGAAAATGGGGGGTACCCAACATTGGTTGGTGTCACTATGTAAAGAGGAAATGGTCTCCCCTGGATGGTTTGCCTACTGCTTTGGATATCACTAAGATCTGGGCTAACATCATGGGAGTGAGAGTGAAGGATACATCCCTTACTGTGCTAGTGATGGACGAAGATGTTCCAGTGGCATTCACATAGAACTGAATTGTCTCAGATCTTGCCATATTTGTTCTTGCACCACCTTGAAGGAACAGGTGCGACCAACCTTGTGTATCTACCAAAACTAGCAACTCAGTCATCTCGGCTCTACCAAACCTAGTCAACACTCTTCCCCTTACTACAATTCTTGTCCCAAAATTGATCAGCCTTTCAGTTCTAGCATCAGAGGACTCATCAATGGAATCTATAGTGTCATCCTTTTCTTCCACATGCTCAGGGAGATCAGCCTCCACATCCTCAGTATCCTCTTGCTCATGAGACTCAGAGGACGAAAGTCCATGGTCATATCCCTCACTCTCTAAGGTCTCATCCCTCAACCTAGTCTTGACAGAACTCCTAGAAGGAACATGTTGCCTGACCTGTTTCTTTGGTGGTTTTGTGGGAGCTAAACCTTTCCCTTTCCTACTTCTTACAGCAGCCTCAACTTCATCATCCAAAATATCAATGAGATCAGGGGTTGGGGCAGAGGTATTTCTAGTGGCTCTAGGCCTTTTGGCTGCAGAGGCAACCATGCTTTCTTCAAGGCCCATCTTGTTGGCCCTAGTCATTTGAACAGTAACAGGGAGCCACAGGGATAGGAAGGGCTTCTTCAGGTTCATCAGGTGGTATATGAACAGCCTTTCCTGAGGCCTTGCATAGACGAGACCTTACCCTTTGTGGAATCAAGTTGGCAATTAGTGTGTTATCATCATCCTCAATAGCAGGTGATGAATGGGTATGTTGAACCTGTTCCCTTGAACCAGACCTGCCATCCTCAGCTTCCCCCTCAGCAGATATACCCAAATTTTCTCCAACAGGTGAATGAGGTTCAGCTGTGGGTTTCCTTGTGTTTTCCCCCTTACAATGTGCATCCTCTTGAACTCCCTCATCACTCACCATATCTACATCCTCAGATTCCCCCTTTCGACTAGCACCAACAACCTCCAAAGTATCATCCTGCTCTTTATATGGTACAAATGCAGTAGTATCATCTCCAATCAATTCATCACCCAGAACTGCTGAGAATTGCTCCATATGATCCATCCCCTGAGAATCAACAAGAATAACAGGTGGAAGATGGACTGAGGTAACCTGTTCCTTAAAGGGGATTAGGGATTGAGTAAGTGGTATGGAGGAACTAGTAGTGACTTCTGGTGATTTGGGAGAGGAAGGTGATTGAGGTTCCATTGTTGAGATGTGAGAAGAGAGAAGAAGTGAGAGAGTTTTTGGTTTAGGAGAGGAAAACTATTGTAGAAGAAGAGATTTGGAGTGAATGAGGACTTTGAATCAGAAAAGGACTTTAAATAGAGGTATTAGCTGGTTGAAATTAATGGGAGTCCTTTAAGTGGAAGAGTCCTATTCTAGGGAAGAGATCCTGATTGACAGATATCAAATCTCATCATAAAAGTGACCTGATTTTATTGGATCTCTTTTCCTTTTTGGAGATTTGGCGGTTATGGGCTCTTAGGGTTAATGATTTTCTCTTGGTTCAGGTGAGAGGGACAAGTACACATGCACATTTTAGCAGTCAATTTTCTTAAAGCATAGTGCACATACCTTGGTTCTTTAATTTTGTATTGAGTTCATGTCCGAGTTTGATGTCTTGATTTCCTGTTGCACAGATAAATACCAAGTTATAGTGCTTGAGCAACTTGAACCCTTAAAAGTGGCAAAGGGACATACAACTAAATGTACAAGACTGAGTATAATAACTTTAAAAATAAAATGCTATATTTACAGTGTTCAGTAGCCAATCACTGGGGGTACTCATGTGATCTTAATCATCCCCAGTTCCAACCTGTTCCTTTCAAAGTGATCCCTTGCCAGAGCCTTTGTGAATATGTCAGCAATCTACTTCTCCATGGCACAAAAGTGCATGGAGATCAATTGCTTTTCCACATTATCCCTCAGGAAGTGGTGTCTAATGTCAATGTGCTTAGTCATTTTGTGCTGAACTGGATTCTTGGCAATATTGATTGCACTGGTGTTATCACAAAAAATAGGCACACACTCAATATTCAACCCAAAGTCTTTGAGTTATTGTTTGATCCAGAGTAATTGTGCACAACATGAGGCAACAACCACATATTCAGCTTCAGCAGTAGACAAGGCCACAAAGTTTTGCTTCTTAGTTGCCCATGAGATCAGACATGATCCCAACAAGTGTGCCATTCTAGTAGTGCTCTTTCTATCCACCAAATAACCTGCATAGTCTGCATCAGCATATCCTATAAGTTCAAAGTTGCTACCTTTGGGATACCACAGTCCCCAAGTCAGTAGTGCCCTTCAAGTATCTGAGGATCCTTTTGACAGCTTTCAAGTGGGGTTCCTTGGGATTGGCCTGAAATCTTTCACAAAGACCTACACTGAAGACAATATCAGGTCTGCTAGATATGAGTTATAGGAGATATCCAATCATCCCTCTGTACAGTTTCTGCTCCACTACTGGACCTGTTCCTTCCAGACCTAACTTTGTTGCTGTGGTTATTGGAGTATCAATCTCCTTTACATATTCCATCTTGAACCGTTTGAGCAACTCCTTCGCATACTTCTGCTGGTGGATTATAGTTCATGAAGGAGTTTGTTTGATTTGAAGCCCCAGGAAGAAATTGAGTTCTCCCATCATGTTTATCTCAAACTCTTTGCTCATCAGGGCATCAAATTCCTGTGTGAGGGTCTTGATGGTGCCTCCAAATATGATGTCATCAACATATACCTGCATAACTAACAAGTCTCTTCCTTTGTTCTTGAGGAATAGGGTGTTGTCAATCTTACCTCTTGTGTAGTTATGATTAAGAAGGAATTTTGACAGCCTTTCATACCATGCTCTAGGAGCCTGTTTGAGTCCATAGAGGGCTCTATCAAGCTTGTAAACATGGTCAGGATAGTCAGAGTCTTCAAATCCTGGAGGTTGTTTGACATACACTTCTTCCTTCAATAACCCATTGAGGAAGACACTTTTCACATCTATCTGGTAGAGTGTGAATTCCATGTAGGCTGCAAAGGCAATGAGGAGTCTGATTGCCTTTAATCTGGCCACTGGTGCAAAGGTCTCATCATAGTCTATTCCTTCTTCCTGATTGTACCCTTGGACCATAAGTCTGTCCTTGTTCCTTGTAACTGTTCCATTTTCATCCAACTTGTTCCTGAACACCCACTTGGTACCTATGATGGTTTTATTCTTTGGTTTTGGTTCCAAGTGCCATGCTTTGTTTCTTTTGAACTGATTGAGCTCTTCTTTCATTGCAATGATCCAGTCTGCATCTTGCAAGACTTCATTGATTTTATTAGGCTCTATCATGGACATGAATGATTCAAAGGCTTAGAGATTCTTCAGTCCAAATCTGGTTGTTATGCCAGTGCTCAAGTCAGTGAGGATGTTATCTATTGGATGTGAGCCTTGATACTTATACCCTTTAAGTACTAGATCTTGTGCCTCATCTTCTTGATCCTCATCTTCATCCTACTGACTCATGGTTTCATCATTGTGGTCAGCTGCAGGTACTTCATCTTTATTGTTTCTGTCAGTTTTAGCATCAGATGAACCCGTTCCTTTAACCTATTCCTACATAACTGGTTCAGATGTTCTTGACAGTTCATCAATTTCTTGCACACTTTGGTTAGCCATTACAACATGCATATTTTCCTCTACAGATATAGTTCTTTTATTTAGCACCCTATAAGCTTTACTATGCGAAGAATAACCTAGAAAGATTCCCTCATCACTTCTGGCATCAAATTTTCCCAATAGATTCTTCCCATTATTGTGGATAAAACATTTGCATCCAAAAGCTCTCAGATGGAAGATGTTAGGTTTTCTGCCTTTGAGTAATTCATAGGGAGTTTTATCTAGAAGAGGCCTGGACATGTATCTATTGATTATGTAGCAAGCAGTGTTGATAGCTTCAGCCCAGAATTGGCTAGCTATATTGCTAGCTATCATCATAGTTGTTCTTTCTTTCAACCACCCTATTTTGTTGAGGAGTTCTAGGAGCAGAGAAGTTATGGTCAATACCATGAGTGGAACAATAATCAACAAATTTAGCATTTTCAAATTCAGTTCCATGGTCTGATCTGATTGTAGCTAGTTGTTTGTCAAGTTTCTTTTCCACCTTTCTTACTAAAGTGCAGAATGCCTCAAATGCATCTTCTTTAAAAGCAAGAAAAACTATCCAAGAGTACCTTATATAGTCATCAACTAGTACAAACACATACTTTTTCCACCTCTGATTCTTACTCTCATGGGACCACACATATCCATATGGACCAGTTCTAAGGATCTGGTCAAACTTATAACCTGTTTGGATTTGAAGGAAGATTTTACCTACTTACCTTGAGCACATGCATCACATACTTTATCTTCCTTGAACTTAGTTTTAGGTAGACCTATTACTAAGTTCTTGGAGATCTGTTTGTTCAGTTGAACATGACTATCATGCCCCAGTCTCTTGTGCCATAGCAAGGGATCTTTGTCCATCACATTGAGATAAACAAGATCCTCAGCAGGGACTTTTGAGATATCAGCAGTGTAAACATGCTTATATCTTTGTCCAGTCAAGACTGTTTCCCCTGTCTTTAGGTCTATCACCTCCACACCTGTAGAGTAGAAGGTTACCTTGTTTCCTTTGTCACAGACTTGTGATATGCTGAGTAGATTGTGGTTCAGTCCTTCAACATGATATACGTTTTCAATTGAGTGTTCTTCAGACTTATCTATTCTTCCAACTCCTTTGATCTTACCTTTCTTTCCTCCTCCAAAGGCCACATTTCCTCCTTTCCCTTCTGCTAGTGAGAGAAATTTTTCCTTGTCTCCTGTCATGTGTCTTGAGCAAGCACTGTCCATGTACCAATGTTTCTTGCTTCCTCTCACTCTTTCCTACAAAAGAGATTAAAGGTAAGTTTTAGGAACCCAGACTAGCTTGGGTCCTTTCCTTTGATAAAAAGGGTGAATTAGGTCCTTATTGGTCCATTTTGGCAGACTTCTGTCAGGCTGTTTCTTATGGAAAGACCTGTTCCTTAGGGGAGGAACATTTCTGTTAACATGCTTGTTTTTGTCTTTGGAAGAAGCTTTGAAGTTTTTATCCTGTTGAACTTTAGCATTTGGACAAGCTTCCCTTAGTTGACTAACCTTACCACAGTGTGTACAAAGATCAGAGGTTCCTTCAGAAAATGCTTTATCAAAGCCTATTCCAGTTTTAGTGCTATATGTTTTATTACCCAGTTGAGTAACAATCATTGAGGATTGAGTCCATTTATTTGCTCTTTCAAGCTCATATTTGGTTCTAGCTAATTCAAGATTAATTCTTCTGGAATTTTCCCTTTCTAGGTATAATTAATCTTTGAACCTTTTGAGATCCTGTTCACACTTGGTTAGGTCATCACTTTTGAGCCCTTTCCCCCTTTGAGTAGCCGTTAATTTCAATATTTTAGACTTGAGAGAGAGAGAGAGTGGTTGTTTCAAGTTGCTGTACCTGTTCCTTGAGAGATTGATTTTTTCCTTTTTGATCAGAGTTGATCTTTTCAAGGTCAATGTACTCAAATTTTAAATTGGTCAAGGATGCCAGCAACTGATCTATGTTTTTACTCAATTCTTGAAAATTATCAATAAGGGTCATCATTAGGGAGGACAATTTTTTCTTAGAAAAGAGTTTCAGCTTGTCCTTGAGATCAAGAAGATTTACATCATGTTCTTCAGTGTCTAATTTTGTGTCCTCCATGGCCATTAGGGTAACATCTTCTGCATCATCATCTTCTGAGTGGTCTGAACCTGGTCCCCAAGCAGCATACATAGCCTTACAAGCATCCATCTTCTTCTTTTTGCTGGCTTGCTCTTTTCTTTCTCTTTCAACTCTCTCCTTTTTCCATTCAATTTCCTACGTAGGACAGTCTTTGACTTGATTATCAGTTTTTCCACACTTAAAGCAGCCACCTCCTTGTCCTTTTCCTACATTCCTTTCTCTGCTTGGTGATGATTTCCTTTTCTCAAAATTTCCTATATTTTTGAAGAACTTTTTGAAGTTCCTACTTATCATGGAAATTTCATCATCATCCAACTTTGATTCATCACTTTCAGTTGCTTTGAGTGCAAGAGTTTTATCCCTGCTTCCTTCACCTCTTTTAGTACTCTAAATATTCCCTTTATAAGTCTTTAGATTACCTACCAGTTCATCCAAGGACATATTTTTCAGATCTTTTGCTTCTCTGATTGGAGTGACCTTGATTTTCCATGGTTTGGGAAGGGTTCTTTGTATCTTATCAACCTGTTCCTCAGTGGTGTATACTTTGCCCAAGGATACCAATTTGTTCACAACAGTGGTGAATCTAGTGAGCATCTCCTGAAGAGTTTCACCATTCTTCATCTTGAAAGATTCATACTAAGTAGAGAGTTTAGAAATTCTGAATTTTCTTACTTGAGTAGTGCCTTTATGAGCAATAAGTAGCATATCCCAAATCTGCTTGGTTGTGGTGCAACTGGAGATTTAATTGAATTCATCTGGTCTAAGTCCACATACAAGGATGCACTTGGCTTTGACATTTTTCCTAACATCTTGAAGTCAGCCTCAGTGTATTGAGCTTTTGTTTTGGGAATATCCTTGTCTTCATTATCCTTAATCGTAGGGATTTTTGGACCATCAGTGACTTTAGTCCATAGCTCATAGTCCTCTTCCTGAAGAAAGTCTCCATCATTGCCTTCCACCATGAGTAGTATTGACCATTGAAGAGAGGTGGTCTGTTGATGTGTTGTCCTTCACCGTGTCCAAGATGAGGTGCAGAATTCATAGTGATCTTATCTTGAATTATTCGATTCTCGTTAAGATAACCTGCTCTGATACCAATTGTTAGAATGCTAACCCCCTAATTTGCCTAAGGAACAGGTTAAGCAATCTGTTCCTTTGTTGAATACTTAAATATAAAGCTGTAAAGAGAACATACGATGTTATACGTGGAAAACCCCTAACTCACAAAGGGTAAAAACCATGACCTACACCTTTATAGGATTTAACCTAACTCTACTAAAATAATGAGCCTCAACACAAGATTACAAACTCTGTAACCTAAGGAATTATAAACTCTAATTCCTAAAACACCACACAAACCTCCCCAGGTTTATGTGCCAAAGTCCTCAAGTTATCCCAACTTGAAGACTCACTCCTATACCAATTTATAACTCACTAGTACTAAGAATAAACGATTACAACTCAATAAAAAACAATACAATTGACTTGACTCAAGAACTGTAAAGCATAGACTTAAGGAACACGTTCTTCAATCAGGTTTCTTGTATTGGCTGCACTTAGATCTTCACTCAGAACTCTCTCAAATATGAACTCTCTCAATTTTATTATGCTCTGCTTGTAGCTCTCTTTGTAAATGCGTAAGGTTTTTTTGAAACCTCTGTTGTATTTATGCTGAGAGTCCTCTCCTTGTTTTGGTTGATTTCCTTCCATATTTGGGAATCCTTATCCTTGTAGGACTTGTCAAGTCAATCTCCTTGATTTCTCTCATTGTGGGATTTCTCCTTATGAAAGGAAATTTTGTGCAACCTAGACTCTCCTCTGGTGTACATACTTTTATAGTGGACGTAGTTTGGATTAATGCAAAAACTTCTCCAAAACATTCAGTTTTTCCTCAAGAACGTTTTAGAGAAGGGCAAAGGTGATTTGGGCGATTTTATGTCGGATTTTCACCAAATTTCTTCCTAAAGGTAAGGATTTCACTCCCCTACACTAGTACTTCAGTTCCCGGTCAGTGGAATTGATAGTTACGGGCTTGGGGGAGATTTGGAATGACCTAGAAATAGTAGAATTTGGGGAAAAAGAGGGTTCTAGGGAGTGGAAGTTCTTGGGTCTTGAATATTATTGTTGGGTTATGATCTATTCGCCATAATTTACATAACGTGTTCGTAAAAATGATCGATTTAGGTGAATTAATAGTGGGAAAGCCCTGGGATGGGTGGAATGATCATAGGTTGGCCTGGGGATTTGGATTTGAGTATAATCCGAGGAATTATTTGGCCATGCGGACTGATTTTTGTATATCTTGTAATCATTTTTAGATCGAGAACAAGCAAAGGCTTCAGGAAATGGGAAGACTCCGGTTCAGTAGAGCTTTTGAGTTATTCGAGGTAGGTGATGGTTATTGTCTTACCAAATGCAATGTATACATGTAACTAAAGCTTAGTAATGTATGTTCTTTCATGATTAGGAAAGAAAATTATGAATGTCCAAGTATTTTGGGTGTCATTTATATGAAATGAACTTGATTGTTACTTGTTGGTTTTACAAGGGTGTTTCCTGTTCATATAAGTATTGACTGTTAACCTGTGTGATATTCGGTTGGCTCGGGTACCACGCCTGGTATGGGATACTAACGATTGGCTCGAGTACCACGCCTGGTACATTTTCTATAATTGTTGGCTCGGGTAGCACACCTGGTATAGGTTCTATATCGGTTGACTCAGGTACAATGCCTGGTACAAGTTTAATTGGCATTGCTAATTGTGTTTGTCGAATGTTCCATGAGTGAACGTGGTTAATTGCTGAATTTGTGATTTATTTTACGGAAAAGGGTCATATATACCCCTGAACTATGATAAATGGCTTATATATACCCTTCGTCATAGTTTCAATTTATATATACCCCTAGAGTTATAGTTTGGGGTCGTATATACCCTTATCACTAACTGAGGTCCATGTGTCAGCCTCTCATTGGTAGAACCCACCCCCTTATACTTTTTACCCAAATTTTATTATTTACCCACTCAACCCACTTACCCGACCAAGTAATTTCAACCTCTTCTCTCTCTCAACAATGATTCTTCTCTTCTTCTCTAGTAACTGACAGGTCATATAATGGTCATAAATTTTTTAGAAACAAAATGGAGACATTTTGTTGACTCAGCTGGACCTAGGACCATATCCAATTGAAATTGGATTTCCCCCCCTTTTCAACAGAAAGAAAAGTGTGAGTTAAAATTTGTTTTTTAAAAATGAATGTTACAGGGTGGAAAGATCCTTACATGTGGTTCAATCATAGAATATGAGGGTAACTTTGTGCATCCAACAATTGTTGAAATTTCTTCAAAAGCTGAAATTATGAAGGAAGATTAATTGTTTGCTCCAGTTCTGTATGTAATGAAGTTAAAGGTATTCCTTTCAAAGCCACTGAATTTTCTAGATGACCAATGGCGTCATGTCCCAATAAATGATTGTCGGACAATGCGTTGATCCAAATAAATGATTTGAAGGCTAATTTAGAAGTGGCATCAGTTAAAATGGACACTTTAAGAGAGTCGTTGAATGTAGTTAAGGTTGAAAGAGACAACTTAAAGAAAAATTTAGATGTTTTGGAGGCTATATACTATTTTCAAGTCAACAAATTTAGAAATTTGGAATACAAATTGTTGAAGATGAAGATGTTGTTCATTATTTTGTTTGTTGTCGTCGTCGGATTCGTTGTTGCAAATCTGAAGTGATAAAGATGAGGACAAAGTTGTATTGATTCAATGGTCTGGAATATGAAGATGAAGATATTTTGTTATGATTTGTTAATGAGAATCGTTGTTTAGAGAGAGAAGAGGTTGAGGTTATTGGGTCAAGTAAGTGGGTTGAGTTGGTAAATAATAAAATTTGGGTAAAAATTATAAGAGGGTGGGTTGTACCAATGAGAGGCTGACACGTGGACCTCAGTTAGTAATAAAGGTATATACGATCCCAAACTATAACTGTAGGGATATATATAACTTGAATGTATAACGGAGGGTATATATAAACTATTTATCATAGTTCAGGGGTATATATGGCCCTTTTCTGTTTGTTTTATTGGTCTTTGAGAGGCCGAGTTATTACACTTAAATGTGGGGATAGTCCTGGGATGGACCGGGCATTGCATGTTAACACTAGGGGTTGGCCTAGGAATCCTTAGTTGGTTCGGTAATATGGAAAATAATAAGTGTCATGATTATTGTGCATGGTTAAATGATTGTTGAACCTATTTCATGTGGTTGATGAGTTACAGTGTAGGCGGAGAGCCTGGAATAGTAATACTATCTGTTGTTACATGGTTATGCTGCTTTACTAAGTTCTGGTTTATAATATTTATATTATTTATTGGAGTTGACCGATGATTCTACCAGTACATGATGGTTGTGTACTGATTCTGTACTTGTTTTTTTCTTTATATGAGTACAGGACATCTTCCGGCGACTCTTAGTTATATTCTAATTATTTTGGACTTAAACTCTTACTTTTCTTTTGGGATTGCATCCCCTAGACTCTCGGTAGATTGTATTGGTAAGATGACTTTCAAATTTTAGGGGTAAATTCCACAGGATATTGTTAGTTTTTGGTTTAGACGTAAATAATAGTTTATCTTTAATGTAAACTGGTTTTGAGCTGTTAGACTTTACTAAGTATTGGGTTGATATTTTTCCTCTCATTCGGGGGTTTTCGAGTGAGTTTTACTCACGGTGGGTTGGGTCGTGATATTTGGTGTATTTAAAAATAACATGCATTGCATAATTTTGTTAAAAAGTATTTATTCATAAAAATACCTTGCACAAATATGGTGGAAAGGATGAGGAAAAGGTTTTAAGGGACAATTGTGTTTTTAACTATGCTAATGCATGCATTAGAACCCATTGCATTACTAATATATAGAAATTTATGATATTAGTAATATATACCTCAATGCACAATGGATTGTAGTAGTAATGCAAGCATTAGTTATACATAGGCTAAAAAAGTACACCAAATAAAGTACTAGTAATACACAAAGCTAATGCATGCATTATTTTCTCTAATACACTCTATCAAATGATCCCTTAGGTGTTTCCTGTTTTGGTAGAAGGAGAGAGAGAATAGACAGACTTTTTAAGGGTGAGGGAGATGATGGATTTGAAAAGAAGAGAGAGAAATATACACCGTTTAATATTCTTTTATTTTTTTGCAAAATATTTACCGAAATAAAAACTTACTAAAAGCATGGTAACCTGCTGTAACATGTCATTGTTACCCGATGGTATAAAAAATGGGTACACTACCAACACACTAAATTTAAACTCTTTGTTTGCACCCAAGTGATTTACTAATTTATGCTGTGTCTCTTATAAGTTGTTCTTTGATCTCTTTGTAAGAATAAATAGCGGGGTGTGAACAACGAATAGTGTACTAATGTAACAGAATTCTTTGAATTTACCACCCAAAAAAGTTATCCTTAGTACTTCAACTTCGATTTACTAGAAAAAAAGGTTTGATTCACAAGTTGAATATTTTCTTGTTGTGGGTGTTTTTGGAAGGAAAAATCAGAGAAATCTATTTTTTGTTGAAATTTCAGAAGCATTAGGGAAAAAGCCTTCTCACATTCAGTTTTATTAGAAGAAGCAATTTTATAACCGTATGCGATAACTTCTCGAGAAGTTAACTTTAAATTATCTTTTTCTGTCGGGTCGAGTTAGCCCATATAATGCGACTCACGATTAAATATCTAACACTCTTTGACTCAATGTAGTTGAAATATCGTAACTCTCACCATATTTAAGGGTAAAAAGTTTATCTATTATAAATGGAGTTTACTTTCAATACATTAATATTTTAAAATAAATTTTATATGATCATAAAGATAATCAGCCATCATAGGTGGGATAAAATAACCTAAAAAGATACATGTTGAAATACAAGGGCGATAAAGATAATATTATAAAAGGATTCTTTATATTATCAACATATGTAAATTAGATTCGTTTAAATGACTTGTACCTTGTTTCCAAGGAAATTATCAAAATTTAACATGTATTAGTTTATGCCTATTGTTGTTATTATCTATATTTGGTAGGAAGATATGTTTTTATGGTAACTAATCACTTGTATTAATCAGTAAGTAGGAAAATTAAAGCACCACAACTAAGCTACATCCTAACTTGTTGCTCCATTGAGTTTTCACCAGTACATCAAAACACTATTCTAGCTAAATAATGTTAAGACAATCAAAACAATAGCTGTTGAAACACCTCCTGCATCTCTGTAGTAGCTCGAATATTGCAGGTACAAGCTAGTTCTCGAGCTAGACTCTCAATGCTTCTTTACACATGTTTGAAAATTCTATTATTCCTCTCAATTAGCAGGGCATGTTCTATTCTGTGTACACCATCTTCATGATTCCAGCTTGTGTTGTCTTCCCTTTTGCTTGTTTCCATATCCATTCCTTCATAACATTTCCATCAGTGTCTAGCCTCTATATATGAAGATCCATGGGTATGGCACAAAAAACTTGGTCATGCCAGCATGAGGCTCATTGAGAAACTTGATAGAGATGAACTAGTTCTTGGATTGCCAAAGCTGGATTATACAAAAGATCATATCTGTGATGCATGAATTTATCCACCTACATTACTGCAATCAAAAGTGATCATGGAGGAGAATTCGAAAATAATGCCTTTGTAAAGTTCTGTGATGAAAAATGTTACTCCCACAACTTCTCAGCCCCATGATCTCCTCAATAAAATAGCATGGTGGAAAGGAAAAAAAGGACTCTTCATGATATGGCAAGAACAATGATTGTTGAACATTCACTGCCACACCACTTCTGGGCTGAAGCTATAAGTACAACTTGCCATGTGCTTAACAAGTGTCTCATAAGGCCTATATTGAAAAAAACTCCATATGAATTATGGAATGGAAGAAGGCCAAACATTAAATACTTTCACCCAGTTGGATGCAAGTGTTTTGTACACAACAATGAAAAAGACAACATCGGTAAGTTTGATCCTAGAAGCAACGAAGGTATCTTCCTTGGCTATTCTAATACTAGCAAATCTTATAAGGTCTTCAATAAACGTACGTTAAATATTGAAGAATCTATTCATGTTATTTTTGATGATACTAATTACTTGGTTGAGAAAGGTAGAATTTCAGATGATGAGGATCGTCAAGGAAATCAACAGAGCAAAAATTCATCAGTAGATCAAGTCGAGATAATCAAGTCAACTACCATTCCATACAAGCCGACTGATCAAATAATTGATGTAATCCCAAATGAATGGAGAAGTGAGCCTGACTATCCAAAGAAATTCATCATTGGTAATTCAAAGGAAGAATGAAAATAAGGGCCTCCAAAAAAATAAAGCAAATATTGCTCTTATCTCTCAACTTGAGCCTAAAAAGATAGATGAAGTACTAGTAGATGAATATTGGGTCATAGCAATGTAAGAAGATCTTGATCAATTTGAGAAAAATAACGTTTGGACTCTCGTTCCCAGACCTGAAAAGTTTCTGTCATTAGCACAAAATAGGTCTTCAGGAATAAACTAAATGTAGCTCAAGGCTCGACTGGTAGCTCAAGGATACTCTCAATAAGAAGGAGTCAACTATGATGAAACTTTTGCTCCTGTAGCCCGGTTAGAATCAAATAGAATATTACTTGCTTACGCTTCTTTCAAAGGTTTTAAATTATTTAAAATGGATGTCAAAAGCGCTTTTAAACGGTTTTATAGAAGAAGAAGTTTTTATAAAACAACTTCCTGGTTTTGAACATCCAAAGTTTTCCTATCATATTTTCAAACTGTCAAAATCTCTATATGATCTTAAACAAGTTCCACGGGCATGGTACGATCGGTTAAGTAGTTCTCTACTAGAACATGATTTTTCAAGAGGAAAAATTGGTACCACTCTTTTTGTCAAAAGAACTGCTTCTGAAAACCTAATTATTCAAATATATGTGGATAATATTATTTCTGGTAGCACTAACACCTTTTTGTGCAAGGAATTCTCTAAACTCATGCAAAGAGAATTTGAAATAAGTATGATGGGAGAATTAACATTCTTTCTTAGTTTATAAATAACCCAATCCAATGAAGGTATTTTTATCTGCCAAAGTAAGCATACAAAGGAACTTATTCAAAAGTTTGGCATGAGTGATGCTAAAGAAATGAGAACTCCCATGAGTCTCACATGCTCTCTTGATAAAGGTGATAAAGGTAAACCAGTAGATGAAACTAAATATGAAGGTATAATTGGTTCTCAACTATATTTAACTCTCAGTCTACCAAACATTATATGTAGTTTTTCAAATGTGCTCGATTTCAGTCTGCTCCTAAAGAATCTCATTTGACTGTTATTAAATGTATTATTAGATATCTTGCTGGGACTATTCATCATAGACTATGGTATGCTAAAAGTAACGAATTTACACTTGAAAGTTTTTTTGACGCTGATTATACAGGTAACAAAGATGATCGAAAAAGCACTAGTGGCACTTGCCAACTTCTTGGAAAATCTCTAATTTCATGGAACAACAAAAAGTAAGGATCTGTCTCTCTCTCTACAACTGAGGTAAAATACATTGCCTTTGGGCAATATTGTGCTCAAATATTATGGTTTGTTTATCAATTGAGTGACTATGATTTATCCTTTAAACCTGTTAAATTTTTTTGTGATAACTTCAATGCTATATGTCTTTCAAAAAATTTTGTGCATCATTCTAGAGCTAAACATATTGATATTAAACATCATTTCATTCGTGATCATGTCTTAAATGGTAACATTGAACTTGCATTTGTGGGAATTGATTTTCAATTAGCAATTTCTTTTTCAAAATCCATACTGGAAGAAAGATTTTGTTTTCTAAAAAATTCCCTTGGTATTATTCAAAATCTTCTTTTACCTTAAATTCCTTAATTTTATTTCCTTATTATATGTATCTGTTAATTAATTATCTAGTGTGTACTAAACTTCTTGTTTTTGCTGCCTTCTCTCCCTCATAATTACACCGCCTCGTTATTCCCTCTTATTGTCTCTTCATTGTCAGTCACGTTTCCTCTTCTTCACGGTGTATTTTCACTCTTCTTTCTCCTATCTTTTAAATCTGCTGTTATCTTTCTCCCTTAGTTCATCCCTCTTCTCACTCTCCTCTTCACTTCACTATGGCCAAATCTTCCAAAGATTCCCCTACTCTAACTCAAAAAAGCTCCAGAAACAAAAGCAAAGAAAAAATCTACTCTCCTATTCTAGTTGATTCAGATGACTCTGATGCTTCTCTATCCTCTCACTCATCCTTTTCAAAACCCTTTTTCAAGCGTATTGGAGAAGATATTCGTCTCGCTCTGAGCCTACCTCCTGGACATAACATGGAACCCAAGATTACAAGTGATCTCAAGTTAACCCTCTGACATTAGCATGACTTAAAAACTGAACAAAACATAAGAACGAAAGATTAACTAAAGTAATGAGCAACTGAATCTGTTATGAAAATATAAGTCTAAAATGATAATCTGAATTAAGTTGAATATCTGACTCTATGTCTGAAAGCCTCTACTACTGATGAGCTATTGGGACAAGCCCCCAGCTAACTCTAAATACTAAAAACTGAACGAAAGAACTAATAGTCTAAAATGAAGCTAAACTCCAAGTCCTCGAATGAGGAGGACTCACCCAAATGGATGGATGTGCTGCTGATCTACTAGCCTCAAATTTGGGGGCGAGCCACTGAATCTACATCATGATAGGATGCAACACAAAGAGGTATGCAGTCAGTATTATGGAGTGTACTGAGTATGAGACATATGCATATGCCATGATAAAATATACTTGAAAGCATGCTTAAAAATTGATATCATGCATACGTTGTGGTAAAACATGCTTAAAGCATAACTTAAACTGAAGTCGTATAATGATAGTAAAATCTGTAATGAAATGACTCAATGCAATATCATAAGCTGAAAACACCTGTAGAATTATAGTAATAGTAGAAAGTCTGAAATCTAAAAGCAAAGATTCAAATACATAAAAAGCTTGAAACCATTTCTGTGAAATGTTCTTGAACTGACATAGACCATGTGAGCTACATGAAATCTGATGTATCCGCCCTATCAAGAGGACCCAATATACCTTGCCAAGGTATAAAGGCATAGCTTGGCGTGATCACTTGTTCTAATGCCCAACAGAGGGGCTAATCAACCTACAGGGGCATATAGTTTTGGGATTGAGGGTACGCTCACCCTATCTAACTCGGTGCCAAATACTACTCCCAATATATATATATTGCTCATATAATACTTGTGACATATTAAATGCCAAAACTGTTCATAGATTAGATAGATATATCTAGATGCCAAATCTTTTATAAAACATAGGGACATATCTAATGTCATTTTATTCATACTTCAAATTCCTTAAGACAAATCATGGACATAGTTCAAAACATACTTTTTACTAAAACTCATAAATTAAAGAACTAGACATGCAATTTTATAATACTTGGGGTCATGTTATCTAAACATGCCAATTTTGCTTGAAAATATGCAAGTGGATGAATTCATGCTAGAAATCCTTCTTTATGCATGGGCTTTTGAAAACACTCTAGGAATCTCCAATAAAACATGGGTAATGAATGAGTAACCATGAATTAATGCTAATAAACTGATTTCATAACAATTTTACAAATTGGATAAGGGTTAGTCTTCAAATTATGAATAGGAAACCATTTATAAAAATTCATACAAAATCATGAAATTTAGAGTTAGAATTCATATAAGAATCATGAGGAACCAATTTAGAGAAGAACCCATGAGAATTGGGTAAGAACCATAATTTAGAAATTCATAAAATCAATTTAGAAGGTTAGAGTTTTGGGCATAAGGGTGAAGGAATTCCCTTATTGAATATTCACATACCTGAACTTGAAGCTTTACTAGCTTGGGACTTGAGAATGGAGGATGGGAGAAGAAACCCTAGGCCTTGGAGCTTGAGAAGAGGATTCTTTCTTTCTTTTGGGAGCTTGAATTGAGAGGATGAAAGAGAACTAGGCTAAGTGGGAATGAAACCCTTCCTATAGGCTTTAAACAACAAAGTTTAGGATTTTAGAGTTGGAAGGGATAAAAATACCCTTAATTAAACTCATGGAAAAAATGCAAAAAATTATCGGACAGGCCCTCCGACGAGCCGTCGGAACTCCCACGGGCCGGCGGGACCAAACCTAGTGACTTTGGGGCTAAAAATAGATCACTGGCCCATTTCAACATCCAGGGTCCTACAAGATGTCATGCCTCCCACGGTCTGTTAGAATTGGGCATCACAAACTTCACGGGCGTCGTCTCTTCCCACGCCCGTCGGAACGGCCGTTGGGTCTTTGGCATCCTGATAGTGCTTTACTAAAATACCCATAACTTTTTACTCCAGATATAGATTAATGAGCGGTTAGTGGCATTGGAAATATGATTAAAATACCTTTAATTTGGTAGTTACTAGGCGACCTAACTATTCATATTCTAGGAGTTATGATTGTTTGAAATTGCCCCTAGTAAGAACTTACATGAAAACTAAATCGGTAGAAAGACTTTCAACTTAACTTTGAGCTAGGGGTACTTTATGACTTCAATTCACATCTAATACTACTTCAAAACATAGGAATTAATCTCAATACTTAGATATAAAGAAAATTTATTTAGTTTAGGTCTAACAACGCATGCAGAACGGTTCAGATCTTGGTTTAGAATTTCTGGAGCGTTACAATATTAATGGGGTAGAATCAAAGAAGAAGTGTAAACTCGAGTTTGAAAGCTGTTTGGATGGTAAAATCAATTTTTGGGGTCCCTCTAATGAACCTCTCTTCCATTCTCTAAGAGATAAACCCTTTTCATGGTCAAATTGTAAATCTCGAGTATCTCTCCTCTATTCAATGCAATGTGAAAGAAGCCTTTGAACATCAGGGTTAGGCAAATTTCTTCACCATGACCCCCTGCTCTGTCTCTGAACCTCTTATTCGTCTGTTCTATGCTAATCTTCGCTCCTTAAAAGTTGGTGAAATTGAAACCCTTGTTCGAGGCAAACATATTTTTCTTGCTTGTGCTTTGTTCGACCATATATTTCGTATAAAATGCTCTGGTTTTTCTATCCCTGCAAAAAGTGTCTGTTCTCCTGAGTTTGATGTCTCTCTAGAATAGGCCAAGAAAATCGTCTCTCTTGAATCCTCAAATCCGCTTCCCTCTCACTTGGGCCAAAAGATCTATCCTTTGAAACAAGGATAATTGCTCACATTGTTGCCACTACACTTGTCCCTTGTTCTGGATCTCTGTCTACTTTGTCTCTTTGAGACACACTGCTCACCTACTGTCTTGTCTCTAAAACCAAATTCAAGTTTTTCTCTCTGATTATCAACAATATGATTGAAGTGTCTGCAGATCCCCTCAGTCTCCCGTATTGAATGGTTATCTCCCTATAATGACTGGACCCATCATTATTTTAAGAAATCATGATATTGCAAAAAATTTGGGAATGATTTTAAAAATGTTTTGTATTGAGTGGGGCGACATGACAGGAAATTTTAGTTTTTTAGAAAATTATTTGGGCTGACATTACTCTGCTATAGCGGTATTTATTCTGCTATAGCGCTACCATTGTAGCGTAAGGCCATTCGCTATAGCGGGACGACAGGAGGCAGTAGCCTTAGAATGCGATTTTAATAAAAGACTCCTCCTCCTCAGCTAGAAAACATATGAGGGATACTGTAAAAACCCTCCATGCTGCTCCAAGGCTTGGGATCCATGGGAAGGAGGGATTCCGGCTAAAGGGATGCAAAAGCTCAGGTTTCATGCTTGCCATCCGACAAGGAATGCCTTCATGAGGCCAGAAATGCATTGTGCAACTACTTGGCATCCATGTAGGCTAGGTTTCTTTCATTTAGTAGATTGACTCACTTTCATTTTGCATTTATTGTATAGACTGAAAAGGAGACTCCATGCCTAGGCCTTCGGGCACGGAGTCTGGAGGGTTATTGTGATTGAATGGGTTAAACTAGAACATGATTGAGTTGGGATATTGGGTTGACATGTTCTGGGTTCTGTATATAGTTGTGTATGTTAATTGTGTATGTTATTATAATGTGCGATGACAAAGTTTTAGGGACTATAATATCGGTAAGGTTCGGGGAACCGGAAAGGCTTAGGAAATTAAATGACTATTCAAAGGAAAGGGAGTTTTAGAAATCAAATGGTATAAAAAGGTAGAATGACTAGAATGGACGAATTACCAAGGTTAGGGTAGGTCTTCCCTATGTAGTTTCTCGATCCTAGGAGAAGGGTCAAAAGTGGGTATATCTACTAGTATGTGTTAAGGGGTGAATTTGGGTTAGTCTTTGGACGGAGTTAAGGTGGAGCTTACGTACCCAGGATGCGGGTAGGTGATGGTTACTGATTTACCAATATGCATTATGTGTTCATGTACCATTATTTAGTAATGTATGAGTTACATGCTTAGGCAATGAGTTGTGAATGTCTAATTGTCCGTCAGTCTGGTGAAATAAACTTGTTTGTTGCTTGTTGGTTTACAAGTATGTTTATTCATTGATTGTGATTGATTTGACTTGGTATGACATTCGGTTGGCTTGGGTACCACACCTGGTACGGGAATATTAATGATTAGCTCGGGTACCACACATGGTACGAAAGTACTAACGGTTGGCTCGGATACTATGCTTGGTACGGGAATTCACAATGGTTGGCTTGGGTACCATGCCTGGTACGAGTTGTTTTAATTGCATTATTGTGTTATTTTAATGGTTCCATGAGTGGACTGGGTTGTACTTATTGAATGTGATTATTTCATATGGTCCATGAGAGGCCGAGTGATTATATCTAATTGTGAGGTTGGTCTTAGTGTATGTTGGATTGCATGTCTAACACCTAGGTGATGTTAAGGGGATCCTTGGTGGGTCTGGGCTATGTAAAAGGGCATATGTTGTTGTCTTTGAGTGTGGTCAATGGTTTACCTATGGTTAATAAACTAAGAAGGAGAATTATAGCCTGATCATGGTTTTGGTCGATTGTCATAACGAAAATGAATGTTAAACCTGATCCATGTGATGGGAGTTAGAAGGTAAACGGGGGGTCTGGAGTATGTTGCTGGTTATTGTTATCAGGTTGGAGAATAGTCCTAGGGATCCTTGAGGGGTTCGAATATTGTGAGTAGTACCATAAGTGTAGTTGGTCTGGTCTGGCCGTTAGTTAGGTTATTAGGGGATGCTTGATTATAGAGATTTACTTGGGTAACAGAGTGGTAGTCCGGGTCTGGACTTAGGGGTTGGACTAGTGTGGGGTGACTTGGGAATGTCCTAGGGGTCGAAGCATAGCGTTTCATAGTGGTGGAGTTGGTAGCAAAACAAATAAGAGGGGTTGAGGTAAGAGGTATAAGTAGATGGTCGGTTGAGATTGGGTCTGGTAAAGGTGGAAGCCGGAGGATGAAACCATTGTATTTAATTACATGCTTTCCCTTGATTTTCTTATATGATGGTATGAGTGGATTCGGGTCGACCGATGGAGCCTACCAGTACGTGTGTTTATACTGACTCTACTCTTGCTATATCTTTTTGGGTATAGTCTGGTTGCAGGATTATTGGTGATGTTTCATAGGTATAGGACGACAGTGATCTTCAACAGCTTCTACACTTGTTCCTATGGTGGAAGTTATGTCATTTTATATTTCCTTGTATTAATCCTGTAGTAGCTCTTGTACTAGCTTAGACTAGATTCTAGGGAGGATTTGTTTCAAGTTTTAAACTGTTTTTCCCAGTTTTAAAATAGAATTTACTGTAGTTCTTGTAAAAGATATTTTCTGAAACAAGGTTGTAAATGGTTTCAAGTATTAAAATGAGGTGATTTATTATTATACTTTGTTTTCCGCAAGTACTTGTCGGATTAGGTGATAAGGGTTCATCTATCTAGGTGGTTAGAGTAGGCGCTCGCACGGCCCGGTAGTTGGGCGTGATAGATGGTATCAGATCCTAGGTTATTGGTCTCCCAGTGCAAGAGAAAAATGTCAAATAGAGTCCTGCGGATTGATGTATTGACGTCCACATCTAATCTTTGGAAAGCTATGAAGCATTCTAGGAAATATCTCTCTCTTTTGATTTTTTTTCATGCGGTTCATTTACTTGCTTGTATGAGTTGAGTCCAATTGTTAACTCTCGATTCCAGTTGGTATCTCGACAAGGAAAAAGGATGTCATTTGACTGTGACTATTGTGAAGCAAGCAAGAGGAGTTGGAACCGGGAAGGTTCCAATTGGTATGTGGCTTGAGAGGCAGTGGTAAGGTATGGATGATCGACTAACAGTCATCAATGGGACGAATGGAGAGTAGTATATGTGGTTTGACTTTGTTGTGGTGTGAAGCTTGAAAACTTGTGTGTTGCAATGTTTGTGTGATTAAATCTTTAGCGTTAAGCTAAATTCCTGAATGTGAATATGTGAGTCTGAATGTAGTCATAATTTGATGTGGTATGCTCTGGTTGGTGATAACTTGCTTTGTGTATGGATTGAATTTAATAATTATTTCAAGGAGGGACTCATCATTGTTTAAATGGTGAGGGGACAAGACATATGACTGTAGGGAAGCTTCAGTTTCAAGACAGTCGGGTGTTGGTTCAGAACCATAGGAACAATAGGGAAATTTTGCATGATAGCGGGAAAGTGTTGTTATGAACAACTTTATTGTGTATGTCGGGTTGAATTGGAGACATATTGGGTGTTAAGTATTGGTTTGTGCATGTCCAGGAATGGTCTTAGGATATTGTTTAAGACAATGGCGGGACTTATGCTAGTAATAACGATGACCGGGAATGGGGATGAGTTAGATCTACTGAAAATTGAAATTTTCTTGGCTATCATCGTCGGGACTGCCATAGCAGAATAGTACTGCTACGGTGATCCCGCTAATGCAGATATTTCTCCACTATGATGGTACCGCTGTAGTGGAGTGACCACCGCTTTAGTGGAAGGATGCGGGGAAGAATGCCTGTCCTACCTGTTTTTCATTTCATCCCTGGGGCTTAAAAATGCAATGGTTAGTCTATAAATTTCTATGTAAAATAAAAAAATCATCTATAAAACTAGCATAATATGCTTAAAAGGGAAATACTGTCAGAAACTAGCATCCATGTGCGAAAACTAAAGGGGAGAAGGAAGGGGAAATATTGTCTAGAATAAGCCCCAAATGGGGGCAAAACCCAAAAAGTTGTAAATGTTTGTAATAAGGGGGGAGGGGAGATCCTATGCCTCATCATCTCTTAGGAATGAGAACTCCTCCATGTCCTCGGGCTCAAATATGGGAATCTCCTGACCTGGGGTGACACATGTGAACATGACCTTAATGGTCTTCCACATCCAGGCAAATATGCGATCCTGGGAGTGCCTCTTCTTCTTCTATTCCTCTAACTCCATGCGGAGTGCTGCAAATTCCTGAACAGAAGGGGGATGGACTGTACCTCCAGCGTTAGTGTCCTCCATGAACCTCCTAACAGCGGCCAGATTCCCCTCAAGCTGGCGGCTAGTGATCGGGGGCTGAGGCTGGGAAGGGGCGGGAGTATCATCATTATCATCATCCTTAATCGGCTGGCTGCTTCCTGCTTCATCCACCTTCCTCTTCTTCTTAAAAGAAACCACTTTCACCTGGAGAGGATCGAAGGGGTCATCCATCTCTATCACCCTATCAGTGTCTTCCTCGGTCACATGGAATTACCTGCACAACTCGGACACCAAACTCGGAAGATAGGGGCTCTTCCTATGACCCCGGTAGAATTCCTTCCACTCCGAGATAATCCGTTCCCCCATATTCATGATGATCTCATTCATAGCACAAGAAATCACCAAGGCTCGGGCATAAGTCACGTCAGTTTTATTTCTCGACGGGCGAATTCTCTGGGACACCAAATTGAGCCACCTCCTAGCATCTGCGGAGAAGTAAGTGCTAGTGATGCTCTTGGGACTAGGCTAGTAGACCTGACTCCTGCACTTCTCGTCCACTAAGGTATCCCTTAACCAGGTCATGCCCCAAAGTCGAGACGTGGCCTTGTAGGCAGCATTGGAAACGTGAGGCACTCCTAGCACCTCGTTGATCGTCTAAGAATCCACC
This sequence comes from Jaltomata sinuosa, assembly GCA_003996215.1. Classification (NCBI taxonomy): domain Eukaryota; kingdom Viridiplantae; phylum Streptophyta; class Magnoliopsida; order Solanales; family Solanaceae; genus Jaltomata; species Jaltomata sinuosa. The sequence continues at coordinate 222,878 of QJPP01000951.1, forward strand.
AAAATATCTACCTCTCGGATATGGATAGTGGGGTTCGGGTCATCCCAACGAATGGTAGGAAGTATGACACAGAAATCCTGCACTCAACCTGTATGCGCGAGAGAGGGAGCCACTACCAACGAGCCCCAGTTGAACTCTTGGAGTCTGCGATGGAAGGCGGTTGCTTTTCCATCCACCTCTACCATTTTGCAACCCCTCTCATAGCAGAATCCTAGCCTTCGGTAGTCCATGAACCTCTCCTGACTAGCATCATCAAGGAATCTCACGTAGGGGTACTCTTTCACTTGTTCATTAGCCATTGGGTGTGATAACCTATAATGTAGCAAGAAGGCGGATTAGAACTCGATAAGGCATAAGGGACTAAGAAAAAGGGAATTTTTTTTCTAAGTGTTAGCCTGAGGAGGCTACTATTTTGCGGTCTTGTGCTATAGCGGATGATCGTCCGCTATAGCCGATATTTCTCCGCTATAACAGGACCACTATAGAGATCAGATTCTGCTATAGGGGTATTCATCATCCAGAACTCTAAGGGGGTGCAACAATGGCTCCCCTTGACCCATTTTTAACAACCCAAGTCCAGATCAATGCTTCTAAAGTACCCTATTACTGTTTTCTGCTAAAAATTGGGTATTATAACCCCTAAATTCCATCCAAATAACAAGTTTTATTCAAGAACAACCCTTTACCTCCCTCACCACTTTGGCCCATTTTTGGCCAAAGTTGCATAATCCTTATGCCTAGAACAATGTGGAGGCGTTATAAACGTAAGGGAAGCGTCCATGCTTTGGGAATTCAGCAGAAATCCAACCTAGTTCAAAACTCAAGGACCCAACTACAATGTATAACCCAGATCCTTATTTTCTATCATAATCATGTCTAAATCCGTGCAATGAAGTAAAAGAGTAAGTAGAAGCGATGGTTACCTGAAAATTTTGACGTTGGGAGCGGGGTGATCGGGAGAAGAAGGGATATTTTGAAAGGAAATAGAGGAGAATGGGGATGAAAACCCATTTCTCCCCTATTTCAATCTGTTGCCAATCGCTATAGAGGTCGGCACTTTTCTATAGTGGTACCGCTATTGTAGTATAATGTCTGCTATAGTGGACGACAGTCAGCTTTTGGAAAGGAAAGGTTCCCCTGGGTCTTTTCAAATTCTTTCGCTCTGACATGAAATGAGGCCCCAAATTTATTGGGTGCTCAGGGAGGGTCACATGTAATTTTCTTTAGGTTTGCTTGGGAATTCCTCATCAGAGTGGGATAATAGTATTTTTTGAGTCGGTATGACTAATATTAGGAGGGGGAGTTCGGTATTTTGTGTGGGTTCGTAAATACGCGATCACTTGGGACAGTGAGGGTCCCAAGCCAGTTCTCTTCATTTGCTTATTTTTGGAATTGTTCAGAGATAAACAATGGGTAAATTAGTATCTGCTGTAATGACCGGACCCATTGTTATTTTAAGAAATCATGATATCACAAAAAGTTTGGGAATGATTTAAAAAATGTTTTGTATTGAGTAGGGCGACGTGACGGGAAATTTCAGATTTTTTAGAAATTGTCTGGGCTGACGTCACTCTACTATAGCGGTATTTATTCCTCTATAGCGCTACCACTATAGTGGAGCGCTGTAGTGTAAGAATGTTCGCTATAGTGGGACGACACGAGGCAGTAGCCTCAGAATGCGATTTTAATAAAAGACTCATCCTTCTTAGTTGGAAAATATATGAGGGTTACTCCAAAAACCCTCCTAGGCTTCTCCAAGGCTTGGGAGCCATGGGAAAGAGGGATTCCATCTAAAGGAACAATGAAAGCTCGGGTTTCAGGCTTGTCATCCTGCAGGGAACGCCTTCGCGAGGCCAGAAATGCATTGTGAAGTTTCTTGGCGTCCAAGTAGGCTAGGTATCTTTCATTGAGCAGATTGACTCACTTTCATTTCGCATATATTGTATAGACTGAAAAGGAGAATCCATGCCTAGACCTTCGAGTACAGAGTCTGGAGGGTTGTTGTGATTGAATTGGTTGAACTAGAACATGATTGATTGGGATATTGGGTTGACATATTCCGGGTTGTGTATATAGTTGTGTATGTTCATTGTGTATGTTATTATAATGTGCGATGACAAAGTTTCAGGGAGTAGAATGTCGGGAAGGTTTGGGAAACCAAAAAGGCTTGGGAAACTAAATGACTATTCAAAGGAAAGGGAGTTTCAGAAATGAATTGGTATAAAAAGGTAGAATGACTAGAATGGACGAATTACCAAGGTTAGGGGAGGCCTTCCCCATGTAGTTTCTCGGTCCTAGGAGAAGGGTCAGGAGTGGGTGTATCTATTAGTATGTGTTAAGAGGTAAACTGGGGTTAGTTGATAAACCCAAATTACACCTCTTTTTAGAAGTGTAAGCAGTCACTTTTCAACTTTAGAACCCAATGAATGTTGGGATCGATCCCACAGGGAATATGGTAGGACTATGGTTGATTAGTGTTTACTTGAACTGTTAGCCGTTTATTTCCCTCGAAAGGTTTTTTTTAAGTAACAAATATTAAAAGTAACTTAGAGTCATAACAAGTAACAAGTAACAGTTTCAGAGGTTGTTATCAATAAGAGAAGCGACTAGGGTAGTGTTCCCCATGAGATCATAACTTTGTAAGGCGTTGTACTTAGTAAACTCGCTTGGTTCTTAGAATGCAGAATCAGTAAGTTAGGTTCACCTAAATAGTTGGTCCCTCAGATAGATGAATTTCACCACATACCTTGGTCCGGCCACGGGTGTATGATTTACTAACCCTTACCCTGGGTCCCAGATTATCTATTATCGGACAAGGTCAAGCTATTAGATGAGGGTTGATAGCCTCAAATCTCCATCGTTAAATAACCCTTTTCCCATCCATTACCTCCTTGGTCCAACAAGTAAGGATAAGGCGAGTTCTAATGTTGTGCACCGTTAAAAAGCAATCAAAATGAAGGGAAGAACAATACATGCATAAACACCACCCTAGAGTTACCAAGTACTTTGCCTACTTCGTTAATCTTTCATGGTTCCCATAACCCTAGTTGTGGATTTAGCTACTCATGGTTATAAGTAAACAATCAGAAGTTATGTATGCATTCATGATCATATACTTACAATAAGATGTAAAGAAATCCGTAAACTTGAATAGATGAAGATGGAAGTAAGAACAATGAACTATGAATGTGTATAACTCTCAAAACCAAGAATAGACCAAGATCACAATGTTTTCAATGTGTTTCCTACAAAGTATCGAGCATAAGACGTAAAATAAAACCTAGGAAAGGTATTTATAGATAGTAGAAATATTATGCTAATTAAACAAGGAAAACTGGAATCGACAGCTTCCATGGACACAGTCTACGGTCCATGGAAGTTTTTACGTGTCATCATCAGTACACGTGAAACTCAGAGATTTTGTCATCCTGTGGGTTCCATTCCACGAGTTCATTCTATGACTCATGAATTGAATCACGACTCATGAAATTGAGTCATCAATCTTAGACTTTTGCTCCTTCTCTGATCAGGTTCCACGAGCAGGAATCACGAATCGTGAACAGGTCCATGACTCGTGGAAACCTTTCGTAGAACTCAGGCTCCAGCACCATTTGCAGTACTCATTCCACGACTGACTTCCATGACTCCTAAAATTATCTACGACTCATGGAGTTGAGTCGTAGAAGTCAGTTTCAGCCAAAATGTCAATCTTTTCTGGCACTTAGACTCTGAACCCTATTTTCCTGCACAAGACTCTAAAACACATCAAATCTACCAAAAATCAATAAATAACATGCTCCAATTCTAAGTTTTAAGCGTCAAAAGTACCGCAAAACCAAGACATATCAACACCCTTAACTTAAAATGGTTGCTTGTCCTCGAGTGTCAAAACAAAACGATCCTAGAACGATGCTTGAGTAAAAGAAAACCAGGAACTACGGCAGTCATATGATCTTAGCAATTCAGCTCACTATAATTTCCCCTCTTTCTTTTCAGTATAAAACAACTATACAAGTTTTGTTTATCAAGACAACACAAGAGGATCCATGAACGACATTACGCTATCAACATATAACTTAGCATACACATATGAGACTCACCCTAACAATCAGCAGTCAAAATTACTCTAGTGACCTCACCACAAAGAAGTCCCAATCGCTCAATAATATAGTTAAAATCTCTGGGACTAATCTAGTACACTCACACTCACAAAGATGTTCAAGCAATGCACGCACAATACCATAGGCTTGCCCTTATTTTCTATGCCTCAGTTTTTGAACAGTTGGGTTAGGATCACTATAGGACTTTATTCAGCTTGTAATGTAGGCTCGAGAACGGGTACAGTAGATATGGGAAATAGTGACTAAACCCTCCTTGACACTATGCTATGTTTCTTCCACTTTTCCCACACCAACTCTATTCTTTCCTCCATTTTTGTCCTTTTTTTTTGTTTTTTCTTTTTCATCATGTGACGGGTGCGGCTTTTATTTCAGAATCATTTTTTTCAATCATATTTATTTTCTTTTTCTTTCAGCTCTATCTCTCTTTCTTTCTTTTTTCTTTTCCTAACATATCAGCCACACCCATTATTTCCCTTTTTATCACTAATCTTTTCTTTCATACCCCATATTTTGCACCACAGTAGCCTTCCTCAACTTAGGCAATTTGCCTGCTTTGTGGTGCACAATGTCCAAGGAGGGACCAGGGACAAATTGAAGGTTCATAGAAAACATAGAAGGTGATTAGGCTAAACAACAAAAAGGTTCAATTTAGGCTTAAAATAAGGGATAAAGGGATATTTACATCATTTGGATGGTCATTTAGGCTAAAGTTGACTATTTCAAAAATGGCCTATGATCCTTTCCTAACCAACCATCCTACAACCTAGGCAAAACTAACCGGGCAAGTTCTAAATTGGCACAAGAACAGTGTGAATGCAGCTCACACACATATGGCAAAGAGTACAACAATCACATGCTAACTATCAGGTTCATACTCTCGCTTAAGCCATTCATCAGATCGATTAACATAATGTCATGCACAGATCCATAATGGTCAGTCTATCAAAAATACATAATCGCATGTCACACAAAATTTGGAGTGTCTCCATTTTTCACTCAAAATAATGTTCAAAATCATACCATAGACTGCGCTAAGTTCCTTTTCTTCTTTCACTACACACAACCTATGCTAAACGTTCTGGTTCAATGGAAATTAAAAATCCTTAGGGAAAGAACACGGGTAAGAACCCCAAGGACTCGGGTACCTTGTGAGTACCCTCATGGGTTGACTCCCATGCATCGCTTAATTTAATGTCGTGGCATGACACGGGTGTCTTGGCTACTCAGACTTTGCCAAGAGACCCATCAAAATACGGACAACTGCTGCCCCCATCCCACCAAAAAGTAATGTGCATTGCCCTCAATGCACCAAGAAAAGTATAGACATAGGGAGGCAGGAACATACATATGGCGCGTAGGTGCCATCCATTAAAGTAGGCAGGGCTGGTGATGTGGCACCCGTAGTGGTGTCAGTGGAAGTGGCTGTGGATGTCACGCTCAATGGATTAGTAACAAGAGGGACATCAGTGGATACCCTCCCAACAACAACCAACTCTGGAGTCTCAAGAGCGGAAGATGTGGCCCCTCCACCAACTAAAGTCAAACTAGAAGACGCACCCCTAAGTCTATGCCGTTCCGCCTCCTCAAAGAGACGCATGTCATCTTGGGAATGCTGCAGGGCAGTAGCAGTGTCTCTTTTTAGCCTCTTTGGGTCTTCCTCAACCACAGGAGTGCTATCACTGTGCACTCTCTTTTCTCTAGCACCCGGGAGCACAGTCTCCACCACAACAAATAAATCAACAACCCGGCGCGTGGGCGCTGGAACCGCAATAGAGATGGAGGGCATAACAGGAGTCTGGCTAGTGTCATAGAGCTAATATCCTCTTTGAGTCATGCCAGGTCATCCTGAATATGTCTCAAAGTGGGGCTCTGTATGGTCTGCAATTGAGTATTCACTCGGCGCTCAAAGGCATCAACCCGTGCAGACATATCTCGTGCAACCCTCTCTATCTCAATCTTTACCCTAGCCTCAGCGGCCACAACAGTCGATCTCACCCATGATTGGAGCTGGTCTAAAAAATCATTTACCTACTTCTGAGTATAGGCCTGATGAACAACCAGATTCTGGAGAAACTCAGCATCAATAGTAATCCTACTAGAATAAGCTGGGTACGAAGGCGCGATAGGGATGCCTACTGGTGGCTGAGAAGTCAAAGGCACTGAAGCTTAAGCTGTGGCTGTGGCACCATCTGCATCTACACTTACCCTCATATCATGCATGTCTATTGGGTCTCATACTACGGAGAACCCCTCAACTCTCATGGTACTCACAAAAATAGAGGATGATGCTTGTCTATATGCAACTGGGTTAGTAGCATCTCTGATCAGCCCGTCATCCTGAATCCTAGTCACCTATAGAGTGTGATCAATATTGGGCATCCACGGGACTGGCGACTCCATGCTTAGATGATGAATCAAATAGGGAAAAGGTATGCTAGTGTGCGGTTGGAACACTTGCTCATTGATCTCCTCTAAGATGCAGCATGGAAAATTAATCTTATACCCAACCATGATGCTGGCCACTAGTATTGTATGGTCAGGCGTCAAAGTACTATCTGCCTGAGTCAGATAAATGCAGGATCAGAAAATGGCCCACCAAACTTGTCGGCAATATTTAATGTTGCCTTTTTAATGTCACCTCCGTGAACCCATTTCACATCCTCACCATTCTCAGCTATATATCCTGCAGCCCTTCTCAATAAATCCGCTTTCTGAACCGGGTCTTGCATCTTTGTTTTATCTCGAACTATTTTCATCCTGCTATCAAACTTGGCTGTGTCGACCTGTAACTAATACTCTGGCCCAAACAAGAACCGCTGAATGGTCCACTCAGAAATGTCAACAGGTGCATGTCGCACCAAAGTACTGGTGAATTGAGGCAGATTATGGTATCGCTATATTGGCCCAAGGAGATGACTGCCGGTGACTGAATATGAGGCATAAAATTCTCAAACTATCTTAGGACAATAGCTACTTGGGGGCTTAGCATACAACCACATCGGTAGTAATTGAATGTGGCCTGAATATCTGGTATGGATGCTAAGCCCTCAGTCTGGATCCGTGGCTCCTCAAATATGCCCCTTTTAGGTAGACCTCTGTCAGACTGAAAAATCCCCTGCAAGTATATGGTCTGCATCTCTGGAACACACCATCTCTGATTATCATGAGCCTCCGGTCTCTGTGCTCTGTCAGCCTCTGCTTGTGTCCGATGTGAAGCTACTAGGGTGGAAGGATCAGAGAAGCTATTATCACCAGATGCTGACTTAGCATCATTAGACTCATTTTCTTCTTCAGTACCGGTCCTTGTGTTGCTCTCCCGATTACTATCACACTCCTTGGACGACCTCTCTCCTTCTTTAGAGTGAGGAGCGGTGGTTGTTTCTGATGGAGCAACTGTAAGGCCTAGCTGAAGTGCTGCCTCCTCAGCTGCTTGCGTATGTGCACCATGTCTCATAGTCCGAGGCATTACATCAGGGTTGGGCTGAATTTCATAGATCTCCTCGGACCCACTTGATTTCAATTCAGCAGCTGGATCATCGGGTTCATCGGTGAGTCTAGACTTGAACCGATGAGCTCCCTCTTTAATTGATTTAGTGTTCTTCATACACATTGTACCTACGGGGGAAAATATGAATACAACCAAGCTAACAAAACCCAGAAAAAAAATTCAATTCTACTGAACTTGGGTTACACGAGTGGGTTTCACAGTCCATGGAAGGAACCACGGCTCGTGAATGCCCCTCGTGGTTTCTGGGCAGAATACAATGGTTGCAGGTCTGAGTTCCACGAGTTGCATCTATGACTCGTGATTAGAGTTAGAGAGCAAGGACCGATGCAGGATCTTCTGAGAGTTAGAGTTATTTATCATCATCCCCTACGTGGGATTGTTTATTTCTTGCATTTTTGCATTCTCTAAAAATTATTTCCCCATTTGCTATTTAGTTGTAAAGACCATGTCTCTTTTTTATTATTAATGAAAGCATATTTTGGGGGTAATGGATTGACTTAAGGACATATATCTCCTTCAAATTCTCTAAGCCTACCCTTGGCACAAACGGGTCACCCAAAGTTAGGACGCGATAAATTTATTTGCTATTATACTCTTGTATATTTATAATTGTCGTATTTGCTGTGTATGTTTTTAACATCAAGGATGAATTAATTCACTCCTATTTTAAAGATTTTTAGAATACCGTAGACAAAAAATAAACCCACAAACACAAAGTTCTACCAAATTACTTCTCGAGTTCTCCAAGTTCCTCAGGGAAAAAAACTCAAGCTTCCTATAAACCTTCTAAAAGCTTAATTCCTCAGGAAGGTTGACTTGTCATGGACACCGAAGAATAAATGCGTAAGAGAATGGAAGAGATGGACCAGGAATCACGCGAATGAAGGAACAAATTAAGAAAGCTAAACAAGTAGGGGAAAAGTTGGTAGCTAGTTCCGCAGAAGTTGATAAGGAGATAACTCTCATGGAAGAAAATATAGCAAATGTTGACACAAGGATAACCCAGATGAAGGAAATGATCAACCAAACAAACCAGAATTACAACCAAGTGCTTAAGAGGTCAGCTTCAGTCATAGGGAATGATGAAGAGTCCATAGGAGAGAACGACGAACAAATCCAACCTTTCAACCGTGTCATGGACTATTGGGCCAATATCAGGGATGACCCCATTTGTCCAACTAGGTTCAATCCAGGGAGAGGAAAGATTGTTCTCAATGCCCACGATAGAAGGCCTAAGATCATCAAATGCTCAGTTATCTACCTAGCTATGAAGACTATGGGAATCCTACATCTCGACCAAACTTTGGGTCTTTTATATAATACCAGAGATAAACACAAAAGGTCTGCTTACTATCCACACTAAAGGGGTTATACTACCAATAAATGCACCATAATGAGGGTTACGATCCACGAAATAATCAATAGTGGGAAAATCAGCCACATGTGGGGCCACCATACCTTGCTAATTTCTGATAGGGTGGGGCCTAGAATACCCATTACTCAGGATGTGCTGATTCTTCGATATGATTTCACTATTTTTCGCGACACATACCTCGACATCTATTTCAAACTAATCCATGTTGGTATCATTGAACCAATAAAAAGGAAGGTTGGGAAAATGTCCAAAGCTTGGTGTAAAGGAAAGAAAATATGCCTTTACCATGCTAGAGCGGGAGGGTATGAAATCGAGAACTGTCGCACTTTTAAGGTTGACCTTGAGTACCTCATAGACATAGGAAGGATCCAGATTGATTTTCTACCATACTGTCCTTGAAGAGGAAGATAGAGAAGAGAATCCATAAGACTTACTACTATCCAGAATCAAGCTTTAAAAGCAGCAGAGTTTTTCTTTAAGTTATGTTTATGTCTTTACTTTTCCTTGTAATCAAAGATAGTGGATGAATGAAATGAAATGAAAACTTATTCTTTACCAATTCAAACTATGTAGGGCCTGACTTCTCCTTCGTGAGATACGTAGGTAGCCATCAAGGCCCGGCCCCTATCTTTAAGAAATTTTCATTTCTCACTTTGACAAGGATACCAAAAAGAGTTCAAAAGAGTCAGCAAGCAGAGATATTGGGAGACGAAGATTCATTGAGTCAACCTTCTTGATAAAATCTACTCGTCCAAAACCAATGGACAAAGTCCCGTCCATTGAAACCTTTTGAGTCAAAATTACCCGTGGATCAATTGGACTTGATGAAAGCAACTTCTATGTGCTTAGAGAAATTCCTATGTGTTTATTTCTAGTCAAATATCTTATATTATTTGTCTAATGGAATCTAACATATTTTCCTTTTGAGTTTATTTTTTACTTTATCAGGTAACAAAATATATATAGAAACTGATCTATGTTGACAAAGATAGCCGAACACTCTTATTTTACTCGCTCTAAAGCACACAAGGATTCCTCCCCTAATCGTCGCTTCTCTAAAGACAAAATGACTGATAGTGAGGAAGAAAATGCTCTAGCAATAAGGGATAACATGATTGCTGAACAAAGTGAGATAATCCCTGAACTCACAAAGAAGTTGGAAAAGATGCAAGAGGAAGTCCAGAAAGCCAAGGACATGGAAAGTCTAGCCATCACTGCTAATACTCCGACTCTGGGTAACCCCCAACAACCTTTCCAATTTCCTCCGCTCAACATTCCATTTATTGAAAATCACCCAAGAGATGTCCCTTCCGCCTACATCCCCCGACCTTCACACAGGATTGTCGTACCAGACCCACACTCTCCCTATCCAACATATCAACCCGAACAACAATCCTAATGCTTACAATCCACAAAACCTTCCTCCAAATTACTAAAGCACCCTACCAAATACATATAATTTCCAAAACAATCACACAAATGTTGTTAATTGATAAGTCGGTAATTTACTAACTTATTGAGCCTTTAATCATAAATTAATGCTATATTTTGATAAGATTTAGAGGTTCTTATGACCTTTATTGATGTGAATGCAGGTTTGGTCAAAAGAAGAAAACAAGGAATTAAACCTAAAAGAGTTCAAAAGGAGTTGAAGTATGAAGTGATCAGGAGAGATGAAGATTTTGCCAAGAGGTGCGACCGTTGTGGGACACACACTCTTCCTGGGGCGGTCCACACCTTTCTTTATATGAAGCTCAGAAGAAAGAGAAGAATCTGCTATGGGGTGCAGTTGCCGTGCGATACGCACTCTGCCTAGTGTGGTTTGTACCCCACTTTGCATATCACCCAAAGTTAGGCTGAAGGTGTTGGTCCTCTATAGTGGAGCTGTGTGATGTGCACAACAAGACGAGTGAAATGCACATCGCGGTGCACAGCTCTCGAGGTATATTTTTGTCCATTTTTATATGACAATTTGGAAACCTTCTAAAATCCAATTTAGGCATAGTTTTTGAATAGTTTTTCAGTTTTTGGAATATTGTTAAACAAGTTTTCTCCCCCAAGGTAAGATAGAGGGTTTTACTCAATTCTCTCCATCTTCAACCTTGGAATTTGTAATTGAGCTTGGATATTGGAAACTTCTTCCATTGATGAAATGAAAGTTGAATTACCCATTTTGTATTGATTCTTATTCCTTTAGCATGAGTGGATAAGTCTCCTTGTCTAGTGGTATCTGTATGATGGGTACTTGATTAATAGGTATGAGTCTTACTTATTTGTGTTTATAATTGTTAAATTGATATGGGTCTAGTGAATTCTCCATGTCTTAACTCTAAAATTAATGGTTACAAACATTGATTGAAATTACTTGATTGTGTTCTTGCTTGAGAAAGAGATTCATAATTTCGGTTGAGAATTCACTAGTAGGTACTTGGGATTCCAATTAGATTGAGGCTAGAAGTAGCTCAATTCATCAGAAACACCCATTTAAGAGTGTAAGTTAGAGATAGTGTGACTTCTCCAAGCCTATATTGGTGGTTGATGATAAAACCATGGTTCTCTAACAAAGATCATTGGATAAATATTTGTGAGATTGAAAGATTAACATTCATGCCTAAAACCAATGCTACACATGTTTTTTAGTGAAAATTTACGTAATTGAGCAAGTACCTTGACTCTGCTCGAGTATCATCGAAAGCATACCCCTAGTCATCCTCTCTCTCTTGATACAAACTCGCATTTATTTTATTGCTTGCTTGAATTGTGAATCATGATAGGAATTCCCAATTCCCCCTTTTCCCCCAATTTACTTTTATTGGTACTTAAACATTGACTCTAATTGGGATTGACATACAACAATCCTTGAGGCTACTCTACCTTTTCTCTGTGGGATCGACCCCGACTCCCATCGGGAATTATAAATTTTGTTTTGCTCTAACGATCGCAATCACCTCCTCTTGGAGAGTGCATTTGAGCGTTATCAAAAATGGCACCATTGCCGGAGACTTGGTTTTGAGTAGCCTTTTTGATTGACTATTGAAATCACTTTGTGAGTTTTTGTTTGTTCTTAATTTATTTGTTATTTTTGATTATTGAGCAAGCAACCCATGAGAGAAGTGGGTGACAATTGAAGCATCGACGGGTTCATGGATGCAGCCCCTGAGCTTGAAATTCAAGGAGGAGTAGGTGCAATCCGCCTACCTCCCACAGTGGGCAATGCCGTGTTTCATATTACTAGTACTATGATCCACCTTATACAGATGAAGGGGTTGTTTAGAGGGGATGTACATGAAGATGCCAATAGTAACATCCAGAATTTCATAGAAATTTTCCAGCCCTTCATCTTCCACAACATCCCCCAAGAGTCTATCCAGCTCCGCTTATTTTCCTTCTCCCTCATGGGGGAAGTGACGACATGGTTAAAAGAGCTTTCGAATGGTTCAATCACTACATGGGATGGTCTTGTCAAAGCATTTTTGGTGAGATTCTTCCCTCCCTCAAGAATGATGCAACTGAGGGATAAAATCACTAATTTTCGTCCACTCCAAGACTAACCATTACATGAGGCATGGTTGATATCTAAAAAGAAACTATTATTGTGCCTCAATCATGGATTGCCGGATGATGTCCTTTACCAAAGCTTTTATACGGCTTTGAATTCAATGAACAAGTCTATGGCCAATAATCTCGTGGGAGGTACCTTCATGGATCAACAATATGGTACCACCTCAGCTCTTCTAGATAGAATGACCAAGATGAATCGTGCTTGGCACACAAGGGAGCCTGATGTTCTCGAGGGTGTGACCTCATCAATTATAACAAATGAAATGCACCATAAGTATGAGAAAAGAGATAAGGATATGTCTAAAATGCTACCACAAATTGATCTCTTTGCCAAACATGTGATGGGACTTGGTAAGACAAAAAGTGTAAATGTCGTGAGTCTTCCGAAGCTTCACGCGAGCAAAGATGAGTTGCTTACCCTTGTAGATGGAAAAAATTCTACTTTTTGGTGGGTTCTCATCTTGGGTATTAACGCCCAAGGGATGAGAATCAAGGTTCGATTAAGGATAAAGAGCGAGAAAGAAATTGGAGGGATTGAGACAAAGAGGGTGATAGATACAATCACTGGAGTTCTAATCCATATGTGTCACCTCCTAAGGCAGATGTTGCATTTCAACCTTCCGTGAGCAATCTTGGGCATTCAAAAATTGAATATATGTTGTCTCGTATCTTGAAGAAGGTCGAGTCCACTAATAGTGGAGTGAGTGAGCTAAAAAATGAAGTGTCGACTCTTCACCAAATGGTGAGCTTACACTTAGCTTCTATCAAACATCTCGAGGCCCAAATGGATCACTTGTCTACCCAAATGAATCCTCGACTAAATGGGACACTCCCTAGTGATACTATGGCAAATCTAAAACATGATGGCCATATTATGGTTGTTGTCACAAGGAGCGGAAAAGTAAGTGGTGCAGTGAACAAGCCTAGCGTGGAGGTTGTTGTAGAGTTGACGGTTATAGGTGAAGCTGAGATTGTGAATGAGAAGAATGATGAAGAGCCAAAAGTTTGTGTGAAGCTTAGTGCACCCAATGTTCTTGTGAATGATGATGCTTGTGAAGATGATAAGGAGGCTGATGCTCCTTCTCAAGTGGCTATAGATGTTGAGGAGGATGTTTCTAATGTTTCAAGTATGCCGACAATGCTACCAAAAGGACCTCCTCCATACCCGCAAAGATTGGCCAAAACTAAGAAGGATAACCAATTCAAAAAGTTCGCTGATAGGTTTAGCAAACTTTCTATTAATATCCCTTTGGTCGAGGCCCTAATGCAAATGCCCGAGTATGCAAAATTCATGAAGGAGCTTTTAAAAAAGAAGCATGTTATTGACGTGGGTACCGTGGAAGTCTCACACAGCTGTAGTGTTGCGATGAAAAGTAATATTGCAACAAAGCAAGAAGACCCAAGCGTATTTACCCATACCTTGCATCATCGAGCTGTTTGTGTTCTGAAATTCATTGTGTGACTTAGGGGCAAGTATCAATTAGATGCCCCTAGTTATCTTTAAGAAGTTAGGATTGGGTACGCCCAAGACTACATCTATGAGGCTACTCATGGCCGATAGGTCCATCAAATGCCCGGTAGGAATCCTATTTGATGTATTGGTCAAGGTTGACAAGCTTATCCTACCGGCCGACTTTGTGATCCTAGATTGTGTGGTGGATATTGAGGTGCCCATCATTTTGGGATGACCATTGTTGGCTACATGTAGAGCCTTAGTGATGTTGAACTCGGAGTGCTGAAATTTTGAGTGAGGAGCGAGGAGGTGACCTTTAATGTATGCCAACACATGAAGCCACCTGATAAGCTTAAGGTAGTGTCCGTAATCAACATTGAGGGAAAGCACGTGAATGGCCATGAAAAGTGTGTGATGAATAAAGTACCCCATCCTTTGATGTTGCCACCCGGTAAACACGTTGATGTAATGAGGGTGTTGATGGAGAAATTCCCTTGCTTGGGATAGGACCACACCAATCCGATTGGCATGTTCTCCGACAACGATTGAGGATTGAGGTAATATCGTCGAACCACGACATTAAATCAAGCGCTTCTTGGGAGGCAACCCAAGTGTTTTTACTTTATTTTTGTTATTTTTTGTTATTTTTTGTATGATTGCAGGAATACATGATGAGGAAAATTAATCAAGTGGAAAAACAAGGCATAAAGGGGACATACGGAAGCCCGTGCGGTCCGCACAAGCTATTGTGTGCGTCGCACATGGCACCGCATCCCAAATTAGAAAGTTGGAAGAAAAGTTAAAAGTTGGAGGCAATGTGCGCTGGGTTATGCAGACTGCACAAGTCATTGTGCGTGTCGCACCTCCAACGCTTAACAAAGCAGAAAGTTGAGCCAAGTTTGGGCACAAAATTGGCTGGTGTGAAGCGACATGCGACGCACACAAGGGCTTGTATGAATTGCACATTGCGACACACCAAGGTAAATTTTAAATTTTGTTTGACTGACCCGGTGACCTTTTCTTCTTCTTTTTCTCTTTTAAATCTGCCAACTTCTTCTTCTTTTCCACATTCTCCACAAACCTCCACAATTTCTCTCTCAAAATCTCCCAAAAATCCCTCAAACTCTCCAAATCTTCTCCTATCTCACCCAAAATCTCTCTGCCACCATAGCACCACCAGTCGCCGCCATCATCCTCCAGGTCAAATTTTTGGAACTCCATTATTGCACTTCAAAAATGCTTCAATTATTTCTTCCCTTCTTTTAATATTCACTTGTAGTATGTTCTCCGATGTTAAATATGTGTTTTTATGATAATTGGGAACTCATATTCTGAAGCATGCTTATTAGAATTGTCATGTCGATTTTGGGTGAGATCTGAAATTTTGGGTCCCTAATTTTGGATTGTGTTGTCGAGTTTGTGTTGGATTAACTTGGTAGAACTTGAACTTATATTGATGCATGTTGTTTATGGTAATTGTTAGCCTTAAAAATTTGCATTTTGGGTGAAGCCTGAGCAACCCACTTGTGTTGGTGCATGATTTGGCCCGATGATAGATTAAGTGACATCATTCTTAAGGGAAAATCATTATCTTCATGAGGTTTTTGCTAGAAATTATTGTTTAGAGCTAAAATTGCTACTACCATTGTGCCCAGGATCTGTTTCAATTGATTTTGCTTTTTGGGTATACAATATTGGTTGGGGAGCATGAGATTGATATTGAATGAATGTGTTCATTGGCTTGTAATTGGAGTCTTGACGCTCCCAATGATAGACGGAGTAACATCCTTCTTAAGGGAAGTCGTTAAGTCCTTCTTTGAGTTTTAGATTGTGTTAATGGATTCCAGGGAAGTCTGAGTACCCAGGTGATTTGGTTTTGTTTATAGCACGTGTTTCCTTGATTAATTAGTTATTGGTGTTTTTGCTTGGTGCCAAGTGCTTAACACAGATCCTGCTCTACAAATCACATGCGTAAAACACAAGAACACAAGGAACCAAAACAATTCAAACTATTTTCTTATGCATTTTGCATGCGACGTATAGATCTTGATGTGTGAAACGCACAAGGGACCGCACACCTCTGAAAAATGATGCCAGTTCACTGGTTTAAGGGGCGAAGCTTGGTGCGATGCACACTTCGGCTGGTCCGGTTCGCACCAGCTTTCTCACCTCTGAACAGAAATCACTGCAGGTTTCTGCTAGCTCATGCGAAGGCACGTGCGACACGCACAATCCTTTGTGGATTTTGCACGTGAGTCGCATGAGCCATCAGTCACCTGTTTTGTTTTTCTTCTTCTTTGCATTTGAATTACTTTTTATTTGTTAACTTCTTGTAGTATTTTCTTATTTTAATTAGTTCACCCATGCCAGCATATGGTGAGTATGAGCATGGTGTATGCCACTAACATCCATTTGCAGGAATATGGCTCCTATAAGCATTATCAGAGAAGTCGCGCTACGAATCAAGCTTCAACATCTGAGAATCTGGGTGTCTCTATGCAAGAGGAGAGGCCTTCTGAATCAGAAATCCAATTTGCTCTCAAAGGAATGGAGGCTTACTATCTTAAGTTTTGGTAAAAGCGATCATTCTTGGAAGAGAAAAGTTTTGATGTGAAGCCTTTGAGGCTGATTTCCCGAACATACCTCATCATTTTTGTATAAGAATATGGTCTCACTTTGCTAAAATCCCCGGTCTGTATTTCCCTGAGTTGGTGCGAGAGTTCTATGCATCATATCGGGCAAAGCAAGACATTCTGAAGCACAAAGAGCCAACAAGCAAGCTCTCGTGCCTTGATTCAGTGTTGGTGAGGGGAAAGAAAGTAAATACTACTCTGGCGGCCATCTATTTTGCTATATGGGATGATGAACCTATTCTAGAGTCGTAATATTTAGAATATCTGGCTACAAAAAAGGACCAATACGAGTGGGTTACGGGTATCATCGCTGATGGAACTCCTCTTTGAGCTATCTCAAAAGGACCCATCTATGGATCAGATCTCAAGTTTGAGGCTCGCATATGGTTAGATTTTGTCTGCACAAGACTCATCCCAACTGGGCACACAACTAAGGTGACTATTGAGGTGGCTATTCTCATTTCTTATATCATGTCTATTCTCCCGATACATGAAGGAGAAATCATTGTTGAGAAACTAAAGCGGCGAGCTAGACATGAGTCCACCTCCATGGCCTTCCCTGTACTTATAAGCCTTTTGTTCTTCCAATCAAATTGCCCTCAAATTCGTTCAATGGACAAAATTAGCCAAGCTACTGGAATGGTTCAATTGGAAACAAGACGAGATAAAGATGCTCTGCATGTCAAGAAAATATACCTTGCTCAAGCTCCAAGTTCCATAGGAGGAAATGCAAATTTAGAGATTATTGCTCATAATCATGTGGACATTTTATCCACATCTCAGGAAGTATCAAATACCAACCAAATGGCTTCCCAACCCACATCTACTTTGAGTAATTTTCTTAAACTTGCTCACCTTGTTAGCCATAATGAAGAACGCATGTGCAAGTTGGCTAAGGACATTCTAAGATTGATTCAATCTGCCATCAAATCGGCATTGAAGCTAGTATTGTCAAGTGTGAGTAAGATTTGTGCTAGGGTGGATACCATGGAAGTAGATATGGATGAGCTTAGGCAAGTGATACCTTATGTTGAGCCAAAAATCTCTATTTGGGATCTTAATCTATCGGCTCTAAATTCAAATTCACCTCCATGAAATGCTAGCCCAACGGATGATTGGTGCATGGGATGGGACCCGAATGATAAAGATACATCCAAAATTCAAGAGGTGCTTGAGCCAATCATACCGGATCTGAATACCAACGCACCATCAGCTCATCAATATATGAACCCTCATGATTCACCTATGCCTGAATAGAGATGTCTACCTAGGCCAAGTTGGGCTGCGCTGCCACCTTCCTATCATGAATTGATAACCGCTGAGGATAGATGGTTCGTGGATAACCTTCTTGGTCCCCTTCAGTTGCCATGGGACCCTACAATACCCCCTGTGGTGGGTTTTTAGATAGATCCAGCATATGCTTATATCCCTCCACTGTCCCCACCTCGACCCCAAAGGACCCACTCCCAAGTGTATGAATAAATACATCATCATCACCATTAGTATCATCGGGGAGTTCTTGCACTCATTCTTATTTTTATAATCTTATTTGTGCATCGAGGGCTATGCTTACTTTAATTTTGGGGGTTGGTTTGTAATTATTCACCTTGTGCTTGTGACATGGCCCTTGCCAGGCCTTTTTAGTATGTTTTGATGTTTTAATTGTGCCCTCGTTGGGCTTAATGTTTCTAAATTTTGGTTGTGTTGCCGGGTTAGTCCTACATAATTCCATTGTTTTACTACCCGTACCTTGCAAATGCGCTAAGGGCCAATACCGAGACTTGTTTTCAAATAACTCATGAGTGCACAAATTTGTAATCGCCTTGATAATAGTAGATTAGCAATAAACTCCAAGGGTTTTCTTAATACCGCGGTTCTTTTTCAAGGAGCAAATATTTTCTTTCTTTTTCTTTTGTTTCTTTTTGTGTTCGGGTTGGTGTTTTATTATGATAGATTGAGAGGCAACTTTTATAAGGTAAAATGCCAAGTTTTAGTTTTAGATTAAGTCCATGCTTTGCTTGTCTCGAAATGGACCCACCAAAAAAATTTCTTGGCAAGATGTTTTGATAATTGAAGGATAGAAGGAAAATGAATTTTGAGAAAAGCATTCTCTTATCATACTTGCACACTCTTTGTTTGCCTTGATCGATTCACAAATGAGTGTGTAATGAAATCAGAATGGCTTGTCAAAAGTCATTTGTCTCAATTGATTTTGAGACTAATGTTGATAATTCTTGTGATGTGATGCCTTGTGTGGTAAGGCTATCCTTTGATTCTTGTATATATGTGTCATCTAGAACTTGCCTCGAATATGATTCAAGGTGAAATTCTAGATGTCACCGAGCTTGGAAAATGATCATAGCCCTCTTTGAATAACCACTTCACCCAAATGACTTCCCTCAACATTGACCCTAGTGAACCCCTTTATGCTTGTGACCTTTCTTTGGCACCTTGTTGACACCTTGACCTTTTTGGAACCTTTATTCTTGCACCCATCCTCCCTAGTGGCTCGAAAGTTAAAACATAGGCTAAAAGCCTAAGTTTGGGGGAGATTGAAATGATAACATAGGCAAAAGCCTAAGTTTGGGGGTGTATGTACTCAATGTGGAGAAGAAAAGAAATGCACTTCAAATGCAAGGTAGCACCTTATGTCGAATTGAAAATTTCTCCAAAAAGACCGAATGCAATTAGCAAAATGATTTGAAAAAATAATTGGTGCTACCAAATAAAAGTGATACAAGGAGGTTGCATAATCAAGATTCAAGGGAAAAGATTGGGTTGTGTGAGGGAGAGATAAGGTGAAGTCAAAAGTTCGAAAATATGAGCGATGTTCAAAATGATAACAAAGAGCTTTAGGGAGGCTTAGTCACTTGAGCAAAATGTAATCCTCACCCTAGCCCTAGCCCTAGACAACATCATAACCTGCAAGTCCTTAGTGATTCCAAGCTTGGTCACTCTACATTAGTGGCAATTTACATGAAGAGCAAACCTATGGTTCGACATGTGTGCACTTGAATGTCCTTGAGTGAGTTAGAGTCTTTTCTGTTCTCTTATAATCCCTTGTATTGTGAATTTCATGATTGTGAGTGAGATTCTCTCTTGTGGTGAGTGGCATCATGCACTCGAATTGAAACATAAAGTCTCTATTTCAATTGAGAGGAATGAATGAGGCAAGTTATGTGGCTAATCTCGAGGCAAACCTTGATGGTCCATGCCAATGACTTGAAAAGCTTAATCTTGTTTTGAATGGCAAATTCCCTTGTTTTTGAGTGAGAAATGAAGTCCTTTTGATGAATGTTTTGAAATAAGCAATTGCCTTGAGAATGTGGTGGTCCAAATTGAGCTAAGTATTGTAGCTGAGTCTTTTGTTTCAGCCTTTTATTTATTATTTTTCTTAGTTTTTTAGAGTAGATTAATCTTTTATGCCTTGATTGGGTTTTAGAGCATAATTCATTCCTTACCTTGTGAGTATCTTGTTTGAGGAAAAGCAATAGTTCAAGTTTGGGGATTTGATAAGTCGGTAATCTACAAACTTATTAAGCCTTTAATCATGAATTAATGCTATATTTTGATAATATTTAGAGGTTCTTATGGCCTTTATTAATGTGAATGCATGTAATCTTGGTCAAAAGTAGAAAACAAGGAATTAGACCCAAAAAAGAGCTCAAAATGAGTTAAAGTGTGAAGTAATCAGGAGAGGTGAAGATTCTGCCAGAGGTGCGGCCGTTGTGCGACATGCAATCTACCTGGTGCGTTCCGCACCTTCCTCCGCATGAAGCTCAGAAGAAAGAGAAGAATCCGCTATGGGGTGCAGCCGCCGTGCAACTCACACTTTGCCTGGTTTGGTCCGCATCCCACTTTGCACATCACCCAAAGTTAGGCTGAAGTCACTAGTCCGCTAAGGTGGAGCTGTGCTACGCGCACAACAAGATGTGCGAAATGCACGTCGCGGCGCATAGCTCCCAAGAGGCATTTTTGTCTACTTTTTTATGTGACAATTTGAGAATCTTCTAAAACCCAATTTAGGCATAGGTTTTCATATTTTTTGAATAGTTTTTCAGTTTTTGGAACATTGTTAAACAAGTTTTCTCTCCCAAGGCAAGATAGAGGGTTTACTCAATTCTCTCCATCTTCAACCTTGGAATTTGTAAATTGAGCTTGGATTTTGGAAATTTCTTCCATTGATGAAAGGGAAGTTGAATTACTCATTTGGTATTGCTTCTTATTCTTTTAGCATGAGTGGCTAATTCTCCTTGTCTAGGGGTATGTGTATAATGGGTACTTGATTAATGGGTATGGGTCTTGCTTATTTGTGTTTATAATTGCTAAATGGGTCTAGTGAATTCTCTATGTTTTAACTCTAAAATTAATGGTTACAAACATTGATTCAAATTACTTGATTGTGTTCTTTCTTGAGAAAGAGGTTCATATTTTGGATGAGAATTCACTAGTGGGGCTAAAAATAGCTCAATTCGTCTGAAACACCCATTTAAGAGTCTAAGGTAGAGAGAGTGTGACCTCCCCAAGCCTATATTGGTGGTTGATGATAAAACCATGGTGCTCTAACAAACACCATAGGATAAATATTTGTGAGATCGAAAGATTAACATTCATGTCTAAAACCAATGCTACCCATGTTGTTTAGTGAAAATTTACGTAATTGAGAAAGTACCTTAACCTGTGTTCGAGTCCCATCAGAACCATACCCCTAGTCATTCTCTCTCTCTTGATACAAACTCGCATTTATTTTATTGCTTGCTTGAATTGTTAATCATGATAGGAATTCCCAATTCCCCTTTTTCCCCCAATTTACTTTTATTAGTATTTAAACATTGACTCTAATTGTGATTGACATACAACAATCCTTGAGGCTACTCTACCTTTTATCTATGGGATCGACCCCAACTTTCATCAGGAATTACAAATTTTATTTTGCTCTGACGATCGCAATCACCTCCTCTTGGGGAGTGAATTTGAGCGTTATCATTAATCCACAGAACTATACCTCCACATACCCAAATACTATTACACATGTCCCACCCCTGCCCGTACAGAATATGTAACCCCTACCTTTCATGCCATGGTAGAACCTTACACCACTCTCCCAGAAAATCCCGATCTTGACCACTCTGAGGAAAAGGAGAGGGAGATAAAAGCTGCAGAGGAGAGGTGTGATCATGACATGGCACTGATGACAGAAGATATCACTAGAATCAAGGAGTTCTGAGGTTCGTCTGATAAAAGCAGATACAATTATGATCACCTTTGCATTCATCCCGAGTAGGATCTGCCAGAGGGATTTAAAATTCCTAAATTTTAGACCTTCAATGGTAATGGGAATCTCGATGCTCATCTAAGAAGTTAGTGCGACCAAATGGTAGGTACAAGGAAGAATGAGGGGTTATTGATGAAGCTATTTAGCCGAAGCTTAAGCGGGGAAGCTTTGGAGTGGTTTACCACTCAGGAATTAAAGAAATGATCTAGATGGAGTGATCTACCCAAGGATTTTGCCCAGAGTTTGCTTACAATGTAGAGGTTATTCCAGACTGATACTCCTTAGATTGTATCAAACAAAATTCAAATAAGCACTTTCAAAATTATGCTTATCGCTAGAGAAAAGAGGCGGCAAGGGTCTGACCTTCTATGAGCGAGGAAGAGATTAGCACGGTGTTTATGCGCTCCGAGGAATCCGAATTCTATGATAAGATGATATTGGCAGTCAAGGCTAAGTTCATTGATTTAGTTAAAATTGGAAAGACTATCGAGGAAGGTCTTTAGAGTGAAAAGATTGCTAAAGTCTCGGCACAATCACGATCAGCAGGGTTTCCTAGAAATAAGAAAGAGGATGTATCTTAGATGTCCTCTATCCCAAGCACGAGACCAAGATGACCCTTCTGAGCCAAATTTAAAAAAACACTTGTACCATCAACCCACCCCTTAACTCCACAAAATCTCCAACCAGTCTTCTACACTCAACCCACTTACCAACCTCCACAACCAAATATGTAGCCCACTTACCAAGCCCCTCCCCCAAATTTCCAAGTTTATCAAAGGGCTCCCAAAAATCAGAATTATCGCCAGGTTCCCTCTCCTGCCAATCAAAACAATACCAGTATTCCTCGCCCAACTTTGGAAAGGAAAGTTACTCAGACTTTCACTCAGTTGGCTAAAACCAAGACTCAGTTATACGAAAGGTTGAAGGCACTTGGGATATTCAGCCCATACAATCCAAACTTTGTAATCCTAAATCTTGATTCTTTAGGGCTGATCGACACTGTGCTCATTACTCCGGAGGAGCGGGATATGATATTGAGGATGGCATTAACTTGAAACACAAAATCCAGATATATCACATGAACTTCACTATCGATCGATAACCATAGGAATATAGGCATTAGGAATAGTCGAGTAGGCTTAGAGTTATTGATAAAATGCTCAATATAGCAAATATTAACCTGCAACTACTAACTCAGGAAATTAATTGAGCTTATGATTGGATAACTCAACCAAATATTCAAATTACCACGACCTTAGATCCTTTTTCTCATCTGAATTACAAAATACCAAACTCTGGCTTGTTTTACATTCATCATAAGTTACTCTAAAACAAGCATAGTGAAACCAAAATCCTCTCAATTGTTTGTTACCTGATGAATATCTAAAATACGAGTTCTAATTCATTAAATCCCTGTAGGATCAATAACTAGACTTAACCTCCTATATTACTTGAACGACTACGTATACTTGCGTATGAATTAGTCGTAACAAGGGGTCCTTGTTGTGTATGATCGAGTTCAGCGGATGAATGGTATGCTCCATTTTTTTCCTTGGGCTACTGTCATGACCTAAACCCGCCGTGAGTGGCACCTACCTAAACCTCTCCCCCCCATGATAGGAGAACCAACTAACCTCATAAACTATCCAACACTTAGCTAAAAATAATAAAGCAAATAATCAATATCTTAAATGAAGAGTAAGATTAAGTATGCAAAAATAAACCATCCCTAGAACCTGAAAGTCATCATACCAAAACTCTAATAATTGTTAAAAAGAAGGGGATGCAACCCCAAAAGAAAACTAATATCTATGTCCAAAATAATGGACCAGAAAACAAGTGAAGAACTCATAGTAGCCTGGAAGATGTATCTCACCCTTGAGTTTGAATACGGTCTAAATCACAGTTGAGATCTCAAAATAGTCACAGAATATGCTCTGTACTCAACAAAAAGAAGATCACGTGTAGTACTAGTACACAAGAAACAACGGTGTATTGGTAGGGTCATCGGCCAACTCAAATTGAGAAATATGAACACATAACCATAACGTAGTACAACAAGACAACCATGAACCCTATCATCCAACTCGACTCTAAGTTCATAACACTTAACCTTGTAACAAGTACAACATGAAGTTTAGTCAATATGAGTCAACGAGGATAACAGGTCAAGTAAAACTATGACCACCAACAAGACTCCAGGTCAACAACCATGACTTAATAATCATATAAATCGTCTCCCAACTACACAAGTAATTGAAAACACATAATTATGTCACATCTTGCAATTAACCCGGATCACTCCAGCAACCTATATAATAATGACAACACTTAAGCCCGGTTCACTCAAGAAACCAATATAATCAAGAAACTCATAATCCCTGGATCACTGAAAGGACCGTCACACTCACCAAATACATGTACGCACATGCTAAGGGTTTTATGGTCGCCCACTAGCCATGACCTGCAGGGTATGAGCTCTTGTCCATGTACCAAATCCCAAACATCAAGTGTCTATCAACTTTATATCAACCAATCCTATGGAGATATTCAAATACCACTACATTCCACAATAATGAAATATATCAATACAATCACAACTGCAATGATAGCAGAAATAACACTTGTAAAATTGTACAAGCAATACTAAGGAATAGTTATCATGCACACATAACACAAATGGGATTTCAACTACATTTAAACCATCACCTACATCAATCCAAGCCTGATATACTCTACTGAACCTGAGCTTTTCCTTTTCTTGGAACCTCGGCATGATTGTGGTCTAAAAATAAGAATATAAACACAAAATCAATCAAATGACATATAATATCGACGATTACAGCCTAATCCCAAACCCCAAGGCCAATTTCATAATCATTCCACCCATTTTGGGGTTTTCCCACCATAAATTCACCTCAAAACTACCAATTTCATGGTTACATTAATGAATTATAGTCATGCAAGAGTAAATAAACAACCTTTAACTAAAACTCAAAGATTTACACCCAATTTACCCCGCAAGCCCCAGAAATTACATGTCCGCCTTGAGGTTACCCCCTAGATGCAACATGGTGCTTAGTGTCACAAGTGACCCCAAGCTAACCCATGGACTGGCATATCTATACAATTTTTGATGAAAACATACACTGTACAGAAGTTGAAAATAGTTAAATATCTAAAGTGGCAAAGAGCCCCAAAATATCTGAATATAAAATATATAAGAGAATATAATGTATCTGAAAACAACACTAATATCTCAATAGCTGAAACTAGTCGAAGTCTGAAAGCCTCTAACTGATATGAGTTATGACATGCCCCCAGCTAATTCTAATAATATGAAACTAAAAAGTAAAGACTGAAAGGTAAAGCATGTTTATCGTCCTCGAACTATGAGGACTCACCACTGAAGCTACTGAGTATGGACTGGAAGTCAAGCTAACCGCAATCTGGATGCTGAGTGTCTGTACCTACATCATACAATAATGTAGCACAAAAGTATGGGTCAGTACTTCGAATGTACTGAGCATGCGGGATATGTGCTAAGCTGGACAACATAAAAACTGATCATGGAAATATAGACTGAAGCATAAACCGAATGATAAGATGGATGCAGTGACCAAGTACTAACATGAACATATAATATTCTGAGCTGAATAACTTAAATAAATACTGAGTACATAGTGAATGCAACATGAATCTGGCTGTGGGAGATACTATTAACCGACATACCCCAAGCTGAGATAACTATGGGGTCAACCTGCAACCCCGGATTTTGGAAGGGTGTTCATATCTTGCCAAGGGTACTAACAAGTATGATGTGGATCAACTAAACTGATGTCCACAAGAGACAAGGGTGTCAAGCCTAATCTAACGGGTGACCCCCTTAGAACCTACGGTGGCACCGTAGTTCTAGGACTCAGCGACTGCTACTAAAGGTCTCAGCCTAAACTGGCGAGTGAGCCTTCATCCCTTCATCTGCTCAGTGCTAAGTCTACTCCCAACTGAATACATAAGCACTAAAATGTAAGTTGAAATGTTGGATAGCTCAAAATACTGATAATTATCTGAGAATGCAACATACATATACTGAAACTGATGGCATTCTAATTCTAAAGTATGATTGTCTGAATTATCTACCTAGCAAGTATAATTTATGCATACTGAATTTAAGACAAGCTAGGGTTACTGAGTCATGTACATATGACTATGCTAATTCTCCAAGAAATATGAAATAAATATCATTTAAACAATAGCATTTGAATTGACAGGAATCCCTAAGATTTAGGAAACCTAAGTCTGAATATTGCATGGAGAACTGAAGAACTGACTAAATTCTAGGGACCTAATGGGTGAAAGGAACCCACTAGAGAAATCCCACATACCTGGAGAATAATCTATCGAGGAAATCCTTGGGTTTAGGGCTGAGCTTGAAGAAGACCTTTTGCTTGTTCTTGAGAGAAAACTGTCGCCTTTTTTCTCTTTTCTTTTCTAAGTATCTGATGATTTTAGGAGAATAGGTGATTAAGGTAGTTTTTTGACTGACTTATTAGGATTAGAATAACCAAAACATCATAGCTTGGTCTTTAAAAGAGTAAAGAAAAGTTTGGAATACCCCTGGGAAATTTAAAAGAACTCTGCTAAAAATCAGAACTCAGGGATCACGGCTAGGTTGACGGATCGTAGTCCTGGATGACGGACCGTCAACTGAGTCGTGATCCTATCCAGGAGTCTTAGAGGTTCTCTAATCTGAGGAAACCACGACACCACAGGATGGACCATGCTTCTAAATGATGGTTCATCATGTGGCTCGTAGTTCTTAGGACTTTAGTTGAGGGCCTTTTGGTCTGAGGATTCCATGAGTCAAAGGATGGACCGTGGTTCTGAAATACACTCCGTAGTCTAACTCGTGGTTTCTGGGACAAGTATTAGGGCCTCTGATGTTCTTATTCCATGAGTCCACAGGATGGACCGTGGTTCTAAACGACGGTTCATCGTATGACTTATGGTTGTTGGGCCCTGAACTGATGGTCCTCTGATTAGGGGGGACCACGAGTGAAAGGACGGACCGTGGTTCTAAACTACGATCCGTGAACCCATCCATGGTTCTAAGGAGGGGAAATTGGTACCCTTCTGATATATGGATCCACGAGTCAAACAATAGTCTGTGGTACAGGACTACAGCCCGTAACCCCACTCATGGTTACTGGATCATGAATTGGGGTCTACTGGAAATGGGAATTACGATTGAGATGATGGACCGTAGTTTCAAACTACGGTCTGTGATCCTAATCATGGTTTCTGGAAAGTTGAATTTTTTTCTAAATATTTATGTTGAGTACAGTCCAGTAGCTGGTTTATATCCTAGGTGTTACAATATCTTCCCCTTGGGATCATCGTCCTCAAATGAAGACTAGACAAGCTGAGTTTGGAGGAAAAGAGCTACAATCCCTACAAACTGAGTACTAAAAGCTGATATCTAATTGAGTTGAGTTCTATGGACATAAAACATGCTGAAATGCAAGGATAACCGAGGGAAACAAGATACTAAGACTGAATTACACAAAAGTAAACTGAGAGGCTAGAAAGAAACTATTACCTCAAGTTAAAACTGAATCGGAGGGAAAGAGGAGAGGGTACTTGGCCATCATGGATGCTTCTGCTTTCCAAGTAGCTCCCTTTACGGACTGATTCCTCCACAAAAAGTTTACTGAAGCAACTTCCTTATTTCTCAACCTACGAACCTGACGGTCAAGAATCTCAAATAGAACCTCCTCATAGGTGAGGCTATCCTTCACAACCACACTCTCTAAAGGTACTATCGATGCCGAATCACCCAAACACTTCTTCAACAAGGAAATGTGAAAGACGGGATGAACCGCTGCTAGTTCTACTGGAAACTATAACTCATAAGCCACACTACCAACCCTTTTCAGGATCCTGTAAGGACCTACATATCTGGGGATGAGCTTCCCTTTCTTCCCAAACCTCATCACCCCTTTCATGGGCGACACTTTTAGGAAGACCCAATCATCAATTTCGAACTCTAAGTCCCTTATCCTCACATCTGTATAGGACTTCTGGTGACTCTGAGCTGCCTTTAGTCTATCTCCGATGAGCTGAACTTTATCCATAATCTCATGAACCGAATCTGGCCCAACCAAGGCTACTTCACCTACTTGGAACTATCCAACAAGTGACCTACACCTACTCCCATAAAGTGCCTCATATGGGCCATCTGAATACTGGAATGGAAACTGTTATTGTAGGCAAACTCTATGAGAGGTAAGTGATCATCCAAACTACTCTTGAAATCAATCACGCAAGCTCTCAACATATCATCTAAGGTATAAATGGTACGCTCTACCTGACCATCCATCTGTGGATGAAATGTTGTACTGAGATTCACCTGAGTACCAAGACCTTTCTGAAATGATCTCCAAAAATGAGATGTAAACTGAGGACCTCTATCTGAGATGATAGATAAGGGAACCCCATGTAACCTGACTATCTCGCTGATGTACAGTCTGCATAGTCCTCCGTTGAATCTGTAGTCTTCACAGCCAATATGTGAGCTGACTTAGTGACTCTGTCCATTATCACCCAAATGGAGTCATGCTGTCTGCGAGTACGAGGTAAACCCATAATGAAATCCATGTTGATCACTTCCCACTTACAAGTAGGAATGCTAATCTCCTGAGTCACACCTCCTAGTTTCTGATGTTCTACTTTCACCTGCTGACAGTTGGGACACTTATCCACAAAATCTGTAATGTCCCTTTTCATGTCGTTCCACCAATAGACTTTCCGTAGATCATGGTACATCTTAGTGGCACTGGTATGAATAGAATATCTAGAATTATAGGCTTCTGTAAGGATCTGCTGCCTCAACTCACCCACATTAGATACACATAAATGTCCCTGGTAGTGAAGCACACCATCTCCCCCTTGGGAGAAAACCTCAACCCTCTACTGATGAACTGCACCTTTCAACTGAAGTAATATGGGATCACTGTCCTATTTCTCTTTAACCTCCACTACCAATGAAGATTCTGACCCATTCTAGACTATCACACCACCATCTGTCGTGTCCATAAGGCAAACTCCTAAACGAGCAAGCCTATGAACATCTCTGCTAATTCTTTCTTCTCTTCCTAAATATGTGACAAACTACCCATGGACAGTCTATTGAGGGCATCAACCACTACATTGGCCTTACCCGGATGGTAGAGCACATTCATATCATAGTCTTTGAGGAACTCAAGCCATCTTGTCTGACGAAGATTCAAATCTTTCTGGGTGAACACATACTGGAGGCTCTTATCATCTGTGAACACATCAATATGAACACCATACAAGAATTTTCTTCAAATCTTTAGGGCAAACACAATAGCTGCAAGCTCGAGGTCATGATTCGGGTAGTTCTTCTCATGAATCTTATATTGTATGGAGGAATAGGCTATGACCTTACCCTACTGCATAAACACACAACCCAGGCCAACCCTGGATGCATCGCAATAAACCACATAGCCGTGTGAACCCTCTGGTAGAGTCAAAATGGGAGTTATAGTCAACCTGGTCTTAAATTCTAAGAAGCTTTTCTCACACTCATCTAACCACTGAAACTTGATCTTTTTCTGAGTTAACTTGGTCAATGGAGAAGCTATGGATGAAAATCTTTCAATAAATCTCCTATAGTAACCAGCCAAACCCAAGAAACTTCTGATGTCTATCGGAGAAGAGGGTCTGGGCCAGTCCTTTACTACCCCAATATTCTGAGAATCAACTTGGATTCCCTCGCTAGACACCATTTGACCAAGGAAAGCAACTGATTTAAACCAGAATTCACACTTACTGAACTTGGCAAACAACTGGCGATCCTTGAGAGTTTGCAACACCACTCTCAAATGGTCTGCATGCTCTTCCTTGCTCCGAGAGTATATGAGTATATCATCGATGAAGATAATGATGAACAAGTCTATATACTGCTTGAATACTCTGTTCATCAAATCCATGAAAGCTGCAGGAGCATTCGTTAGTCCAAAAGACATAACTACAAATTCATAGTGACCATACCGAGTTTTGAAGGTTGTCTTTAGAATGTCACTATCTCTGACTCGAAGTTGATGATAGCCAGATATGAGATCTACCTTAGAAAAGCAACTAGCACCCTGAAGCTGGTCGAACAAGTCATCAATCCTGGGATGGGGTATTTTTTCTATATTGTGACCTTGTTCAACTGACGGTAGTCGATGCACATCCTGAGAGAACCGTCTTTCTTGCGTATGAAGAAAACTGGAGCACCCTATGAAGAGATATTGAGTCTGATGAAGCCCTTATCTAGAAGGTCTTTCAACTATTCTTTCAATTCCTTAAGCTCAGCTGGAGCCATTTTGTAAGGAGGAATTAAAAATAGTCTAGGTATCTAGAAGGAGATCTATTCTGAAGTCGATTTCCCTTTCAGGAGGAACTCTAGGAAGATCTTCTGGAAACACATTAAGGAACTCACTCACCACTGGCACTGACTCAAGAGTTGGGGTTTCGGAGTTGTAATCCTTAACCCGAACAAGGTGATAGATATACTCTTTGGAAATTATTTTTCTGGCCTTAAGGTAAGAGATGAATCGACCTACAGGCACTGAGGTACTACCTTTCCATTCTAAGACTAGCTCATTTGGAAATTGAAACCAAACGATCCTAGTTCTGTAATCAACTGAGGCATAACAGGAATGTAACCAATCCATGCCTAGAATAATATCGAAGTCAGTCATTTCTAACTCTACAAGATCGGTTGAGGTGACTTTCTTAGAAACTCTGACAGGGCAATTTATGTATACTCGTCTAGCTATAACTGGGTCACCAACTAGAGTAGAGACTGAGAAGGGTTCTGGGAGGATTTCAGGACTGACACTGATATTTACTGTTATATAGGGAGTTACAAAGAAAAGTGTAGCCCTTGGGTCTAACAATACATAAACATATAAATGGAAGACTGGTAACATATATGTGACCACATCGTGAGAATCTTCCTGGTCCTGTTGAGTCTGAAGAGAATACAACCTGTTTTGGTGTTGACCACCACCTGTACCAGACGAGGCACCCTGCTGAGTGGGGAAACCCACTGGAGCTGTTGTAGAACTGGCCTGATTTTGTGAACGAGTGTCTCTGCCCTTCTGAGAATTTACTGGCCATTTTTTCATTCTATGACCTGGCTTGCCACACCCAAAACAATTTCCACTACCTGCAATACACTCACCCTGGTGGTTTCTACCACACTTTTTACACACTGGATGAGTGCGCCCGCTAGTAACTATACCTTGGGACTTAGAGCCTGGTGCTCTATCCCATTGATCCATTCTGAATTTAGGCATAGGGGCACTAGCAGAAGATGGAGTTGGAGCTAAAGATTTCTGGCAGAACTGAGAGCGGTTACCACTCTCTAACCTCTGCTGAGAGTAGCTAAAGTCACCTGTCCTAGCTCTCTTACTGTCTCCTCCCCTCTTTTTGATTTTCTCTTCCTCAATCTGCTGAGCATAAGTAACCAACCTAGAGATGTCTATTTCCTCAAATAGCATGACAGTCTTGCAATCCTTGACCACATCATCGAACACACCAGATTCAAAGTTACTCATGCAAGCTCAAGAGTCAGCTACTATCACCGGAGCATACTTGGATAACTGTGTGAACTTGAGAGCATATTCCTTCACACTCATGTCATTCTGCTTCAAATGGATGAACTCCTGGACCTTGGCTTCCCTGAGCTCAAGTGGGAAGAACTTGTCCAGAAATGTAGTCTTGAAGTGATTTCAATCCACTGGACCTGCATTAGCACAACGAGATTCCTTCCACTGTTGGTACCAAGTATAAACCACTCCCTTCAATTGTTAGGCAGCTAAATCTGCACTCTTGATCGGAGTGACACCCATAATACCTGTCACCTTCTGAATATCATCAAGAAATTCTTGTGGGTCCTCTTCTGACTTAGACCCATGAAATTTCGAAGGGTTCATCCGAGTGAAGTGTCAGATTCTAGCTGCAACAGAGTTGGTCTGAGGTGGAGCTAGTGCCATAGCATGCTGATTGACCTGAGCTATCATGGCCTGAGCAAGCACTTAAAATGCCTCTCTGAATTCGGCATGAGTGACTTGCTCATTCAGAGGGTCTGCTAGAGCTACTGGTGCTAGATGATTCCTAGCGTTAGCTCTTCCGTGAGGCATTTTCTAAAATGTGAAGAGCATAAGTTAGAAGGATATTAAATAGAGTTCATACACTATAGCACGAGCTGGAAAAAAAAGAAGGGAAGTTGTTCCTAATGACATCTCATAGCTTCTCCCCATAAGTGTGGTGTGCTTCACACCCATGAAAAAGACTCTACTTGACACGACTTTCAGATACCCTTAGGCACTTAAATCTGATGCTCTGATACCATCTTTATCACAC
Source organism: Jaltomata sinuosa (assembly GCA_003996215.1). Taxonomy (NCBI): domain Eukaryota; kingdom Viridiplantae; phylum Streptophyta; class Magnoliopsida; order Solanales; family Solanaceae; genus Jaltomata; species Jaltomata sinuosa. Next base: position 255,244 of record QJPP01000951.1, read on the forward strand.
CCCGAGGCTATCCCCTAGACGCAACACGGTGCTTAGTGTCACAAGTAACCCCAAACTAACCCATGGCCTGGAATATCTATACAATTTCTAATGAAAACATACATTGTGCGGAAGTTGAAAACAGTTTAATATCTGAAGTGGGAAAGAGCCCCAAAATATATTAATATAAAATATATATATATATAAGAGAATATAATGTATCTGAAAACAACACTAACATCTAAATGGTTGAAACTAGTCTATGTCTGAAAGCCTCTAACTGATATGAGTTGTTGGGACATGCCCCCAGCTAACTCTAATAATCTAAAACTGAAAAGTAAAGACTGAAAGGTAAAGCATGTCCATCATCCTCGAACTATGAGGACTCACCATTGAAGCTGCTGAGTACAGAATGGAAGTCAAGCTAAGCACGATTTGGATGCTGAGCACCTGGACCTACATCATACAATGATGTAGCACAAAAGTATGCGTCAGTACAACAAAAGTACTGAGCATGCGGGATATGTGCTAAGCTAGACAACATAAAAACTGAACATGGAAATATAGACTGAAGCATAAACTGAATGATAAGTTGGATGTAGTGACCAAGTACTAACATGAACATATAATATTCTGAGCTAAATAACTGAAATAAATACTGAGTACATGGTCAATACAACATGAGTCTGACTATGGGAGATACTATTAACCGACATACCCCAAGTTTAGCTAACTATGGGTCCAACCTATAACCCTGGATGGAAGGGTGTTCATACCTTGCCAAGGGTACAAACAAGTCTGACATGGATCCACTAAACTGATACCCACAAGGGACAAGGTGTCAATCCTAATCTGACGAGTGACCCCCTTAGAACCTACGGTGGCACCATAGTTCTAGGACTTAGGGACTGCTACTAAAGGTCTCAGCCTAAACTGGCGGGTGAGACTTCATCCCTTCGTCCGCTCGGTGCTAAATCTACTCCCAACTAAATACATAAGCACTAAAATGCAAGCTGAAATGCTGGATAGCTAAAAATACCGATAATCATCTGAGAATACAACATACATATACTAAAACTGATGGCATTCTAATTCTGAAGTATGATTGTCAGAATTATCTGCCTAGCAAGGATAATTTATGCATACTAAATTTAAGACAAACTAGGATTACTGAGTCCTTTACATATGACTATGTTAATTCTCCAAGAAACATGAAATAAATATCATTTAAACAATAGCATCTGAATTGAAAGGAATCCCTAAGATTTAGGAACCCTAGGTCTGAATATTTCATGGAGAACTGAAGAACTGACTGAATTCTAGGGACCTAATGGGTGAAAGGAACCCACTAGTGAAATCACACATACATGGAGAAGAATCTATGGAGTAAATCCTTGGGTTTAGGGCTGAGCTTGAAGAAGACCTTTTGCTTGTTCTTGAGAGAAAACTGTCACCTCTTTTCTCTTTTCTTTTCTATGTATCTGATGATTTTAAGAGAGTAGGTGATTTAGGTTAGTTTGTTGACTGACTTATTAGGCTTAGAATAACCAAAACATCGTAGCTTGGGCTTTAAAAGAGGAAACAAAAGTTCAGAATATCCCTAGGAAATTTAAAAGAACTCTGCTGAAAATCGTGACTCAGGAATCACGGCTTGGTTGACGGATCGTAGTCTTGGACGATGGACCGTCAACTAAGTCATGGTCCTATCCAGGAGTCTTGGGGGTTCTCTAATCTGAGGAAACCATGACTCCACAGGATGGACCGTGCTTCTGAAGGATGGTCCATCATGTGGCTCGTGGTTCCTGGGACTTTAGTTGAGGTCCTTTTGGTTTGAGGATTCCACGCATCAAAGGATAGACTGTGGTTCTGAAATACGGTCCGTAGTCTAACTCGTGGTTTTTGAGATAAGGATTAGGGCCTCTGATGTTCTGATTCTACGAGTCCACAGGACAGACTGTGATTCTGAATGACAGTTCATCGTATGACTCATGGTTGCTGGGCCCTGAACTGATGGTCCTCTAATTAAGGGGGTCCACGAGTGATAGGACAGACTATGGTTCTAAACTACGGTCTGTGAACCCATCCGTGGCTCTAAGGAGGGGAAATTGGTACCCTTCTGATCTATGGATCCATGATCAAATGATGGTCTGTGGTCTTGGACTACATCCCGTGATCCGACTTGTGGTTACTGGAACATGAATTGGGGTCTACTAGAAATGGGAATTACGGTTGAGACGACGGACCGTGGTTCCAAACTATGGTTCGTGATCCTAACCGTGGTTCGTGGAAACTTGAATTTTTTTCTGAATTTTTCTGCTGAGTACAGTCCAGTAGCTGGTTCATATCTTGGGTGTTACATTACAGCCAGGTCAAGTTAAATCCTCTCCAAGACCCATAAATTAGTGATTTTAGGGTCAAGGAATTGAAAAACTAGTTAATGGGGATAAATAACTTACCCTTACGAAGAATTGTGGTGGAAAATAGGTGAAAATTGCCCCAAATCGCCTAAGCCCTCCCCAAAACGTGTTTACAAATAATAAATCATTTTTGGGAAATTTTTTACATAACCAACAATTTATCCTGCATAGCGGCCCAATCCTTCTATAGTGACATCGCTATAGCGGAATTCGCTTGCTATAACAGGATTGATCGTTTTTTACTCCCGCAATCACAGAAATTTCTCTGCTATTGCGGTAGCTCCATAGCGGCTTGCCACCCGCTATAGTGGGTGTGGTAAGGCAAAAACTCAGGATGGCTCCCAGTTTTACCTTTTTTGCAATGCACCCTCAAACCATGGCATTCTGGACTAACTCTTTTACGTCAAGTTCGATATTGGGAGTTTTACTTACCCGAATTCACTTCTGAAAAGTCATACGGATTTCTTATCGTCTTAGCTAACATAAAGTCAAGAAAAACTTATTACATTTACCCAATTCATTCTCGTATTATCCTAGACCGTACCTCGCTCAGATTATGTCCAAGACTAGCCTAGCCTAAAAATTTTAACTTTTAATCTCGGGGAAAACCTAACCCAAATTTTTGCATAATTGATTCACCTGTAATGACGGAAAGGGTCATTACAGCTACTGAGTCAGGAGTCTTATTCTGATTGGTGTAGCTTATAGGTAGTTTAGGGCCCTTTCTCGACTATATGATGGTAGTTTCAATCTTCAAAGTTTGTTACGTTATGGGTCTAGTAAGTCAAGTATGGCCCTGCCGACTGTGTTATTATTATTATTCCCAAACTTTGGCCTCGTCAGCCTTATGTTTACATAAAAAAAATTAGTTATTTCTCCTTGAAAATAGTTCTATGTATGGTGGCCTTATCAACCAAGATTCATGTGGTTTCGAGTCCTAAAGTTGTGTGGTTTCGGTTAGTTCACCCGGTCAAGTGAGGCACCAGGTGTCAATCCTACCTCCCTGGGTTTGGAGCATGATAGGTGCGATATAAAAGTGCGGAAAATCTCCAAAACCAAGGTCTATAGCTCCAAAATTGAGTTTAAAAGTGATTATACAATTTTGGAAAATATTAAACTAAACTGCCAGGGGGTTTTGCAATTGTGGACAAATCATCACAATTACGAGAAACTCGAATCTGGCCTATCTTCGCAATTGGGAACCCCACATTGCAAATGTGAAACCTACCTCGCAAATGCAAACCCCTCCTGATCGCCCACTTTGGAATTGTGGAGACCTCCTTGCCATTGCAACCACACCTGAGGAAAGAACATCAGCATTATCCAAAGTCATTAAATTCTCTAAATTAACCCCCAGAACTCTTTTGGAATCTCCCAAACACAAATCAAATATGCAAATTGATCATAAATATGTTTTAGATCTGTTGGAATCATTAAATCACCAATATGAGGTTGTCTTGACCAAATAATCATCATGGTCTAAACTTTAAGAAAATTAGAAATCAACTTAATGGTCTAAATCACTTCTGAGTGCCTCAGGTCCGTGCAAATTATCCAACTAGGTCGAAAATCACCCTTCAGACCTAGTGAAATTATCAAAACTCAAAGCCGATCTCGTCAATCCTAAATGTTGACTTTGGTCAAACTTTCTAAATTTTAAACTTTCAAAACTGAACATCTTCCCCAAAATGCATTTGATCATCTCAAAAATCTTCCACTCATCCCCCAATTTGTAAACAGCTAAAGAAAACTACGAGCATATTTATTAATTTTTAGAGAAAAGAAACATAAATCACAAAACGATCATGAAGGTCGCTACATAACTACTACTAACAACCATCACCCCTACCCACAACACTACCATTAGCCAATATCATTCTCAATCAGACCTGTCACAATCCAGACCCATCACGAGTGGCACCCACAATAATCCTACAGTGAGAAAACCAGCTAACTCTAATTACCCTATATCAATACTTAATAATTTTTAAATACGAAATAAGCAGTTTCATTATCGATTAATAATTTGAATAAGTCTAATAGTTAAAATAGTGTGGAATAATTCAAAGGTCTAAGATGCCCTTAGAAACTGAAAGTCATTGTACCAACACATCTAAACATGAAAATCTGCATGTACAACCCAAAAAACTAGAGTAACTAAAGTGTCTGTCTCTGAAATAATTGGACAAGAGCATAGCATGTGAAGACTCATGGCTGCTCGAAAGATGAAGCTCACCCTAGAGTCGAAAATGGTCGCTGACTACAACTGAGGTCTCATCGAAACTGCTGGAATATGCTCTGCACTCAACAAAAAGAAGAGCACAGGTAGTATCAGTATAAAATCACTATGCACTGGTAGGGTCATCGGCCAACTTAACTTAATAAACATGAAGACATAACTAATAATTTATAAACAAGTACAATCATGTAACACTTATCATTATACCTTCACTTAATCTCTTATCAACAGTAACCAAGTGAAACAGACAAGCATAGGACAAGTATAAATAATCCACCAAATCAATATCATGACTACTAACAGTTAACTCAACCTTGCCATAATTACCTGTTTACTTGACTTCAACAAATGATTATACAATTCAAGTAAGTTAATAGCCCAGATCGCTCATCAATCCAAAATAACATCAATAATATAATCTGGTTCACTCATGAAACCGTTAAACTCACCATATCATGTACACACATGCTATGGGTCTTATAAATGCGCACTAGACATGACATGCAGGGGAAAAGCTCAGTTCATGTATCAATAATTCAGACAACTAGTGTATGTCACCCTTATCCCAAATCAATGTTATACCACCCTTATTCCAATGTCCCCACCCTTATACCTCTTGAGTTTCACCAATTTCGTGAAAATAACCTTTATCGGTTCATCTCACAATATCAACTCATGTCACAACACTTATAATCACAATATGAGATAACAAAGACATATTGCACTTTAAATAAGCTTTTTTACACAATCTCATTTCAGGTGATTAAACACTTGCAATATTATCCAACCAATTAACATTTATAGCATGCATTGCAATAAGTAAATAAAGAGGCAATTAACATGCACACATCAACTAAATTGAGTCTCAACTATAATTCAATCATCACCTACCTTAATCAAAGCCTTGCACAGCTCTAACAAACTTGAGCTTTGCTCTTTCTTGCAATTTCAGCTTGATTGCGGTCTAAAACAACAAGGTAATCACCATTCAACAAACACCCTACCAAATACAAGGATTATATCCTAATTCCATAATCCAAGGCCAAAAATCATGATTATTCCTTTATTCTAGGGTTTTTCTATATTTATTCAACCTTAATTCTACCTGTTTCAAGGTTAAAATAAAGATTTCTAAGCATGTAACTGTGAATTATCCATCCTAGACCAAAACCCAATGATTGCACCTTATTTTCACTAATTTACACCAAAAAATGAATCTAGGTCAAGTCAAATCCTCCTCCATAATCAAAACCTAGTGATTCTAAGGATTAACCAATAAAAAACTAGTTAAACGGGTGGATTAACTACCTCAATGAAGAATTTTGGGTGAAAACTGCTAAAGTTTGCCCTAAATCGCCTTTTCTAGTTTTGAAACGGAGGTGGAATGAAAATAACATTTTTAAGTTTAAAAGTGCATTTAACAGTGCGTAACCCACTATAGCGGCCCAATTCCCACTATAGCAGCATCGCTATAGCGGGATCTGCTTGTTATGACGGAGTTGACCCAAGAGGACTTCCACTATAGCAAAAATATTCCTGCTATAGCGGGCCCATCGTAGCGGCCTATCTCCTGCTTTAGAAGCCTAGGCGAGGCAGAAAGTCCGATAATTTTAGATTTTTGCCATTTTTGTACCACACTTCTAGATATTGACATCTCGAACTAACCCCTTTATGTCAAACGCGATATCCGGAGTTCTACTAACCCAAATTCACTTTCAAAAGTTTCTACGAACTCCTTAACCACTTCGCTATCATACTATGAGTCTCGAATTATTTATAAACCGACCTATCCATTACCAAATTTATCTAGACCATACCACACTTGAAATTCATTCAAGCCTAGCCTAGCCTAAATTTCTAACACTTTATTCGGGGAGAATCTTAACCCGAATTTTGGCATGCTAGACTATATCATAACGACGAAAAAGGGTCATTACAAGAACTCAAAACCACCATCACTAGTCATCACCATCATGACTAGCAGCCATATAATTTCATAAAAGATTTTATTAATATAGTTTTAAATTAATTTAGTATTTTATGGAATTTTATGTTTATTAATTTTTAAATAATCACAAATTTTATTTATTCATATGTTAAAAATAAACAATCACAATTATTTAGTGTTTAAGATCTTAATGCAATATCTTAATATTCATATGTGCATTAGGATTCAGACATCTAAATCTTAATACATATTTAATATTCAAATGTATATTCAGATTTAGACGTCTTAACCTTGATAAAAACAAAGGGTGAAAATCATTTACACCCCCTCCCCCAACTTTGGTTTATAAAATAAAATCCCTCCTCAACTTCAAAAAATAGACATTCTCCTCCCTATTATACTATGCAATGTCTATTTTACCTTTGATATTTTCAGTTCTCCATCTATATAAACCTTTTTATACTATATATAATATTTTATTTTTTGATCTAGGTATTTATAATTTTTTATTTAAATTCATTAACATTATAAGTATTATAATTCTTATATGAATTTATTGAAAAATCTAATACTATTTCCTTTAATATTATTAATATTACATGTGTTAGTAAATATGTACATATTATTTAAGTTTTACTCATCTCTATTGTCTATATGGATAAAAAAAATTGATTGTCATGAGGAGAATATTTTCTAAATTATGATTTAAAATTTACTTGTAGTATAATTAATAGAAATTTAAGAATTTGTTATAAAATACAGCTCTATTTACTTGCATTGAAATATATTTATAAAATTATTATTTATAGTGTTTATTATTAACGGAGAAGGGTCAAATATACCCCTGTACTATCAGAAATGGTTTAAATATACCCCTCGTTATACCTTGGGTCCAAATATACCCTTTCCGTTATACTTTGGGTCCAAATATACCCCCGTACAATTAGAAATAGTTTAAATATACTCCTTGTTATACTTTCAGTCCAAATATACCCCTCCCGATATACTTTAGGTCCAAATATACCCCTACTATTATATTTTCGGTTCAAATATACCCCTCCCATTAAACATTATAAGTAGTATAATTCTTATATCTACTAACATATTTCATTATAGAACGTTATTAGTTTACATACTCAATTAGTGTTTCTCACTTTTTTTTCCATCTCAAAAATAATACTTCCTCCGTCTCAATTTATATGAGTTACTTTGACTTGGCACGGAGTTTAAGAAAGAAAGAAAGACTTTTGAAATTTGTGGTCTAGAATAAGTCACAGATGTTTGTGTGGTTGTAAATCATTTCATTAAGGGTAAAATAGACATTTTAAAGTTAAATTGTTATTAAATATAGAAATGTTTCATTCTTTTTGGGACTAACTAAAAAGGAAAGTGAGTCATATAAACTGAGACAGGGGGAGTATTATTTTTCCTATAGAAAATTTGTTACATTGATTATAAAATAAAAAAAATATCATGATGTTAATGAAGCAAAAAAAAAAGATAAAGGTTGTTAATTTAAGGGTAAAATAGACATTAAGAAAAGTCAATTAGAAAGAGGGGGTGGAAGGAATATGATTTAGAGTGTGTTCGGTATGAAGGAAATTATTTTTCATGATTTTTTTTTTTTTTGGAAAATGTCTTTTTAGGAAAATAAGTGGGTTTCTTACTTAGTTTTTTGTGTTCAGTATGTAAACAAAAAATATTATTAAAAGTGTTTGTATATAATCTAGACAGATATTATAGAAGGTGGGGCTGCTTGTAGGGGTGGTGGGACGGGAGCTATGGCGGTGGGAGTGAAGATGAGGTGTGGTGGATAGTGGTGATGACAAATCAATGTAGAATATCATTTGTATAAATTGTTTTTCCTCGGTCGCTAGAGAAGACATTTTCCTTATTTTTAAGAATTTCTTTTTTACTCCTCCCTGGGAGCTCCCACCTTTTTTGTTCCGTGGGGACTCGAATCCAAAACCTTAGAGTTAGAGGTAAAGGGTGCTTACCATTTGAGCTACCTCGCCTTGTCCATTTTTAAAAACTTGTTTTTCTAAAGAAAAATGTTATCCAAAATTTTTGACCAATCAAACATGAAAATATTAGAAAATGTTTTTTTGAAAAATATTTTCCTCTATATTGAACACACCCTTAATATAAAGTTAAGGGTTGTAAGTTATTTTCATCCTAATAACAAATGAGGCCTTAGTAGTTCGGGGAATCTTAGTAGTTCAATTGGACGTTGGCTGCATGAACATTCATCTTGTTGATGAGGGTCCGATTCTCCACCTTCTAATCTCCTCCTCCATTTTTACTTCCCAGTTCATAATGCAAGACCACGGAATTTGTAGTTTATATTTTGATTCATGTCATTATAATCGGATCAAACGATAAGTCCATAACTAAGATCATTAGTGTTCCTTAAAATGCTAGTACAAGATAATATATTATACAAAGCTCAACATAAGCCACGCGAACTACACCAGCAGTAATCAGCTTTCAATATGAATTGGCACTGAAGAGCAACCAATGATTGATAGTTACAATAAAGTTCAGTATCCGTAAAAGATAAAATGATCGCACATCAAAATGTGTAGAACAAAGATATTAACAGCTCGTGTGGAAATTTTGTCAATAAAGGCTTAAACTTGCTCTATTTTCTTCAACTTGGAGAAGTATTAACAATTGTACAATTCACAAAGGACGTGGACTCAAAATGTTACAGTTTGTTGTTCAAGTTTTCTGTAAGCAAATAAACAAAAGAACCAACTTTTTCCATATTTGAACAAATAACAAAATAAAAAATTAACCTGGCAATACTATTCTGGTTGAAGTATTCATATTCACATCTGAATAAGCCCCTGATGCCACTTCTGCATCCAATCCAGCAGCCCATCTCCTTAGAACCCTCAACAAAGTTGCTGCTTTTCTTCTAGCCCTCCCTGTTCCCATTCCCATTATTTCCCAAATCACCCTCTCAATCCCTTGAACTGCTGCCAGTTCCGCCACCATCTCCGATCCCCCTTTCCGGCACATGTTCACTAACGTTGCGGCAGCACTTTCTCTAGCTCTATCTGTGCCATCCCTTAATACGATGGCCAGTTTTTTAATCAATGGATATGCGGCTGCAACGGCCACTAATCCACCCTTCTTCACCACCACTTCGAGAATTGTCACGGCCTCTTCCGGTAGTCCCTCCATGATCTCTGCCACCATTTCCACCACCCCACCTTCAATTAACTTCCCAACTGCTTCCCTATCTCCGGCCAAATTCAAAATTGCTACCAAACCATCCCTCTTTGAATTTGTTGGCCCCTCACGTGCCAAATCCATCAATCCCTTCACAACACGTGTCTTCCGAGCCAACATCTTCTTGTAAGCAGGTACACCTGACAAGCTAAAAATGGTTGCTGCCGCGTTTCCCTTTGCCTCCCATGTGGCACCAGACCGTAACACTTCGATAACTCCATTTAAAACTCCGTCCGTTTCCATTATCCTCGTCTTGTTTGCCTCAAGAATAGACAGGTTGAGAATTGTTGTAACTGCGTTAACTTGTAGGCTCGGATGCTCAGAACCTAAGAGCTTAACCAATAAAGGCAAAGCAGCAGCTTCAGCAATGCAGGCTCGGCTATCCGAATCTGTCTTTGCTAAGACTCGAAGCTCATGAACAAGTCGGTTAGCCGATTCTACAGATTGGGACGCCTTCAACTTGTTGATCAAAAACGACACCGTCATTCTGGTGGCTTCCAATGCCGTTTTGTTGGTAGCAACACCGTTAGATTTAACGTTCAGCTCCGTTGACTCAAATGGTATTTTCTGCTCTCTGCACCACATAGCTATCAAATTCTTCAACGCTGAATTTGGTATGAGGTTTGTGTGGGTCAGCGTTTGACCCGTTTTGGGACACGTGGTATGACCCGATTCGAACCAAAGGGTTATTGAACTGCGGTCGTATGTTTGTCCCGTGGAAATCACCACAGGGTCTTTCATCAAGTCGAGCGAAATCGGACACCGGAAATCAGCCGGAACACTAACATCCGCCGCCGAAGCACCCCGCCGCCGCCGGGAATTTGTTCTCGGCGTTGAACCCCCGTACAACACACATTTAGCATATCGAACAAAGCCGATCAACGCGATGATATCTGATTTAGCTTTCTCATCTGTTTGACTTTGAATTTCCTCTTCCAATAACTCAATTTCATCCCTGCAACTTGTAGAATCACGCAAAGTTAATTTATCAAAAATCTCCGCCAATTTACACTGATCAGGGACGATTTCTCTTTCAATTCTATCGAGCATTTCAACAACTTGAGATCGTAAATCTCGATCCTTGGGATCGACATAAGCTAATTTCTCCGAGCATTGCTTCGTGATAAGAATCAGCAATTCCTGAACTTCGTCGCTTAACTTGAGCTTTTTAGAAGGGAGAATATCCAATAAAGTGGACAACTCAAGGGTGAGTTCATGGAAAATATTGGAGAACACATCAATCTGCATAAGTAGCCACATCTTACTACAATTACGGCAATCTTCAAGCAAAGTCTTCATTCGCTGTAAAACTATGTACAATTCGTCGAAGCATAAAACGGCGGAAGGTGGAAAGCCAGTTATGGGTCGTGATGTAGTGGGATCATTTGAACTATTACAATCTCTGCCGAGAATTTCCTCGAATAAGATTGATAAAAGCTTGGATTTCCTGATGATGGAGGATGTATTTCTCTTGAGGAGAAATAGCAGAGGTTGCAGAGTTGATATTTCTGATGATAAGAGGAAAAGGGATTTGAGGAGATTACGATCGGAGAGGTTCGGAGCCACGAAACAGTTCGCCGACGGCCGCCGTTTTCTCGGCGGGAAAGATTCAGGTGAAACTGCCATATTCTAATGATTGATACTGCAAAGAACAACGAAATGTTGAATATGAATCCTATTTAAACGAAATCAAAAGAGGTATGAAATGTTGAACAAATCAAAGAATGAAGAAGAATTTGTTATGGGAAGAGAAGACTTTTCTTAGAAGTGATTAGGAAGGTCTTTTTTTTTTTTTTAGGAAAATGCAAAGTATTGAATGAGTTGTAATGGGGACGGACTGTTTCATCCAACTTGCTCGCCTTTTTCTGGCACTTTAATTCTTAACTTCTAACGTAATTTATATATTAGATTAATAGTGGATAGTTATATAAAACTATAATCAGGGATCTTTTGGTAACTAAAAATTTTATGGTGGGAGAGGCACAAGTATTAGATGGCATACAAAAGTTGTGTGAGATTCCTCTCATGTTTTGCCAAGTGAAATATGAGGTCTCACTATTATAAAAGTGGGTCAAAGTCCCTCTATTTCTCTCTCGCCCTATTTCTTTTCTTTCTCATTTTTTTTGATTTAATTACTTTTAAATTTATTTATTTTTTGGTTTATTTACTCAAGCAAATTTATTCCTTTCTTATTTTAATATTTTCATTCATCGAAAGTCCTTAGCTTTAAAGTTTATAATATAAAATTCCTTTTCTTCAATTTTTTTGTCACATAAAAGACATTTAGCTTATGAGTTTTACGTAAATTATAATATTTTATACAAAAAATATTATATGGCGCATTTAAATAAGTTATTTACATTTGAGATAATTTTAGAAATCTCTCTTAATATTTCACTTCATAATTCTAAATTCGTTGTGAGATACAGTTTATATTTGCTTTTCTTATTTTAATTTTTGTATTATAATTTTTACTTATTAACATTAATGTTAAAAATATGATTTGACTATTTTACTTTTCTAATATACCCATTTGTATAGTAAAATACAGAAACATATTCATAATTTAAAATTTGTGTGAATTTTTATGCATCTAAAATTAAAAAATAAAAAGAGATAAAATAAAACCTATGAATCCGCCTCTGGTAAAATACATAAAAATCTTTTTTTAAAATTAATAAAATTATGTGACAAATTTTAAATTGACTGACTTTTATGTGATAAAAAATTATTATTGTGTGATAAACTTTAAAGATAAATAACTTTTATGTAATAAAAAAATTAAAAAAATTGTGTAAAATTCAAAGTTCTATAATCAGTGATAAAATTTATTTGAAAATTTTCAATTCTAAATATTTATTACAAAAAATATGATCAACACAACTTCAACTCTAGTTTTAAAAATTTTAAATAATTTTTTTTTATTTTCATGACCGAATATTCAATACCATTTTTCATTATGCCTCGATTTTATTGTTGTGTTATTTAATTTGTGTAATGAAATGGCATGAATAAATAAAGTAAAAAATAAAAAAATAGTACTACTATATTAGTTGGAGTAATGAATGGAAGAAGGTGGAGGTGGAGGGGTGAAAAGAGAAAAGAAATTGTAATGAAATGGGACTCATGATATATTTTATTAATTAAACATACCCTCACACAACTATGACATGGTATGCCTCTTCCACCATAAAATTTTTCTTTTGGTAACAATAAGTTGAGATTTCTCATGATTAAAGTTTGAGATAAAATTTATAGTGTTTGGTTGACAAATAAATTTATATTGTCAACCAAACATAATATAAAGTTTATCCGGGCTTAATCATCGGATATCCTATCTTATTTCATTCAATTCGTGATTATTTTATTTCTCAGGTGAAATAAATTAGTTCAAAAATTATAATCTTAGAATTATAATCCTAAAATAATTTAATCCGCATACCAAATGAAGAAATTAGCCTTTTTAAAAGTTAAACAAACATTAAGAGTTTACAATATACGACTGGTAATTGTAACACGTTAATTAGGGGTCGTTTGGTACACCGATAGGATTAGAATATCTCATGAGTTGAGATATCTCATGGGATTATTTTATCTCACTTTTACAAATGGTGGGATAAAATAATCTCGATATTATTTAATACTTCATACCAAACAAGAAATAAAATTAATCACAAACTTTATCTCGGAATTATTTTCCTTATCTGATTTACCAAACGACCCTTTATTGTACTTATCATCTTTCTATGTTACTCCCTCCGTCCCATATTAATTGAATTGTTGAATTTTTTTCATGGTTCATAATAAGTGAATTGTTCAAATATCAAGATAATTATTGATTTTTTTTTCATTTTTGCCCTTCCTTTAAAGAAAGAGTATTTTATATTTTCTATGTACTTACACTCTTTGCAAAGTTATAATTATGATTTTACATTGAAATCACATTTCCAACAATGACTAACTCTACTTTTGAGAATAGTGTGGGAATAATGAAAAGGGTAGTAATGGAAAGTAATGCTCAAAATATGTCCTAGAAGAGTTTTCTTAAGGGGTGTGCATTTTCTCAACAATTCAGTTAATATGAAACGGAGGGAGTATCAACTTGTGTTTAATGCATACCAAGTTAAATCCATAAGCAAGTTGACTAAGCAATTGTCTCATACATTACTGTTACTTTATTGTTCCTATATTTCTTTATCTTCCTTTTAATAGTGATTTATTTCAATATTATTTTATTACAAAATCAATTTAGTTCACGTGTTCTTAAATCATTTTAATAAATTTAATTGCACCATTTTATGAGTAAACAGTTTGGCTCCTACACATGGGGCTAGGGCGATTGTGGTGTTATTTTGATCTTTTAATCTTCTATTTACTAACTTATTAGAATGTACTTTGCAAGGAATTTTTACCAATATAACATCAAACATCATAGCCAACATCAACTAACAAATGAACGTTAACTTGGGTAACAATGATTTGGCCCAGAACAAGGGTAAGTGCCCCTCGGGGCATGAGGGCAATTGCCAATCGAAGAATAACTCCTACCGGTACAAGTCAAGATGGTGTGCCTCGTGGAGAGTTTGATCTGCGGGACACTAGGGAATGGATTCCCAATGATGTAGATGAATTTGATGATGAAGGTTATAGAAATGACACAGACATTGGGGATGTGAGCCTGGAGGAAACGGTAAGGTTGTTGGTCATGACCCGACCATGTGAAATAATGGAACTACTCACACGGACAGGTAATACCATAACCCTGTTGTAGAAATTGAAAAGAGAGAAGAGAACAATGTGTGGAAACTTCCTGATGATTTTTCATTCACCTCTATCCATTCTTTATACAAGTATATCTAGCTACAGGACAAAGAATTAATAAATTCTATCTATACACTTGCTATCCTATGATTGGAGGAATTATGTACAATTCTAACGGACACTATACTGGTGTCTACACTGAATGGAACTTTCGAGGGGAATACAATGTAGGCAAAATTTAGGCAAAGATCTTTTGATGAGGATGGATCAAATGTGACAGTTGGGCCAAGGATTCCAAACACTTCAAATCGTAGGCCCAACACTGAAGACCAAAATGAATCAGCCCATTCTTAATTAGTTCTCAAACTTCAGCATAGCAAACACTTTACTAAATCAGCTAAGATTGAACTAGAACCTTCTTCTTCCTCCCTCGATCCTCTTCCTCCATTTTAGTTTGATCTTGAGTAATAGGTAGTTCAACACCCCCCTTCAAGTTGGAGGGGAGAGAAGAGACGCCCAACTTGGAGAGAAGAGAACGTTGAAGAGGACCGGAGAGTGATTTGGTGAAGATTTCGGCTAATTGAGAAGATGAAGGTACGAAGTTGAGAGAGATAAGTCCGGAGAGGAACTGCTGCCTAACAAAGTGGCAATCCAATTCCACGTGTTTCATATGCTCATGAAACACGGGGATTTTAGCGATATGCAATGCAGCTTGACTGTCGGAGTGTACCGGAATAGGCAGTGAGGGAGGAGCAGATAGATCGAAAAGGAGATGATTCAACCATGTCAACTCTGCCACAACACGCCGCATAGACCTGTATTCATCTTCGGCGGAAGATAGCGAAACAGAGACTTGCTTTTTAGACTTCCAGAAAATGGGCGATCCTCCAAGACTGATGAAGTACCCACTGATAGATCGTCTTGAATCCACACAGGATGCCCAATCAACATCGCAAAAAGCCAACAGTGAGAAGAAAGATTCAGGACGCATAAGAAGCCCTTGGCCGGGATTTATTCGCAGATACCTCAGTACTCGCAAAGCAGCTGTGAAGTGAGGGATCTTGGGATATTGCATGTACTGTGACAAGTGTTGGACAGCAAAACTCAAGTCAGGCCTCGTGTGGGTAAGATAATTGAGCTTATCGATTAATCTCATGTAGGTAGTAGGATTTGCTAATGGTTCTCCTTCGCTTGCAGATAGCTTGATAGAGGGATCTAGAGGTGATTGAACATCCTTCAAGTGGTCACAGTTGAACTCAGACAACAGTTCAAGTGTGAATTTGCACTGGCTGATCATTAGACCATGTTCTTCTCGTACAATTTCAAGTCCAAGAAAGAAATGTAAGTCCCCTAAGTCCTTGATTTGAAACTCAGCATGTAGGAATTTCTTAAGTTCTGTTAGTTCTGATTCATCATTCCTTGTCAATATAATGTCATCAACATAGACACCTACAATAGAGATAGATTGACCTGAATGTTTGAAAAACAAGAAATAGTCATTTAGAGAAGAAGAGTATCCCTTGAACTGCAAAGCTGCTGCAAGCCTTGCATACCACTCCCTGGAGGTTTGCCTCAATCCATATAGTGATTTCCTTAGTCTGCAGACCTGTTGATCATGACCAATTGTTATCCCCTGTGGAACCTTCATGTAAACCTCCTCTTACAAATTACCATGCAAGAAGGCATTGTTTACATCCAACTGAGAGAGTCTCCAACCTTTCTTAACTGCAACAGCTAGAATGCATCTGATGGTTGTCATCTTGACAACAGGTGAATAAGTTTCATTGAAGTCAATACCTTCCTTCTGTATATCTCCTCTCACCAACAGTCTGGCCTTAAGTCTTTCTATGGTACCATCTGATCCCTGCTTTACTTTGTACACCCATTTACAAGGCAAAGCCCTTTTACCAGTTGGTAGATCTACCAAATCCCATGTTTGATTAGCCTCAAGAGCATTAAGCTCAGTTTCCATAGCCTTTTGCCATCTAGGGTGCAAATTGGCTTGATCAAAACATGTAGGTTCAGTGATAGAGGAAATAGAATTAAGCATGTTTTGGTTAGTGTTAGACAAAGCAGTAAAGGGAAAAGTAGGGGTCCTTACACAACAAGAAAAACAAGTAGAGGTGAGATCAGTCAAGTAAACAGAGTTACAAAGATAATCTTGCAAATATGCAGGAGTTTTGTGAGCCCTCTCTGATCTTCTGGGAGCTGCAGTAGTATGTTGAGCAGGAGATGAGGAAGATTGAGCAGGAGATTGAGGAACATGACTAGGATTGATAGTATCAGGCATAGAAGGTTCCTGAAGAATGAGATGATCTTCTGTGGAATCAGTTTCCACTGAAGTGGGAACAAGAGGAGGAACGAAAGTTAGAGGTGAACTGGAAGAAAAGGGAAAAACATGTTCATGAAATTGAACATCCCTTGAGATAAGGATCCTTCTGGATTTTAGTTCCATGAGCTTGTATCCCTTCTTTCCAGGGGGATATCCCAAGAAAACACAGGGCACTGCCCTTGGTTCAAACTTGAGTCTATTTTGTGAAAGGGTAGAGGCAAAACATAGACACTCAAAACACCTAAGGAAATTATATTTAGGTTTTTGCACAAAAATGATTTCATGAGGAGTTTTTCCTTCCAAAACAGAAGAGGGAAACCTATTAATTAAAAAAGTGGCAGTAAGAAGTTATTCTCCCTAATAACAAATAGGAAGTTTAGACTGATGTAGGAGTGCTCTTGAGGTTTCTAACAAGTGTCTATGTTTTCTCTCAATAATTCCATTTTGTTGAGGTGTGAAAACACAAGATGTTTGGTGTATTATTCCTTGGGAGGCAAAGAAATCAGAGATAGTGGTACCCCCTCCTAGTTCCAGAGCATTATCAGACCTTATACTTTTTACGTTAGCACCAAATTATCTATTAATCATAGCCATGAAATATTTCAGCATAAGGAAGGCATTACTTTTAGCACTTAAGAGATAAGTCCAGGTTCCTCTACTAAAATCATCTACAATAGTAAGAAAGTACCTATAACCATTATAGGTAGGTGATTTGTAGGGTCCCCAGGTGTCAATATGAATTAGGTCAAAGATTCTTTTAGACTTGATAGAGCTAATGGGAAAGGGCAACTTAGTCTGTCTTGCCAAAGGACAAATTTTACAAGCACAATCAATAAAATTGGAATGAGAAATGAAATTAAACTTTTTCATAGATGAGAAAGGCATGTGGCCCAATCTAATGTGCCATAGGTCAACATCAGGTTGGGAACTTACAGGAATAGGAAAAACACTAGAAACTAAAATACATTGATTAGATAAGGTGCTAGAACTCCTAGACTTAAAGAAACTCTTGCTCTTATTGGGTGAAAAACTCAGAATATAGACTCCATCTTTAGCATCACCAAGAACCAGAGGGGACTTCACTGAAAGGTCCTGCATAAAGCAATAGGAATCGGAAAAACTCAGATGACATAAAAATTATTTGCAGAATTTGTGAACAGAGACCAAGTTTATCCTAAAAGAAGGGACAAATAAAACATTCTTTAAAACCAACTCTGGGAAAAGTGTCACAGTTCCAGCATATGTGACCTTTACCCTGAAAGAATTGGGTAATATGATATATAAAGGTGAGTTTAAAGGAGCAAGAGTAGTGAAGAATTTTGGGTGAAAAGAGATATGCTCTGAGTCCCCTGAATCAATTATCCATGAGCTATAATTAGCATGAGTTAGATAGGCTACAGGGTGATTAAATATGTTACCAGCACATTGAACTAAATTAACACTAGCATCTGAAGCAGAAGGAGTTTTACCAACTCCCTGCATGTTCTGGAAAAACTGCATTAGGTGCATCATCTGATCCTGAGAAATAGAGTTCCCCCTTCCTAGATATGCTTCACCTCCTCCCTGACCAGGGACTGTCATCACTGCATTTTTTTTCACAGATCCTTGAGCCTTTGTGCCCTTGGTAAACTTGAAGTCAACAGGAAAACCTATAATCCTGTAACACTTATCCACAGTATGTCCAGGTTTCTTACAGTGAAAGAACATGAGGTTGGTCTTTTTTTCCTTGAACTCAGGGTTAGAAGACCTCTGTCCCATAGGGTAATACTGAGTAGCCATGAAGGAGCTTGAGTTACCCGGAAAGTTTGTGTTCATGTAGCTCTCCCTTTGCTTCTCATCTTGCATCAAGAGTGAATAGGCAAGATTAACACTAGGGAGAGGGATATCATCAGTATGTTGCTCCTTCCAGGTCCATAGACATCATTCAGTCCCATAAGGAACTGAACCAACCTCTCATCCTGCAATGATTTGTTCATCTTGTCTTTTCCTTCACAATTGCAGGTGCAAGAACAGGTATCCCTGGTGTATAGAGTGTCAAGTTCATCCCATAGTTTCTTCATTTTAGTATAGTAACCTGCAATGTCTGAAGATCCTTGCACTAAATTAGCAAGTTGTTTTTGCAGGTGATAGAGCATTGCTCCATTTGGCTGACCAAACTTGTCCTCAAGGTCCTTCCACAGTTCCTTGGAAGATTTGGAGTAGATGATACTACCTGCTATTTCCTTCGAAAGGGAGTTCAGCAGCCATGAGGTGACCATGTCGTTGCATCTACTCCACAGCTTGAAATCAGTTGAATCTGGAGCAGGAACAACAGATCCACTCTCAATGTAGCTGAGTTTGTTCTTGGCTGACAAGGCTATGAGGATGGATCTCTTCCAAGCCCCAAAACCATTGCCATCGAAAGGGGTAATGACAAGAGACATGCCTGGAGAGTCTGAAGCATGAAGGAAATAGGGGCTGGACTGGTCTAAACCAACTGGTCCAGTGATTCCAGTCTCAGAAGAAGAACCAGCATTGATGGTAGTGGTGGTTGCCCTTTGGATTGAAGGGAGATGAAGATGAGAGAAGGAAAAACGAGGTTGAGAGCTTTATCAGTGCTCTGATACCATGTAGAAATTGAAAAGAGAGAAGAGAACAATGTGTAGAAATTTCCTGATGATTTTTCATTCACCTCGATCCCTTCTTTATACAAGTATATCTAGCTACAGGACAAAGAATTAATAAATTCTATCTATACACCTACTATCCTATGATTGGAGGAATTATGTACAATTCTAACGGACACTATACTGGTGTCTACAATGAATGGAACGTTCCAGGGGAATACAATGTAGGCAAAGATATTTTGGTGAGGATGGATCAAATGTGACAGTTGGGCCAAGGATTCCAAACACTTGAAATCGTAGGCCCAACACTGAAGACCAAAATGAATCAGCCCATTCTCAATTAGTTCTCAAACTTCAGCATAGCAAACACTTTACTAAATCAGCTAAGATTGAACTAGAACCTTCTTCTTCTTCCCTCGATCCTCTTCCTCCATTTTAGTTTGATCTTGAGTAATAGGTAGTTCAACACCTGTGCCAACAAATTGAGGGTTCCCATAATCCAACACTGGAAGTCCCGAATCCACTAGCAAAGACGACTTCAGCAAGGCCATTGAAAGATGTCAGGTCAAAGGTTTTGGTACGAGTTCTGCTGCCGGAGATGGTTCGGAGGATCCCTTCAGGGCCAAGTAAAAAGTTCTTGAAATCTATAAAGAAAATAACGGTAGAATGGATCAGAATCTCTGAGCTCCCTCAATTTTTAAGAGACCCGATTCAAGATAATATACTCAGTTGATGTACAAGTCGAGCGTTATGCCGAGCTTGTTCCCAAAGAGGTTCAGGATGCAAAACGTGGTCGAGTATGATGGAAAACCTGATCTATATGAGCACGTGATGACATACATTGCGGTGATTAAGGGTAACAATCTGACCCCGGATGAAGTTGAAATGGTTTTAGTCACAAAGTTTGGTGAAACATTGATTATCAGTGTTTTTACATGGTATTCTCTCTTATCATAACATTCGATAGAAAGTTATGTCAATGGATATAATTATAATGATGGAGGTGCTAGGTGTGATAACGACTAACGACTGATACTAGTGGTTGACAATGGTTGTGATGACAGAGGTGGTTGATGATGGTGGTTGGCGACGGTGGTGGTGGTTGACAGTGGTGATGGTGATTGTGATAACAGAGGTAGTTAGTGGTAGTGGCTGGTGGTTGTGGACAGAGTGGTGGTCAAAATTATCCATACAAAAATATCTCTTAATGATGATACTAAGACTTTGTGCATGATCTTAATAATTAAGATCTATTCAAATTAAATAAGTGTTTATGTCTTCACGTAAACAAATGCACAATCGACTAAAGGTTTGAATCATTCAAATTTAGGCCTCCATTTATAAGTACAAACAATTGTAGTAGTGGATTGTAAATGCAGTTCTTTACTTGAAAAGTTTTTCCCATTCCTTCAAGTTCACACCACTTTTCTATCTTTAAGACTTGAACTCACAATCTCAAGACTAAAGACGGAGGGTGCTTGCCAATTAAACCATCCTCGCTTGTAAAAGTATGTTAAAACTCAAGTTGGAAACATTAGACAATTTAATCTTGTCCTCTTTCCCCTGATTTTGACTAATTAAAAGTGGAAATGTAATTACATATATTGATTATCTCGTGGTATTTATTCAATATGAAAAAAAAAATTAAAATGGAATTACTTAAATTTTAGACAAAAGTGGACGAAATATAGTAGTCATGAGTGTATTTTGATCACCCTCTCCAAGAAAAAAAAGAGAAAATTATGTATTGTGTCATAATATATCGTATTATATTTTATTGTGTTGTATTATATTGTACTGTATTATTTTAATGAATATAATGTTTGGATAGATTGTATCATTTTTCATCGTTACATAATCTTACACATCAATAGTTTGAAGGATAAACCTACACAAAAAGTAGGAAACGCGGTAGGAGTACTATAAAAAGGTAGGATAAAGAATAAAATAAAATAATTATATAATAAGTAAAGGTAAAAAAAAAAAAATAATAACAATGTGATCCCATCAAATCGGTGGTTACATAAAATGGAGGTTTTTCATGGTTACCTAACATTGAATCAAACCATATGTTTTAAGTAACAATCAACAAACATAATATTGATAATAAAGATATAATACAATACCATGGATAACAACCATCCAAACTAGGAGGGCGAGAGAACCAAATCGATAAAATGAATTTTACAAGTCAAAAGTTTTTCTTAAAATAAAAAAAAATATTGTATTAACAATTTATATAATATAATATATAGAAAATTAAGATGACGGTAGAAAATAAATAGATGATGAGCTGGTGGGCACCAGTGGTTAACGACTTTCTTTTTCTTTTCATTTTGGTAACTTTAATGCAAAAATATATATTAAAATTTGGTGAGGATAAGAGATGAATTATTAGGATATAAAATAAAGGTAAATGACAACCTGGTCTGCTTGTACATATTTGCGTGTGGCCTTTTCTTTATTTGTTAATTATATCCTCTTTTCCCTTTCTTTAAGCTTCCCTTTTTGTTCTTTTTTTAGCATTGGACCATTTCGTAGCAGGAGCAAATGTATCTCCACACTTTGTGACGGTGCCATTTACTTCATAAATTATATCTACCAAACCCTCCTATCCTAATCATCTAATCTTCATTCGTTTTCTTAATGAAAGAATATAAAGTGCTGCTGGCCGGTTTAGAACTAAATCAATTTCACAAACCAATTAGGTGTGAAGGAATAAGAGCATCTAATAATTGAAGATAATGCATGAGATGGAGTAGGCAAAACCTTTGTTAATCCATTAATTCAACCAAGAGACATATAATCAGAACCCGCATTAATTCACATCTGCTTTTTGTTTCAATTGGTGGACGGAATTTCTCTCCTTTTTTGCCCTCTTTCACTGTAAAAGAAAGAAAAATCTTTCAAGTGAATATAAACCTAAATTTTCATTTCATTCACTTCTAAACTTGTTTAATTGCAACAAAATGATCAGTATGAGTGGTGGAAAGAAGAGAAAATAGTAAGAATCTCTCTGATTTAGTAATCAAGAAGTCAGACGAGTCTTCAATAATTAACCTAGGATGATCATACTCGTTTAACGCCTTGTCCTGCCGTTTGAATTCATGTTTATAGGTGGGCTCGAAAGCATATATACTTGCAAAGAAAAAGGCTTATTCACGTATTGATATATGTACCAAAGTGATAATCGTATGATATGTGTGTCGTTTGCGTAAAGTTTAGCATTAATTACAGTTAATTAATATTTTTACTAATTTCTAATCAATTAAAAAATATAAATTAATACTAATGCATCCACCTTATAAGTATTGAAAAGGATTTTAGAAATATTTGCTCTGATGCTATATATATATATATATATATATATATATATATATATATATATATATATATATATATGAAAATATCTGAATATCTTGTTCATAACCTGAAACAAATTAAAGGGGTGAGTTATTCAAAACATGCATTTATTAACATCCTTAAATATCTTTTGTTTATGTGAGTTGTGACATGTTCTGTTAGACTTAGTGGCATTGGTTAAAAGGAAAAGTTGGTTGTTAGTTAGTTAGGTGGCTATAGTTGTTAGTTAGTTGCAGATTGTTATTTGTATTGGGCTTGGCCCGCTTTCGTAATTAATCCTAGTTCTTAGACTTGGGGCTTTCATATATATAGGGCCCAATAACATCTTTGTACAAGAAGAAGAACTATTCAGAATAAACAATTTTCAATATCTTTCTTCTCTAACCGACTCAAGCTTCTTCTTCAATGTTAACATGGTATCAGAGCCTGATTTGCTCCGACAAATTCAGCTCGATTCAAGATGAAACTGGGTGATTAAAGTAGTGATTGATCGAAAGACAGTCGAATCTATTGATTTGATCGGTGAATTTTCTCTGTTGCCATTTCAATTTCTCTTTGATTTCTAGGAATCGATTCAGTTCTACGATATTTCTTTCTTAGCTGTATTTTTGCTTCCGCTGTGTAACTCTCATTGTAGATCTCGTCTTTCATGTATGAATCATCAACATTTTCTCTGATTTGTTGGATTCAGCTGTTTCATTTCATTTTTTGTTCTGCTTTGATCTGCACATTTTCCAAATTCTTCGTGTTTGTTCACAAATTGCTCCAATGACTACTGATACGACTCCGGCACCTTCTCATCATGTATTTCATCCTGAGGATTATACTCATCCTTGTCATCCCCTGTATGTTCATCCGTATGATGTATTAGGGGCATCTCTTGTTTCCGAGCCATTTGATGGATCGTGCTATGATAGTTGGAGACGCACAATATTAATTGCTTTATCTTTCCGTAATAAGCTTGATTTCATTACTGGTACTACCCCACGACCTTCGACTGATTCTTCTTTGTCGAGGCAATGGCAGAGATGTAATGACCTTGTAGTGTCTTGGTTGAAAAATTCACTCACCAAGCAGATTTCTCGAAGCGTGGAATACTCTGAGATAGCTAGGGATATTTGGTCTGAATTGGAGGAAAAATATGGAAAAGTTGATGGTGCTAGAATTTTTGAGCTAAAGAAGGAACTTACTGTAATGACCCTTCCGGTCATTTCCACGTATACGTTTTCCTTGAACCGTTAGAGCTTGTTTATAGTGGCCCCAAGTCATTTAAGGCTTGTTGGGACCGGTATTTCGGTGCCGAGTCCATTTGTTTGGCCGTATGATAAGTTTTGAAGCCAAGCAAGTCGGCAAAAGTAATCGTAAGATCTTTAACAAATTTCCTGAACTTTGGGTAAAATGTCTCAGGGCTTTTCTCTCAATATATAAAGAGTTAGAAGTCCCCCAAAATACCAAATCGAAGGTCTACGAGTCTAGTTTCCAACGCACAAAACCTTACATCCAACTGATCTCTGAGTAAAAAGTTATGACTGTTTTACCGCGGACTGTCTGGCAAAAAACGGGTTGCGAACCGGGTCGGGTTAAACTCGATTTAAGCCTCAACTTCACGTTTTAAAACGCCATTTCAGTCCTGAAACAGTGAGAAAACATAAGGGAGGGTTCCAAGAGAGTTCTTGAGTATCTAAATCGTGCGATGGTGAGTTGCGAACTTAAATTTAAGAATTTTATTAATATCGCGTGCATTTGAAAATATTTTATTTGAAAGTTGAATTTGGTAAAAAGTTATATTATTAATGCCTTTTTAAAATATTTTAAAGGTCTATGAAAAATATTTTTGTTACGATATAATTGTATATGTATTTATTTTATAAGGTTTTTATACATTGTAATATTTTAACGGAGATAGTAAATTTAGTTATGTTAAAAATTATTATTATAATATAGTAGGTTTTGTTTGAAATAATTTTCTATGAATTATGATATATTCAAAAAGTTATATTTATTTTTCCACAAACCTATGCAATACCCGAATATATATAACGGGGTAAAGGTATCTTTCAATAGTGCCACCTCCACTCCACGTGGGAGTGGAGGGGTTGGACAACTCATTGTTAACAACATAAGATGCTGCCACATATCCACTCATTAGCATATTAGCTAACTTAAGTGGCATATGCACTGATATAGGTGCCTTTAATTCATATCTTCCAGTAGAAGAAGTGATCATACGAGGAATTACATACTACTATGCACATTGAAAAGAATCATAAGGAGTTCGTATGAAAAGATTTGTTGACGCAATATTGTTGATTATCAAAAGAAATCAATTATCTACGTCAAGTTATTCAAGCCCAAATCCGATTTCGATTTAGTTTTGGATTTTCTCGGAGTGGTTCGAGCTTGGACATCGTTGTTCTAGCAGCTTGTCATCGGACGACAGGTAGATTACGGTTTATTTTCCCTAGACTCCGCATATATAGAATAAAATTGTATTAATGGGCATCATTGGGTTGGTTTATTAGGTTGGTACCACAGACCTTGACCGCTTTATTCATGTATGCCTACTTTTGTTCCTCTGTTGCTTGTAGTATTTGCCGATATATTTTATTTACCCTTGTGGTCCTGTGAGGCCTTGTTGACTCTGGAACATAGAAGGTGGGATTTTTGGAATATCCGCGAGTCCCGGGCATAGAATTATCCTTCTAGGCTGGTTATGCTTGCTGAGTAGCTGTGGGCCTGTGCAGGGTCGATAGGTTGATTGTGAGCTGCTGGGCAGCTATTGTGTGTGATCATACCATTTCCATGCATATAAAGAGGTTTTATCCATATTTTACTATGATTTTGGCTTCGGGCCTACTGGCACTATTTTCTAAACCTTGCATGGCCCCGGGGGCCTGTTTTTTATGGAAATGATTTGGAAATGGTTGATTTAACTTGTGAATATTCCTGGATAAAACGAAGTAAAATTATGTTTTAAATCACCAGTTTTACGATTCACGCTAGACTCGGCAGGGCCGGGGTGCTAGTTGAGTTTTCTTGCTACCTGAGATGATTTTTAGCCTCGGTTGGACCGAGCACCTGAGATGACTTTTTACTGTTTAGACCCAGTTATTCCCAGGCACCCTTGGAGGGGTTTTTGAGATATTTTCCTACTACTTTAGTCCTGGACAGGGTCTGGGCATGCATATTCGATACTGGGTCTCTATCTTGATACCGGACTTGTTTTCGGACGACATGTTTGATACTGAGTTTTAGTATGGGGTCTGGGACCTCCATGGACCTTGCCATCCTGGCCAGGGGCTTCGGGCTGCGTGTGCCGGAGGAGGAGTATACGGCGGAGGAGAGGTATACGGGCAGTGTCCCATTCACATGCACGACTCCATCGCTCAGCGCACACACAGCACACGCATGCCAGAGGAGAACCGAGTAACATACAGAGATACCATTTCACTTGATCTTCATCGCATCATATCATTCATTGTTTGAGGCTCCACCTTGTTTGTTGTTTGTTGAATATGCTGATTGTACGCTCCGGTAGTATGGGATGCCGGAGGGTTTGTTTTCACTTGTTTGTGTTCCTCGGTTGTATGGGCGGCCGGGGGACTGTAGGTAGACTTTTGCTATTTACTTACAGAACTGTTCTCTATTATGGATAAGTATGAGATTGGTTACTGCTAGACTGTTAGTTTCTGGATTTGAGATTGATATGATTAGTTGAGTTTGATTCATGTCTCTGAGCATGTCTATCATTACTCTTTCTCTCTTCTTCTTACACTTGAGGTTACCGGTATACCGTCCATTTCGTAAACTTATTTTGTATACACTGTTATTGCAAGGACCCCAGGTGCATTACTCCTTACTTTCACCTGTGCCTATGGTGTGTCTATTCTGCTTACTGGCCTCACATGTGGTTCTGTTGATTTCCCTCTGGGCTAGTTCCTGTGTACCTTTCGTTGATTTCTGTGACTGCTTGCTCTATTCTGTCTATTACTACGCTTTTATCTTATATGTGCCCAGTCGGCCTATGATACCTAATGGGTACCTTATGCTTAGCATTTGGTGCTCACCCCTACCCTCCTGCATCTTTGGGTGCAGATCCTAGCATAGGCCATCGCCGTTAGATCGCTGCGATTCGTGCTTGGAGATCTGTTGGAGACTACTTCAGACTGAGGGTGAGCTCTTGGCGATCGGAGCTTAGCTTTAGTTTATCTTTTGCTTCATGTACTCTATTACCATTCAGAGACATCTGTATATATTGTTTTGGATTATTTGCACTCCATGTGTGTAGTTTGGCTCTATACTATGATACCAGGTCTGGGGTTTGGTTTAGTTTCCGCATATGTATATATTTATATCCTTTTTATCTGTTCTCTTCGTCTTGTTCCCTTATTTGTTAGATAGTAGCACATTACTAACCGTTCTGGGCTACGGGGATTGGTTCACCTACCGGGGGTTGTAGGTGCCATCATGACCGAGAAATTGGGTCGTGACACTTACTCATCTATTCCAGGGTTCCATGGATATAGCTGCTTATTTCAATAGGATCAAACAACTTTGGGATGAGATTTCTTCAATTACTACATCTCATCTGGAAATATGTACTTGTGGTGGTAACAAAAAGGCAGAAGAAGAACAAAAGGTTTATCAATTCCTTATGGGAATAAATGACACATATATACAAGTACGTAGTAACATTTTAATGATGCAACCAATTCCCTTTATCGGTAGTGTCTATAGCATCTTGCTGGCTGATGAGAAACAAAGACAAATCTCCTCTGCATCCCATTTTGGTTCCACATCAGCTTCTTTCACTGCTTCCACTGGGAATCCTAAGCTTAAGTTTCAGTCCAAAGTATCTTTTGACACACATAGGTCTGCACATGGTCAGTCACCGACTCAGTCTTCTGGTTTGTTCTGCAGATATTGTAAGAAAACAAATCACAACATTGAGAAATGTTATAGATTGATTGGATATCCTGCTCATTTCAAGGTTTTCAAGCCTTCTGTGGGATCAAGGAAGATAGCAGCACATGTTGAGAGTGAAGGTCTTCCTGAATATAGTTACAGTAGTGGTAAAGCTCCTCAGTTGACACACCATGTTGAATCCTCTGCTTACCCTTCCCTTGTTGAGTTATATGAAGATCAATATTACAGTCTTTTATCTGAGCTCAAGCATTCACATGTTTCTCAGCTCCTACTCTCGCAGCTTCTGCTCACTTTGCAGGTACATCCCTGACTAGTAGTGTTGGCTTTAAAACTTGCTTGCATACTAAGATACATGACACTGTTTCGATAGTAGATTCTGGAGCATCAGACCACATGACCTCTGACCTTTCCCTCATGTTCAACATCACTGTTTTACCAGTTCCTTGCCTTGTAACACTACCTAATGGTTACAAAGTTAAAGTTTCTAATATTGGCTCTTTGATTTTGTTTCCTGACCTTACCTTGCACAATGTATTGTACCTTTCCAGTTTTCAGTATAATCTTTTTTCTGTTTCCAAGCTTGTTGCACCTGATGGCAACATAGTTCAGTTCACTAATTTTGCTTGTACCTTACAGGGCCATTCACTGAGGAAGCCTCTGGTTCTTGGTAGGCCAGAGAATGGACTGTACAAGATCTTTTACACTCCTGTTGATTCTTTCTCTGTTACTCCTTGTATTGATGCTTTATCCTCTTTTTCTGTTGCACCAAATGTCATTCCTTTTTCTTGTAATATGTCATATGTTACATCCTCCATTCCTATTAACCACTCCAATGTTTTTCATGATGTAAAGTTGGCTGATATGAATAAACATGATGTTTTTTGGCATTACAGGCTTGGTCACATGCCTTTTTCTAAGATGAAGTCTATTACTGGCATAAATAGTTTGTTATCTTCAAAACAATCTTTTGTTTGTCCCATTTGTCCTTTAGAAAAACAAATAAGATTACCTTTTACTGATAGTTCCATTCACTCTACTGTTCCCTTTTAATTAATCCATGTGGATACTTGGGGCCCCTATCATGTTCCCACTTATAATGGTTCAAGATATTTTTTGACTATTGTGGATGACTTTACCAGAGCCACCTTGACACACTTGCTAGGTGCCAAGAGTAATGCATTTGATCTTCTAAAATATTTTGTCTCCATGTTCCAAACTCAGTTTCAATCCAAAGTGCAGGTTGTCAGAAGTGACAATGTATTTGAGCTAGGATCTTTTATCTCTGGTTCCAAATTCTTCTCTGATCATGGTATTATACATCAGACTTCCTGCTCACACACACCCCAACAGAATGGAGTAGTAGAGAGGAAGCACAGGCACCTTCTTCATACTACCAGATATCTTCTATTTCAATCTCATCTTCCCACTAGATTCTGGGGAGATTGCATTCTTATCTCCACCTATCTCATCAATAGGTTCCCTTCCCCTTTACTGAACAATAAGAGCCCTTTTGAGCTATTGTATGGGAAACCTCCACTCTACATCCATCTAAAAGCATTTGGATGCCTATGTTATTCTACTACCCCCAAACCTCACAGGGACAAGTTTCAACATAGAGTTGTTCCTTGTGTCATGATTGGGTACCCCTTTGCAAAGAAAGGTTACAAGCTCTACAACTTAACTACCAAATCCACTTTCATTTCCAGAGATGTCACTTTCCATGAACATCTTTTCCCTTTTCTCCAAGCATCCTCTTCAGCAAAGTTATGTCCCTTTCTCTTCTCTTTTACCTTTGATGATACTCCAGCATCTCATGCTCCTACTTCTCCTTCTATTTCATCTATTCCAGCTGACCTCTCACCTAATCCTGGTCCTCCTGTTCTTCATTCTACTTCTCCTCCTGCACTGGTTCCTCCTTCCCCTCATGTTCCTCCTCGTGTTATCAACACTAGAACCTCTGGTAGGACTTCTATTAGACCTGCTTACAACAGTATGTTTGTAACTCTACTTCCCTCACACCTTGCTCCAGTTCTACCTCAGTTCATGATACTGGTCAGCAACTTATTTTTTAGCCTTTCACTTATTCAGGCTGCTTCTATTCCTGGGTGGCAGGAGGCCATGGGTAAGGAGTTTAAGTATCTCATAGATAATGACACTTGGGAATTAGTTGAACTACCTATTGGTAAGAAATCTATTGGGTGCAAATGGGTTTATAATGTTAAGTACAAGGCTGATGGGACTATAAAAAGGTACAAGGCTAGACTTGTTGTTAGTGGGGATACTCAAGTTGAGGGAGTTGATTTTCATGAGACCTTTTCTCCTATAGTTAAGATGTCCACTGTCAAATGTCTCATAAGCTTAGCTATTAAGAGACAATGGCCTTTGTTCCAACTTGATGTTAATAATGCCTTTTTACATGGTGATTTGGATGATGAAGTATTTATGAAACTTCCTCTTGGTCTTGTTGTGTCATCTGATAAGCCTCTGGTTTGTAAGTTCCAAAAGAGTCTCTATGGTTTGAGACAAGCTTCAAGGCAATGGTATGCCAAACTTTCTGAGTCCTTAGAGTCTAGGGGATATGGTCACTCCTTAAATGATTACTCACTTTTCACTAAAGGTTATGGAGATTCCTTTGTTATTTTAGTTGTGTATGTAGACGACATTGTTCTAACATGGACTGATCTTGTTGAGATAGATGCTCTCAAACTGTTTCTCCATGCCCAATTCAGAATTAAGGATCTAGGAATCCTTCATTATTTTCTTGGGATTGAGGTTGTGTATCACAAGTCTGGTGTTTTCCTTCATCAGAAGAAGTTTATTAGTGATATGCTCAAGGAGTTTCATTGTGACAATTGCACCCCTGTGATTTCTCCTCTTGAGTTACATGTTAAGTTGCTGGCTCAGACTGGTTCTCCTTTGCCTAAGCCTGATGTTTATCGATCTTTGATTGGCAAGTTGAATTTCCTTACTCACACTCGACCTGACCTTTTCTTTGCTGTCCAACATTTCAGACAGTTTATGCAACACCCTTATGCTCCTCATATGCAGGGTGCTCTTCATGTTTTGCGCTATCTCAAGGGTACAGCTGACCTTGGTTTATTCATATCTGCTTCTCCTGACCTTTCTTTGCAAGTCTTTTGTGATAGTGACTGGAGAGCTTGCCCTGATAGAAGAAGATCTATGTCTGATTTTTGCATCACTATGGGAGGGAGTTTAATTTGTTGGAAGTCCAAGAAACAGCCTGTAGTTTCTTTATCTTCAGCTGAGGCTGAGTATAGAAGCCTTAACAAGGCTGTTGCTGAGCTCACTTGGTTGTCTCGGTTGCTTGCTGATCTTGGAGTGGTGGTGCCCTCCCACATTTCTGTTTATTGCGACAATCAGGCTGCAATTCACATTGCCACTAACCCTGTGTTTCACGAGAGAACCAACCATATTGAGCTGGATTGCCACTTTGTTCGAAGCAAGTTGCAGGATGGTTTAATTAGCTTGTTCCACACATCCAGTTCCACTCAAGTTGCAGATGTTTTCACAAAGTCTCTTCCTGGGGTACATCACACTCATCTCGTCAAGTTGGGTGTGTTATCCCCCTCCAACTTGCGAGGGACTGTTAGACTTAGTGGCATTGGTTAAAAGGAAAAGTTGGTTGTTAGTTAGTTAGGTGGTTATAGTTGTTAGTTAGTGGTTATAGTTGTTAGTTAGTTGCAGATTTTTATTTGTATTGGGCTTGGCCCGCTTTCGTAATTAATCCTAGTTCTTAGACTTGGGGCTTTCATATATATAGGGCCCAATAACATCTTTGTACAAGAAGAAGAACTATTCAGAATAAACAATTTTCCAATCTCTTTCTTCTCTAACCGACTCAAGCTTCTTCTTCAATGTTAACATGTTTTAGCATTGATTGGACAAAATCACTGTAGATTCATCTTTGTTTTACTTTATTTTAGTGTTATCAACCTATTATAAAAGAAAGAGAGATTAGGAAAGTGCTAATTGAGTGATTTATATGAGATGTCGAAGTCATGAAGTCCGTGTCAAATATTGATGTCCATGTCTCATCCTCAATATTTTGAAATTTTTTATACAACCTCTATTTCATTGTTGGATAAGGTTTTCTCCTCTCTTTAATCCTGTCAAAAGGAAAAGGTAATTATAAAACAACGGTAATAACAACTTACATCCAAACAAATTGTATCTGACATATAAATTTTCATTGATCATGCTCTTTTTTTCCATTTAAATTCATTTCAGACCAACATTATATACAAAATTATAATAAAAGAAAAACGTAATAAAAGTTTTCTATATTTTATAATGGCATAAAACTTTCTAATATGATCAAAAGATTCCGAAAATAATTAATAGGACCTTAAAAAGCTCCTTTTCATTTTTTTTTTTTTAATTTTGAAGGCACTGAATAAGATAAGATGATGCTCTTTGCTATATATATCCATTACTATATACGACGTGATTAATCATTCTTGGAAATTCTTTTCAATTTTTTTACTGTGTTGCTTTCGATGTTATAAATCATTTTAAGAATTATTTTGGGTTATTCCTATGTAAATAAATCTTGAAGAAACAAGACGTTCAAAGGCAACAACGGGACGACGCCAGTCCAAAAGATACCAACGGCGCGTCGGCGCCAACAAGAAAAGAACATTACAAGTTAAACAATGAAATGAAAACAAATAAGCGTTATTTTGAGTTTTTGACCTAACTATTTTGATGCGTAAATGATTGGTTCAAATAAACTTTCATTGAACCTATCAACTAAAGTTAGCTGTACCATTGACTTGTAAAATAACGTATTTAATTAAAAGAAATATTATATCCTCAAATTAATTTTATAAGATATTTGACATATGAGAATTTGATTACTTTCTATATTTTAATTGAAATAGTGCTATTTGTTTGGAAGGTCATCACTTTTGAAGCAATAGCAATTCGTACAATGTTGAAAAATGCTATGTAGAATGGATGGTCGCAAGTCTTATCGGATGCAAAAAAACATGGTGGATATGATATCGAAAAGAAGTGGAGTCTCATGGGAGATAGAAACAACTTGTGAGGATATTTGGAAGCTGATGAGCTTTTTTAAAGATGTAAATGTTGTGCATATTTCTAGATCTTGGAATATAATAGTACATAGTTTAGCTAAATTTTCTACTTTGTTGTTACATAGTGTTGCTTGAATTTCTAATTTTTCTAGTTAGATTCTAAAACTGATGTCATAGCATCATTTAACTCTTTGAGACCTTTTATGCATTAATATATAGTCAAGTTGTTGATTGTCAAAAAAAATATTAATACTTCAAGAATTAATCCACATCTATTCTAAATCATCGAACAATTTGGTTGGTATATGCATTATTTCCAATAGTTTAGATCAACAAAAGTCTAGCAAAAAAATTGCTTAATTTGACTCTAAAAAGAAAGTTACATTAAGTTTAAATTTTCCGATGTGCATATCAAACAAGCAAGAATACAAGATTAGATAACCATTTCGGTACAAATTTTGGAGAATCCGTGTATGTATCTAGGAGGTTTCTGAGTAATGAACTCATGCTCCCTTCTAATCATATATAGTAATATTATATTCTTTTAAAAAATATTTAAATTATTTTCTCACTTTTGTGATTTTAAGTATGTATTTTTTTAAGCCTCGTGGTTCGCATTAAAATTAAGACATTTAAATTTGAATGTATATATAAACGATTAAGATATTTTTCTCAAAATTTGAATACTGAATAATTAGTACTGATTTTCAACATTTGAATGTGCATAATTTATTTATTTTTAAATATAATTATTATACCATTCAAATAAAAAGTAGTTAAATATTGAGAAAAAATATGAATTTAATATCATAAAATCATTCGTTGATTAAAAAAACATTTACGTCCACTATGGTAATGGTGGAGATGATTTGTAGTAATGGTTGGTGATGGTTGTTCTTAGAGGTGTTCATGATTCGGTTTTAGTCAGTTTTTAATTTCTAAAATCAAATCCAATAAAATAAAAATTATTATTTTGGTTCTTGTCGGTTTGGTTTGATTTTTTGATTTATAACTAGCTAATGATAAATTGATAATAGTAAAATAATAGAGGCATGAGACAACTATTTCAAATGAACATTAGGAATTCACAAATTTCTCTTTACTATCACAAGATAATTGCCTCAATCTTCTATTATTTTTTATTAGTATTCAAAAGCTTTAACATGTTTAAATAGCATAACTGTAGAAGTTATCCCATTTCACATGTTTAAGATCTACAAAAGGAACATACATCTTTAAATAGAATGGTCGACCCTTCAAAAATCAAATGGGCAAGCCATTGAAGAACAAATTGATGTCTTAGCCAAAAAAATTAAAAATCGATAATACACCACACCACATATAGACAATTAGTCTTGGAGTGCCGGGTTTGAACATATTTTTAATAAATGAGATTTAAATGCATTGTAGTGAATAGGAAAGAAGTAGACTAAAATTAATTAATGATTAAAAGATATAAAATATTTAAAATTATTTATATATGTAAAAATTAATATTATATATTCAAATAATTATAATATTTATATATAATTTATCAATTTGGTTTGATTATTTTTTATTTCTAGTAAAAATGAAAATCAAATCAAATACTGGTGATTTTTAAAATTTAAAACCAAATCAAATCAAACTAAATGTTTGTTCTTTTAATCGGTTTGATTTTATTTGCGATTTGATTTAATTTTTCACAAAATCATGAACTCGTAATGGTGGTGGTGGTGGTTGGTGCTAGTGGCTAGTAATAACGGTTGTGATGGTGAAGGTAATTGGTGTTGTATTGACTGACGCAATAGTAATAATTAGTAGTGGTGGTGGTTGTGATGGTGGAGTTGATTGATGTTAGTAGTTGACAATGTTGGTGATGACTGAAGAATGTGTGGTGATTGATGATGGTATTGAGTGTAGTTGGTGGTAGTGCTAGTTGTGATATTGGAAGTAGAGGGTAGTAAAAATTTACTGCAGTGATGGTAATGGCTAATAGTGATGGCGGAGGAAACAGTGACAATGGTGATGATAAATATAATTATTATAATGATGGAGGTGTTAAGTGTGATAGCGATTGAAAGTTATAATGATTGACAACGGTGGTGGTTGCCAGTGGTGATTATCATGACAGAGATGGTTGGTAGTTGGCGATGATGATGGTGGTTTTGATGGCGGAGATGATAAGTAATTGTGGACAGAGTTGTGGTGACAAAAATTTACACAAAAATTCCTCTTAGTGATATATATTAAGACTTTATTCAAGATCTTAATGATTAAAGCTTATTCAGACTAAATAAATGCTTAAATTTTAATATAAATAAATGCAAATAATGATCAAGATCCATTAGGTGCAAACAAATGAAATCTTAATTTAATTTATTCTTTTTTTAAAAAAAAAAAAGTACATAAAATAGACCTAAAAGAAAACTAATTACATCAAATTACCCCATTTCTAACTAATTCGGGAGATACTCATGCGCCAATAATTATTTACGCACGGTACTCCCCAATTCTCCCAATTACCATGTTGCCAATTGGGTGCTTTTCTTCCCCACTTAATTTTGTTCTTCTTTTTTGGGACATGATGGGTCTCATGCTCCCCCTTCCTCTTCTTCATTAAATAGTCATTTTCTTTTATTGAATTCTTATTGTTTTATATTTTTTAATTAAGTAACAATTAATTAATTTGGTAACAATATAAATTAATAATTGAGTCTTTGAATAAACTTTTTTTGAGGAAAAAAAAACTTTTGTTCTCACATAGTTAACAGAGAAATGAAATAAAAATTATAAAAAAAAAGTTGTTAAGTTACAAGAAGAAATAATTAATAAAAGTATTAAAATTATCAATTTATTTATTAAAATTTAAAATAAATGGTTCTTATAATTTTTCTTTTTTATTAGTTTATCTTCTTTTTTATTTTCTGTCTCTTTCTAGATATTTCACCATATTTTTGTATTTTACTTTTTTTGTGTTATTTATTTATTTTATTTAATATAAAATAAATATAATAATTAATTATTTTTTGACTAATAAATATAAAAACAAATAATTAATTAGACTACATCAAGAAGTAATTAAAAAGATATATTATTTTTGGATAAATTATCTTCTTTTTTTATCATTTCTTTTGAAATATAAAATAAAATATAAAGATAAAGATATTATCTAACTATTTTTAGATTAATCAAAATATAAAAAAATTAAGAGTGTAGTATCAAAAATACACCTAAACTATCCATTTTTTTGAGTTTCATACCTAAAGTATTGAAAGAAACTATCACTCATTAGTTTGAGAAACACACCTCAACTAAAATGTGATGGTATGCATGTTCTACATTCTCTCTTTTATTTAAAAAATCCTGCCACGTGGCACTTCGCGTAAAAAAAAATCAACTTTGAGAAAAATTAAATAAAGTATTAGTATTCGATGAAAAATTAAATATTCACCGTGTTGAGAAATGATGAAGAAAAAGAGGAGAGTTTAGGGTAGAATCAATTGAAAAATTAAAAAAAATATGATGTATCAACTAAAAAATATAAAAATATGCCACATCAGCAGAATATTTAATGGCCAGACGTACCTAAATATGTGTGTATACAAATACTTGGTTCAGTCAGCATTGACGTGTGTTTCTCAAACTAATGAGTGAGAGTTTAGGTATGAAACTCACACTTTAAATAGTTTAGGTATGAAACTCAAAAAAAAAAGATAGTTTAGGTGTGTTTTTGATACTTCACTCAAAAATTAATAAATAAACCCAATAATAAATAAAGGACTGTAGCATATCTCAATGATATCATGTTGGTATATAGATATATTGCGACAGTATTATGGAGGTCTCACTGAATGACTGAAACAAACATCAATGATACCACGATAGTATATAGATATACTGTGATGGTATCATTGAGCCATGAAGCAAACATCAATGATACCATGATAGTATATGAATATATTGTGATGGTATCATGAAGGATTGAGAAGTGTCTTATTGAAGGACTAAAGTAGTCCTCCACGATACTATGCCAGTATATAGATATACTGTGATAGTATACTGAGTAGCGTCTCACTGAAAGACTAAAACAGTTATTTATGATACCATCTCAATATATAGATATATTGTGATGGTATCATAGAGGGCTAAGGACTGGCTCATTGATGGATGATATCATTTAAGTATATGGATATACTATGATGGTATACTAAGGAGTATCTCATTGAAGAACTGAAACAGTCCTCCATGATACCATGTTAGTATATAGATATACTATGATGGTATCATAAAGGTCTCACTAAGGACTGAAGTAGACATCAATGATGCCACGACAACATATAGATATATTGTGATGGTATCTTTGATGTCTGAAGCAAACATCAATGATACCATGATAGTATATGAATATATTGTGATGGTATCATAAGGATTTAGAAGTGTCTTATTGAAGGACTGAAGTAGTCCTCTATAATACCATGCCAGTATATAAATATATTGTGATAGTATTCTGAATAGTGTCTCCTTAAAGGACTAAAGCAGTTATCCATGATACCATGCCAATACATGGATATATTATGATGGTATCATAGAGGAATGCAGACTGTCTCATTGATGGATGATACCATTTCAGTATATACATATACTGTGGTGGTATACTAAGGAGTGTCTCATTGAAGGACTGAAGCATACCTCAATGATACCATCATAGTACTTAGATATACTATGATGGTATCATAAAAGTCTCACTAAGGACTGAAACAGACATCAATGATACCATGACAATGTATAGATATAATGTGATGATATCATTGATGCCTAAAGCAAACCTCAATGATACCATGATAGTATATGAATATACTGTGATGGTATCATGGAGGATTGAGAAGTGTGAAGTAGTCCTCCACGATACCATGCCAGTATATAGATATAATGTGATAGTATACTGAGTAGTATCTCACTGAATGACTAAAACAATTATCCATAATACCAATCCAATATATAGATATATTGTGATGGTATCATAGAGGACCAAGGACTGTCTCCTTGATGGATGATACCATTCCAATATATAGTTATACTATAGTGGTAGACTAAGGAGTGTTTCATTGAAGGACTGAAACAGTCTTCCATGATACCATGTCAGTATATAGATATACTATGATGGTATCATAAAGGTTTCACTAAGGACTGAAGAGGACATCAATGATACCATGGCCGTATATAAATATACTGTAATGATATCATTGAGGCCTGAAACAAACCTCAACCATGATAGTATATGCGTATATTGTGATAGTATCAAAAAGGATTGAAAAGTGTCTTATTAAAGGACTGAAGTAGTCTTCCACGATACCACGCAGGTATATAGATATATTATGATAGTATACTAACTAGTGTCTCATTGAAGGACCAAAATAATTATTTATGATACCATGTCAATATATATATATATATATATATTGTGATGGTATCATAGAGGACTAAGGATTGTCTCATTGATGGATGATACCATTCCAGTATATAGATATACTGTGATGGTATACTAAGGAGTGTCTCATTGAAGGACCGAAACAGTTCTCCATAATATCATCACAGTATATCGATATACTGTGATGCTATCATAAAGAATTGAAAAGTGTCAGACTGAAGGACTGGGCAGATCTCAATGAGTGAACAAAATTAGATTGTGGAAGAAAATAAAAAAAATTTAAATAAAATTAGAAAAAATAAAAATAAATAAAATAAAATAAAAAAAGAGTTAAAATTGAGTATGAAATTAGATTATGGTAAAAAAAGTATAATATGATTTGAGAAGAATAGATAAATGCACGAAAAAGGAGAAAAAAATTAAAGAATAATGAAATAAATGAGAAAAAAGGGTAGAAAAAAATAAAAAAAAATATGGACGAATATTTACTATATCAGTTATCTTTTATTGTTATATAAAAAAAAGAATAATGAAAAAGATCAAAAAAATCATGAACAAAAATAGATTATGGAAGAAAAAAAATAAAAACTAGAAAAGGAACAAGAAATCAAAAAATTTAAAAACAAAGAGAAAATAAAAAAAAACACAAAAAGGGAGCCAAAATTAATTATGGTGAAAGAAGAAAATAAAAAATATCATGATTTGTGAACAAAATAAATGAACAATAAAGGAGAAAAAAATAAGAAGAAAAAATGAGAAAAAAGAAGAGGAGTGAAAAAGAAAAAAAATAAAGAAGAAATAGAGAAATAAAAAATAAATAACCAAAAAGGAGAACAAAAGAGAGTAAAAAATGAGGATGAATCAGATAATGGTGTAAAAAGAAAATAAAAATAATATAATTTGAGAAAAAAATAAAATGAACAAAGAAACAAAAAAAATAAATGAAAAACAATGAAATAATGAGAAATGAGAAAAGAAGAAGAAAAGAAGTAGAGAACTAAAAAAAAAGGAATAAAAAAAAAGCTAAATATAACTACAAAAGCTACAAGCTAAGGGAACATTTTCAGTAATTAGTTTAGGGGGTATTTTTTGTAAGGGGGTATTTAATTATAAATAGTTTGCTCTCATGAGGCATGAATATACCTTTTTTATTTTATTTTATATAATGAATAATATGGCATATATAATCGATAGGTTCAACAAATCCCAACATTTTTGATACAGCATACAGATAAATATGTTAAAAATAACTATTTTAAATAATAATTTTGCACCTATAATTACAACTGCGTTTCTTGTGTAGCAAACATGAAATTCATTCCTAGTTTTATTTTGGCGCTAACATTTTTCTTTTTTTTCGGAAATAAACATATAATATAGATTTTCAATCTCTTAAAACTACAAATAATTACTCCTTTCAATTTGTTTGGCCTACTTTACTTTTTAGTCCATTTAAAAAAAATGCCTCTTTCTCTGTTTAGTAACTCTTTAATTTTAACTTTCCACATGACATGTTTAAGACCACAAGATTAAAAGACATTTTGATATATTTGATATATCTTTAGTTTATAACCACAAGATTCACAAGTCTTCTCTATTTTCTTAAACTCCGTGTCAAGTTAAAATAGACCAAACAAATTAAAACGGAGGAAGTAAACACTAATTTTAAGCCATAACTTGTTGATTTTCTGCAGAGAACAATAATTGTGTTATAAATTTGGTCTGCATAAGGCTATAGTCAGCGTCAACCAATGGATGCTTGTTCCCCAATAAATTTTAATTCAAACCTCTCCCTCCACCAATTTAAAATTAGAAATATAACGTAATGATGACAAAAGCATTCCCAAAAATTCGAAATAGTTAGACACAAATGAAAATAGCGTCATATAAATAAAAGTTATGGGTTTGTTACAACCACTTCCATGATTAAAAGAAGATAGACGTGCCAGCCCATAGTTTTCCTCCAATGTATGTACCCTAGCTCTTTATTTATTCTCCATCCTAATCCACCAACCAACCACACACCAAATTTTGGCTTACTATTGAAGTTTTGATAACTAGGTCTATTTTCGTGTAAATTCATGAATGTATTGAGAAGTTAATTTCTTTTAGTTTAAGCTGAAATATTAGCAATGAAAACATGCATCGAATCTTAACTAGTCATGCATAGACTCTTAGTCATTTATCAAAATTTTATTATTTCAACGGGAACAGAAGTGTTTACACTAAAAAAGATATAACTGAATTTATATGCGAGGTATAAAAAATAAGAGGTACTTCTCTAATCGAGAGAGATAACATACTAAGCAAGTAATTAGCTGATAAACAAAAGATCGAATATAATAAACAAATACAACAAAATGATTCTTACTCTATCATTAGCTTTCAGGTGTCTTCGATCAGTAGGCCATGTTTCACATATATCTTTTATGAGATTTCCAATTATTTCATGTCATTCAGTCTACTTTATATACAAGTTTTGTTGTTATGTGCTTACGTTCCCTTTTTCGTAGGCGCTACATTTCTGACATACATAGTAGCAGACCTCCTTTCTAGGCATCTGCTCGGACATTCAGTTGTAGTTTGGTGAGATCCATTTCTATCAGGAGCCGGGTTGAGTCTAGATACTCTGTTGATGTATATGTATAGTATGAGTATATTGGAGTCCTGTCGCAACAAGCTTTCATAGGTAAGATTTTAGTAGAGGCTTCATAAATCAGTGTTAATATTCTTAGTTGTATATGTTAGTACTCGAGTATCAACTGGGTTATATGCAGACATATGCCATACATACGACCCAAAAAAAGGGCCGAGTAATATTGAGGAGTTAGATTTATGAGTGTAAATGTGCTCATGAATTAGAGTTCCCAGTTAGGGAGATACAAGTCGAGTAAAGTCCTCTGGATGTAGTAATATGGCCAATAAAATCCTCAGAAGACGTCTAAGGGAAATGACTACTAAAGTCATAAAGGCTGGACAACGATAAGATGAAGCTCTCCTAATAAGAATATAAGTTGTGTGATAGCAGCCTAGAAGGAAAGAAGTTATGCCAATTATGAATAAATGAGAACCACGTTCATATGGAGTGACTTAGTTAGGTCCCAACAAGGAAAATAGCCCCTAGGTTTAAGTATAAAGGTAATTACACAGTGAAAAGACAAAAGATAAACCATTGCTGCTAATTAATTTCCGTAGTTAGAGTAAAGAATCCACAAAGAGATAACCCCGACTTGTGAACTAAGGGAGAGATAGTACGATAGAGTACCAAAATAGACTATGTAATGTAAATGATTGATGAGTTTAAAAGAAGAAGTGATAGTTGGGGCCAACAAGCTAAGATTAAGCGATAGTAGATTGACTGTCATCAACTTATGTGATTAGTTAGGATCCATAGATAAGTTAAAAGATTAGATGGGTTATATGTTACAAAAATAAGCCATGTATACAAGGCTCTAGTTCTTGTAGTTTTTGAGCCAATATGCTCAATTCACAACAAATATTTTGAATGTATTTCAGAAGAACAATTAAAAAGCTCGAGAATATTTTCGAGATAGATACTTTGAGATCAGTTAAATATTTGGGTTGATTATTGACTCCTTGTTAAGCTTTGTTGTGATTTCAGTCATCATGTCGTCTTTCAGATGACATTTTTTAAGGCTTGTATAAGCAAAGGTGCATATGCCATATTAATTGGGACAAGATTGACCCAGTAAGGTTAGACGGACTAGATTTAGTCCAAATAATGATTGAAGACAACCTAGAGTTGTCAAAGATTTTGATATACCTAAGAGAATTCAGAGTATAGAATGAAGTTACGTGATCAGGTAAAGATGATATGAAAGTAAGTTTTCAGAGTAAGTAAGAAAATTACTCTTTCCTTTTCAAAAAAATAAAATCCGATGCCATGTTTAACCTATGCCCGCACTACTTTACTCATGTTGTACGCATATATGTTACTTCTATGATTTGAGTTTATGCTCTACATTCTTGACCCATAGATCAGGACCTTATTCAAGTCCCATATGATCCATATGTCTTGTCTGTTATACTTTTTGCATCAAATTGTGCCTACATTTAAGAGCAAGAATTCTATATTATCCATGCTTAAAGATACTCTATTCATATGTATTCTGCTTAAATATGTGGTGAAAATATAGCAAGTTAAGATTTTCAGAAAAAACTATTGTCATATGTTAAGTGGCCAAGAGGAGACGTATAATTGTTATTTACTTATTTCTTATGCTATATTTGTTGAGACACTCTGTGAGGCCTGTATAATTTTGTTTTGGATAGCTGATAGATTTTGGATAGATCTGCTTACAAAACAAATTATGTTGATATTTTAGGAAATTTCCAAATTCATATTTTTCTTAAGTTACGGCTTCTATTCGAGGACGAATATTTCTAAATGAGAGATAATATAATACCTCATACCTCTTAGCAAGTTCTAATGGAAAGGTGGAAGTTACGGTTTATTAGGGTATGTTTACATCCTCTTCTATTGTGTACAAGATTATATTAATATTTTCTCTTCACATAATTCCCATTGATTCACCATTCTTTTTTCCTTTATTTTAAAGTTTTACTTTAAAGTACACTAGAGACTTTCTGGATCAGATTATTGCAAGGTTTATCAATAACAACGAAATGCTAATTAAGCGACTATCCAAGAAATAGGCTAAAAAGGCTCAAAGAGGTTAACTATGGATAATGAAAGGGTAGACAAAAATATAGTAAAAAATTAGCTTAAAAAGAAATGCCTAAATCATATCCTATGAATCAACATTTTGTTTCATTTCATATACACATCGAACAAGTTCTAGA
Source organism: Jaltomata sinuosa (assembly GCA_003996215.1). Lineage (NCBI taxonomy): Eukaryota > Viridiplantae > Streptophyta > Magnoliopsida > Solanales > Solanaceae > Jaltomata > Jaltomata sinuosa. The sequence goes on from QJPP01000951.1 coordinate 298,343, forward strand.
TATCTATATAAACATGAAATATAAAAAAATCTTATCACACAATGGCACACAAATGAGTGAACCGACTACCGATCAACTCTCTACCTACAATACAATCAAATTTAACAAAAAATTATTTTAAGCCCATTTTTATTCGTTTAGAGTCAATCATAGAGCCTACATGTCTCAAATAAAATCTATCTACCTTTTATGCACAATGTTATTAAGAAAGCTACCTAACATTGTTTTAGCATATCTAGATTAAGTACCTATATTTTGAAAGCATTTGGGTTACTCTTCTAAAAAAATATAAAACTTAGAAAAGTACTAAGATATGTGATTCAAAAGACTACCTCAGAAAAGAATCGAAAAAAAAAACCAAGAGTTGCACTAACAAAACTAACTGCCAGTATGACACAACAATAAGCTATTTAATTACATCAATAATAAACTACTTAATATATCAACATGCAAGAATCCAAGTGATTTCTCCACCTCACACTTAAAATTATGCACTGTCCTCGATATACACTATAATTAATACAAGGTAAAAGAAACTCCTCGCATGACCAATGGCCAAAGTAATAACAACTTGTGGCATGGAAATACTCATAATTCTCCCTAAATATTGGTTCATCGTGTGATACCTCACACTTACTTTCGATTATCTCTTTCTATATTACCAATTGATTTGCTTCCATGCTCATATTCTTACAAAACAAAAATAACTACCAAAACAATATAAATAAAAGAAATAAGTAAAGTTGGGTTTCCTCCCAACAAGCGCTGATTTAATGTTGACACGACCTTATCAACATGGATCACCGGAATGGTTTGAACTGTGAGGTTCTTCACAAAAATAACATTCTTTAAATCTCTTCTTGCATCTTTGAACTCCCTCCATTAGCAATTTGATCTTGAAATTCCATTTTTTTTACCCTGCCTAACCACATCGTTTAATAACTTACTGGCTAAAGCAAAAGTATAAGTCCTAAAGTCTTCCCCTGCCACAGAATTGGCTATGAACTGGTTCACTGGGTCTAGAACAAAATAAAAAATGTCTAAGAAACACAACCTTGTTGATCCCATGCCTTGGAGATATCGGTAACATTTTAAATCATTCCCACACTTCTAAAAAGAGCTCACCTTTTAGTTGTCTGAATTAAAAAATATTGTTATTGTCCCTTAGTTTGCCTCTCGGTAGGCATCACTTATGTAAGAATATATTTATTAGCACGCATCATGTATAGAGGTATGTCTTGGTACCAATTTTTAGCCTCCCCACTAAGGCAATGTATGAACATTCACAACTTTATAGTTCATTCAAAATTTGTGCATTTCAAAGCTGTGCACAAGACGTATTGGTACAATGAATCTCTCAGCAACATAGTTGAGCAAGTCTTTGCTACAAAAATTTTGGATGATTATTTTGAGTAATTTGCCCAGACTACAATCCACGTCAATCTGACATATCTTTTCCAACAATTGAGGCATTTGTTAGTATCAGGCTCATATTTCAAGTGAACAACATGCCACATAGTGGGGTCATGGCATATCTTCCACCAACTCCTACAAACCCTCTACGCACTCTCAAATATCTCTAAGGTTCAAACCTGTAATACCTTATGTCTTGTGTTAAATGTTAGAACCATTCATACATGTGATAGAGCTTCAGAATCGAAATTTATCAGGTCAAAAAGATAAGTTAGAAACTATCGGGGATCATGTGTGCATATTACGAGGGAAAAGGGAGAAAAATCAACCCAAGGAGACAAAATGCAGTTTAGAAATGCCTCGGGCAGCTCCCTAAGCACAGAGGGAGTAGGGTGAGCATGTACATTGGATATACTACCCACATGGCCTAAGGAGTCTCCCCAGGCGATGCCCCAAGCAATTTTGGGCGTGGCTCGGGGCACTTGCTCACTTTGAAGGCAGTTTCATCCTCCAACTCTTGGGTATCCTTGTGCATGTTTAAAATCCCTTTTTACAGATGAAAACACTTAGTATCATATGTTATTCATTCCTTTTCCCTATTCCCAACTCAAACCACAAGGGGTTTCAAGAAACTATGCTAGAAATTCAAGCAAGGATTTTCCTAAGTTCTTCTTCCAAGTTCTCCCTCCTCTCAAGATATGTAAGGTTATCCTACTCACTTTATTTTCATAAATTTCTTCTCCCTATTTGATGAAAGCCATGAAAAGGTTAGGGTTAGAGGAAAGTTTCCATGTTTTGTAATCTTTTTGATTTTTTATGCTAGCATCATGAAATCACTTCTAATGTATCCTACACTTTATGAATAACCTAATCTATGTATCTTAAGACTTGCCTTAAGAATTCATTTTTGTTAATCAAAGTTATGTAATCCTTATGCTAAGTATCAAGGTTGATGATTTTCAATGAAATAACAAAATCATAACTCCATGATTCTTATGAACCTCAAATGGTGAACTCTTTTTAAAATTTATTATTTTATGACTAGTGACATGATTTATTAGATGGATGGCTCCTTTAATGATTTATAAGAGTTGAACACTTCCACTTTGTCATGTGAAAGCATAATAAGCTGACCATATGACACATCAATATGCGATTTTACTGTAGCCAAGAATGGACACCCTAAAATAAATGGAACATTTGGATCAGGTTCAAAGTCAAGGAGCAAAATCCATTGGGAAGATCAACAAACCAATTTGTACCAATATGTCTTCTACAATCTCCTAAGGTCTAGCCAAGGACCTTTCATCTAGTTGCAAAATAGTAGTAGTAGGTCGGGGATTTTCCAACCCTATCATCTTGAATAGTAACGAGGGCATAAAATTGATGCTACGCCCAAGTCACATAGTTCTTTTGCTTTTACCTGTTTCCCAATTGAAATTTCAATATTGAAACTTCCTGGGTCCTTTATATTTATAGGTAAAGATTTTAAATCTGAGATAAGCACTGTTTGGTGAGTGCTGCTATAAAGTATTCTATCAATCTCCTCTTGTTGGCCATTATATCCTTTATATACCTTGCATACTAGGGAATGACCTTCAACATATCAACAAGAGGTATATTAGTATTTACACTCTTTAGTAGATCAAAGAACTTTGAGAATGTTGCCTCCTCTTTCTACTGTTCAACTTTTGTGGGAATGAAGGAGGAGGTCTTGCAACTACCAGTGTAGGATTTTTCTTAACTTTCTCTTTTGACCTATGTGTTACTCTTCTCAACCATTGTATCAACCACTATCTCTGTCACATTTTCACCCAAATCCTTACCTTTTCTCATCATAACTGCATTAGCCTATTTTAGATTGGGATCCATATCACTAGGTATACTTCCATGAGGCCTCATATTTTGTTCTCTAACAATCTGATACATTTGTCTTTCTAAACTTTGGATTTCTAACTCCTGATTCTTTGAGTGGTTTCCTGTGTTTGCTTCCATCTACCAAATTCTTTAGAACCTCTTTGATCTCATCTAGTTGGCTTGGAATTAAATTATTTTGGTTCTGCTAATAGCCATGCTTCTGATCCTGTGGTCTATATTGGTTTTGGCTTTGGTTTCCACCCCAAGATATATTTGGGTGGTACCTGTAATTCAGGTTATAAGTATTTTCAAAATTCTTTTGTTTTGTACCTCTACCTGTATTGGCTGTAAAATATATGGACTCTGGGTTAGATCCACAAATATCAGTTGTATGATCACTCCACACATATCACAGAACAATTAAGCTTGTTGAACCGGCTGAACCTGAGCTTGCATCTAGGCCTAACCCATCAAAAGATTGTTCAGCTGACTAAAGTTATTATTAATGGTAGCGATCTGTGCCTCTATAGTAGTTATCCCATTAATCCCAAGCATCCCAACTACTTTCTTCACTGTACCTCTATTGGAATCACTATTCCACTCGAGATTATTGGATGCTAACTTGTTCAACAAGAGCCCCAACTCGGCATATGTCTCATCTACTTCCTGTCAACCTACATTTGAATCTAGAAATAGTTTAGAGTGAATATCTAAACTCTTGGTAAATATATATACTAGGAACTCCTGGATTTGATGATGATGGGGACCAGTAGTAACATTTTAAATCTCTTCTATGCTTAGGGCAAGCCATTGCCTTGCTTCTTCCTGAATTCCAATATCTCCCTTCTCAACTTAGCATCTTTCCTGATCGAAAGAACCTAGCAATAAACTTCTTTGCCAAATTAGTGCATGGACTGATAGAGTTGGGAGGTTTAGATTTAAGATACCTCTTGTATTCCCCTTATAGTGAAAATGGAAATAGGGTAAGTTTCATATAGTCCAACGAGATGCCCTGTGTGATGTACATATCTGCAATCTCCAAGAAATTTTAGAGATGCACCTGCGGGTTCTCATATGGTAAACCTGTAAACTACCTGCTCGTGTGCAAGAGTTGCACCATATTTTTCTTCATCTCCATTCTTTTAGTAATGGTAGGTTTTACATACTGGAGTATATGTTTCCTGTGAATTGGACTGCTATTACTGTCAATGGTTGGTTATACCATGCTTACAACAAGGCTTGCTCCCTTAATCTTTGATGAAGAAACCTTTATGGTTTAGCTTGGAGTGGAGTTAGGTTTCCTTCAGCTTTGGTAAGGTTAGCCTTGTCCTCAATGTTTTTCATAAACTTGCCACCTGCAATGACAATAGCTAAGATCAAGCCATTAACACATGTAAAAACAAACATAATAGAAAAACATTTCAAACTTGTCAATACATTAAGTCTTCGAAAATGGTGCCAAAAACTTATTGTCATGCAAGTCTATTTGGTCATCAAGTAAAAAAGTGATTGCAAGCAATCGAATGTCTAATCTCACAAGGACTTAGCACTGACAAGATCTTGATTTGATCTATTATAATTACAATAACAAGTGTTGTCAATTCAAGAGAGTGAGTTTGTTGTTTGATTATACTAATTCTAAAGCAAGAATACTAAAAGTGATTAATATTGTAGGAGTTGTTTACTGAAAAGATAGAGCCTAGGGCTATGGCGATTGAATAATCCCATCATATCTATATATATATTTTTAAGCTAATTTAAGATATCTATCGAATTGCTAATTCACAAGATTAATATTATGGTCATGGTTTCTCGAGTCTCTAACCGTCTACTAAAATTAGCCTCATAACTACATCATTGAGCAGAGATAGCCAATTAATCCAAATGCATTTATTTATCTTCTTGTATTTGAGACAAGTAGGGAAAACTAGGTAAGTGTCCTTTCTAGCCGCAAATTCATCCATAGGGGCATCCTACTCCCCTTAACCCACATTCTATTTCTAGTTTTCCTCTCTCGAGTTCCACTAGCAATTATCTATTTATCCTATTGGTCGCGAATCAAAAGAATAGTGATTAAGAGAACAAAATATAATGGTGAAATTTGCAATAACAATCTACATATAGAATATGATGTTCATACTATGGTTATAACCCTAGATAGAGTGTTTGTATCTACTCATGATCTGATTAAAAAAGCTGTAATTCATGTAGTAATGAGAAATAAATCTAAGTAGAGAGATAAAAAAGAAACCTATGAGAATTGCGACTTTGTTCTTACTCTATGCATCTAAAATGTTTGTCCTATGCTAAAAATGATTAAGGATGGGTATTTATAATATCTAAAAATGCCTAAATGGTCCCTCCAAATTAGACTAGGAAAAGGGAAAAACTTCCCCACGTCTTCTGCACCTCGCGACGCGAGGCAGTGGCCTTTGCTTTGGCCCTCGCACTGCGATCCACCTCTGCTCGCCCTGAGATTCTTCTACAGTGTGTAAAACATCAGAGGGAGGGGGGGGGGAATCCAACCCCTCTTTGACTTGGGACTCATGCAGCAACCCTCTGGGCCTCTCTTTGGGCTTGGGTCGACGAGTTCCTCTTATTTCATTTCATACATAGTTAACTTTTAGCTCTTTTAACCTACAATACAAAAACATCTTACATGAGTGCCAAAACATGGAAATGGGTATAAATCAAGAGTATTAAGCTAGATTATCCTTAAAATAAAGTATAAACATGAGACAAATATGGCTAAAAACTGTGTAAATACACCCCATATCAAGGCTTACTGTGCAAGGCTCAGAGTGAGGTAGAGAGCCTTGCAGGGAAAATTCCAAAGCGAAGGGGAGGACCTTGTGTAATACCCCACACCTTTCAACATATGTACGACTAAGTTAACATCAATGAATTTATTTTAAACATTAAAAATGTGTCTAAATTTGAGCCAAAGTATAAGTATACAAGTATAATAAAGTGGAGAATATAGTTTGAAGAAATGAGACTTGAAAAATAGGTGAATATGGGAAAAAGTAAGTCACCCACTTACTTGAGTTATGCACTTCACCTACTAGCATAAATGTCCTACGTATTTGGACTTTCTGCTTGATTATGTTATTTATTTCAATGTTCTACTTGCTTGAGCTACTTATATATGCAACCTCTATTATATGAATGCAATAAGGATGAAAAAGTAGCACAATTAGGTTTTTCACCTACATAAAATATTGCTAGGCCAAGATGTAAATTTAGCCAACTAGCTGGATCACCTACATTGAAGTTTTGGACCAAAATCAATAAGTAACTGGAGTAGTAGTCTGGGTTAAGGGTCAAGAGTCAAGGCCCAATATCCATATGAAATTAGAAAATGTATATCCTTATGTTCAGCTAATTTTCCAGATTTTTCCACAAGTTATACAACACCACAAAAATCTCTCTCTTTTAGCTCTTCTTGGCAACCCTCTTTTCCATTTATGATTCTTGAATTCTTCTTTTGTTTCTCAAGATTTAAGGTAAATTTTTAGATGTGTTTTATTATAGGTTTAACATGTATATCATTGTGGATATAAACTTCACATGTTGGGGAGGGGAGTTTGGGAAGCCTTTGGAGAAAAAAGCTCCTTGACAACCCCCTTTTTATGATATTGTTTTAAAGTATTTTCTTCTTGTTGTAAGGTTCTATTTTGATTGTGGCTGACTATTTTGTGGGCATCATATAGTTATTAACTGCTATAAAAATTTGCAATATGTATCTAACTTCTTTATGTAATAAGGGAAGGGAAGTAGAAAGAAACATAGTATAAAGAGAGTCCAACGAGTAAGTCGCTCGTCTAATAGCCGACATATTGCCGATATGGTTAGAATGTATTTGTGGATATTTGTAATGGTTTTACCACTTAATTTTGTATATATTACCTACTTAATAAAGTGGTACTGTCCATTATAATTTCGACACCCAGAATTGAGGTATGTAAGGCTAAAATCTCTTTTACCGCAAGGGACCATCCTACATCACATGTTTCACTAAAAGAGCTTGTATTTAGTTTATTTATTGTTCATTTGTTTAGAGTATTTGAGCTAATCTTTACAAGTCGGGTATCCATATTGTAATCAGAGCTATACTTGCCTCTGTTTGTATTCCTTTGAACTCATGTAGTACATTTGTTATTTGTTTCTAAATATGAGTCATTTTGTTGTAGAATAGTCATAATATATACAATAAATACATGTATGTATGATTCATTTAAGATTTTTCTATACTAATTTATCCATTTAATCAGATATTACCATCGGTTATCCAGAGTTCATAAATTGTTATTCAGAGCTTACTATTTGTACAACTGATTTCATAGTATAATTAATTATTTAGAGGCCTTCATGTCATTAGTTGTTAAAAGATAAATTAAGCAATGACAGGGGAAGGTTAGAGATATTATATTTACTTGACTCATGATGGAACACTGCCTTGTGCACATGGCTGAGACCACAGACCCTCAGAGTTGAGCCTACGGGTGTACAAACCTATTATGGCTGTATACCCTTAGTGTTGAGCCATTTATGGCATACCTGCCTGTGGGATGACCCTCAAAGCTGAGCCTTTATGGCGTACCTTCAGAGATCATAAACCAATTGGCTTATCATTCACATATAAGATTTAGAGATAACAAAGTTTATATGCCACTAAATAATATAAAGCCCTCGAGCCTTATTTTAATCAAAGTTTACTATTTTTCCATTTGAAAGTATTAAGTTATTTTATTTCACAAATAATTGTACCATTTGATCTCATAGTTATAACGAACCCTGAAGACGCTTGTATAATAATTTCTGACTGATCCCATATGATTTACAGTTTCATAGTTTGTATATCTATGATGAGCATAATATTGATTCTTTCATTGTGCTATCTTATCTGTACTTGTTATTCTATCTGCCTTATATACAAGTACATGTTGTATATTTACTAACGCTCTTATGAAAAGGGATGCTGCATTCTTATAAATACAGGACCAGGTACACAGAGTTGCAGACCTCCTCAGAAGACACTGTCATGTATCAGTAGAGTAGTCGATGAGCTCCATTTCCCCTTGAGATAGTTTAGGGATAGTGCTCTCTTTGACTGTACATATTTGCACAATATGGGTATGGTGGGGCCTGGTACTGACCACTTTACAGTTGCATAATTTTTTACTCTTTTAAAGGATTTGTGTACATTATAGTACGATTGTTTTGTATCAGTTCGTCATAGGCCTGGTGTATGCATATATAATCCTTATTAGTTGTCATTAGTACATAGTTCTTTGAGATAACATCTACAATAGATCATCTGCATAGCGTATATATTTATATAGTACTTTCTTTCCCTATCCGAATTTGGGGAATGATTCCTTGCGGGCCGAGGTCGAGAGCTAGATCCCCCACTTTGACACTGAATTTTCAATTTTTGCATAATAATTTCGTAAAACACTCATAACCTTTTGTACCAAACTCTGATTGACCAATGATTCGATGCTTTGGAACCCAAACTTGATTTCCTATCATTTAGGATGGATATCCAACCTCAAACACAATTAAATATAGTTTGGGTCAAATTACACACATTGAGCTAGTTCAACATAACCCAAACTCATGAAGTATTATATTATCTCTCCCTTGGGACCATTCGTCCCTAAATGTGGATCATAGCCAATGATTTGAATCACCTCAAAATATTTTCCCATAAACACATTAAGTAATCATTACTCATAATGATAAGGTTTTATAAAGGATCCTTATAACTAAAAAGATGAGTCGTGACAGGAAGGAAATGATTCATACCACTCAAAAATGCTACAGAAAAAACATGATAGCGAAAAGTCTTAACTCATACCTGAAATAGGGTATAAGTGAGGACATTTCTTATTCATATCCTCCACCACTTTCTAGGTAGCTTATTTAGAATTATTATTACTCCATAAGACCTTAACTGAAGCTACTTTTTTAGTTCTCAACCTCCTAACTTATCGATCTAGGATATGCATAGGTTCCTCTTTAAAAGATAATCCCTAATTAAATTCAATATTCTCATGAGAAAATATATGAGATGAATCAGGTTGATATAACCTCAACATGGACACATAAGAGACCGGATGTACCATAAACATTTTGGACAATAATTTCAACTCATACGCCACCTTTTCAATTATTTGCAAGATCTCATAAGGGACAACAAATGGAGTACTAAGATTATGCTTTCTACCAAAATGAGTCACACCCTTTATAGACAAAACCTTCAAGAACAGTTGGTCACCCACAATAAGTTCTAAGTTATATTGCCTCATGTTAGTATAAGACTTTGGTGGACTTTGAGCGGTTTTGAGTCACCTTACAGTAAGATTAACCTTCTCAACAGCTTCATGAACTGAGTCAATATCCAAAAATTTAATTTCCAAAGGTTCAAACCAACCAATTGGATATCTACAATGTCACCTATATAAAGATTCATTAGGAGCCATCTGTATACTTGCTTGATAACTATTATTGTAAGTGATTTGCATAAGAGTCAAGTGTTCATCGTAGCTTTCTTTAAAATAAATCACACAAGCTCTCAATATATACTCAAAAGTTTAAATAGACTGCTCTGCTTTCCAATTTGTCTAGGGATGAAAAGCAGTACTCAAATTGACACGAGTCCCAAACCTCTTGGAATAAGTTCCAAAAGTGAGTAGTAAATTGCATACCTCTATCTAAAATACTAGACATCAAAATACCATGCAACCTCATTATCTCATTCAAGTAAAATAACATAATGAGCTGCAATATCCATTTTCTTTACATGTAGGAAATGTGCAAACTTTTTAAGACTATCCATAATAATCCAAATTGAGTCATACTGAGTCTTTGTGAGAGGTATACCCATAAAAAAGTCTATATTAATCATCTCCCACTTTTATTATGAGATGTCCATATTCTGAGCTAGACCCCCAAGTCATTGATGCTCATCTTTAACTTGTTGGTAATTTAGACACTTAGTAACAAAATTTGATATATATACTATCATGATCTTCAACCAACAATGTAGCTTTAAATCTGTATACCTCTTGGTGGATCTCGGATGCATGGAATTCTTGGAACTATAAGCTTCCATCATCAATTATTTCCAATGACCATCAACATCAAAACACATAAATGACCTTACAATCTCAAAATATTATTAACCGAATAAACTATGAATGAAGTGTATTCACCACTTTGTACTTCATTCCTTAGCTTAACCAAAAGCTCATCTTTATATTTCTTGGACTTAATCCTCTCAACAATATTGGATGTGAATGAGTAATCCCAAACCAACTCACCATTATTTGTTTCATCCAATCGAATACCAAAACATGAAAGTCTTTTAATCTCTATACCCATAGGCATTTTATGAGGCCGGAGTAGCTGAAATACCCATAGACTTATGACTCAAAGTGCTAATAACAACATTAGACTTACCAGGTTTCATGGACCGTGGAACAGACCACGGGCCATGGATGCCATCCATGGAACATGTCCTGCAGACCAACCTCTGATCAGTGATCCATGAGAGGAATCCATGGACCGCAGACCAGACCATGACCATGGTTTCCCCTCGTGGAAACATACCTGTAGGGTGACATTTTGCCTAAGAACCATGACCATATTCCACGGACCGTGGAAAAGTCCGCGGGCCATTGATGGTGGTCATGTAAATTATACTTGTAGCTTAACAATCCCCCATGGGAACCACAAGAGGCCGTGGAGCCATCCACGGACCATGGTTCCTATCTGTGGAACTCAGGTTGCGAATTTTTCAACAGTTTTCATTAAGTTTTATCGGGAGTATTTCCGACCTTTCCCACTCTTTTAAAACTAAAACTATGTTGTTTTTAACTCTTCTAAGCCTGAATACTAAGCCTAAACTACCCCAAGTCCCCCATTCTCTAAAAAATCAATCAACACTTATTCAAGAATAGAGGAAGAGGCAATTTTTCTTCTCTAAGGCAAAAGTAGGGTTCTTCAACTTCAGGCTCCAAACTCAAATATTTCACCAAGGGTTTTGCTTCCAGGTATGTGAGATTCCATCAATGGGTTTCCTTTCACCCATTGAGTCCCGAAATTAACTCAATTTCTTAGTTTAATTCATTCTTTAGAGCCTAGGATTTCATGAATATTATGAATTTCTTGTGCCTCAGTTTCTTATCATGAATGAACCTTGAATACATGTTTTCCTTATAATGTAGTATCCAGGTGTACTTGAAATTCATGAACCCTCTGCTTATTGAACTATTCATAGTTTTGGACTTATGTTAAGAGATTTCACATTTATTTTGGATTATAAAATTATCACGAGTAGTTGCATTCGTTAGAGATGGCGGGTTATGAACACCCGATAACTTAGGATTTCATGCATTGTTAGTTGAATACTCAGTCCTTCAGAGTGAAATGATCTAGAATGCTTTCAGATTAATCACTTAGCTTTCATTCTTAGCACATCAGTATTATTAAGCTATTGAATATATCAACTTACATTCAGTTGGGAGTAGTACTTAGCACCGAGCGAACACATGGATAAAGGGTCACCCATTAGTTAGGCTGGGACCTTTATTCAAAGTCCCTAAGTCCCAAAAATACGATTCCACCATAGGTTCTAAAGGGTCACCTATTAGACCAGGATGATACCTTAGTCCATTTGGACATCAGTTTACTGGATCCACGTCAATTAATGTTTATACCCTTGGCAAGGTATGAAACACCCTTCTAGTTGGGGTTATAGGTTGGGCGCTGATTAGCTCAGATTGGGTTATGTCAATTAATAGTAGCTTCCATAATTTAGACTCAGAGATTGCATGACCTTATATTCAATTTATTCAACATATTATTATTCAGTTACATGTTCACTTATTAGTTATTACATCAGCTTACGTGCCTCAGTCTCATGTTTAAATTATCCCCTCATGTTCAACATATATAGAATAGTGCATATCTCACATGCTTAGTACATTTAGAGTACTTATCACGTACTTTATTTTGTTCTATATTGTTTTATAATATAGGTTCAGATGCTCAAATACATCTCCCAGTTAGCACAATTTCCTATCATCTCAGTGGCAGAGTTTGATGAGTCCTCATATTTTGAGGACAAGACTTATGTTTATTTTCTTATTTTAGTCATAAGTTTTTAGAAAATTATAGTTAGCTGGGGGCTTGTCCCAGCAACTCATCTTAGTAGAGGTTTTTAGACAGATAGTAGATGTTCAACTTTATGTTTTGTTAGGTGAATTTCATTTGAATTCAAACACTGAAACATAATTTTGATCATTCTATATTATTCAGACTTTATCTTCCACATAAGTATTATTTGGTTTTTATACAGTATTCTTAGTGTCATGCCAGGCCATGGGTTATGGGCTCATTTGCGACTCTAAGCACCGTGTCGCATCTAGAGTGTAGGCTCAGGACATGAAGAACTTGGTATTAGAGCTAGCTTTAAGGTGTCTTAGGGTGTTTGAAAGCTGCGTTAAGTAGAATTTTTTTCATGGGTGTGAAATATGGCACACTTATGAGAAAGATGCTACGAGACATTTTTAGGAAAATTTTCTCTTTTTTTCTTTTCCATATTGTGTTATAGAGTTTGAATACTATTTAACCTCTTTCTAACTCGTGCTCTATGCATTTACAGAGAATGCCTCCTAGAAGAGCAAACAGAAGGAGAAATGGAAATGGGAATGGTAACAGGAATAGAAACTAACAAGCACCACCACTTCCAGCAGACCACTTTGAATGAACAAGTCACTCACACCGAGTTTAGGGCTGCTTTCCAGGTGCTAGCTCAGTCCATGACCACTCAGGTGAACCAGTAGGCTATTACACTGATCAACCTATAAGGTAATACAACAACGATTAGAGTTTGAGATTTAACTCAGATAAATCCTCCCGAGTTCCATAGTTCTAAGGCTGAGGAGGATCTGCAGGAGTTTCTTGATGACATTCAGAAGGTTACTAAAATCATGGGTGTCACTCCAACTGAGAGTGTAGATTTGGCTGATTATTAGTTGAAAGAAGAGGCTCACAGTTGGCATAAGAAGTGGAAGGAAGTTAGGGGTGTAGATGCAGGACCACTAGATTAGGATCAGTTCGTGGCTGTATTTCTGGATGGGTTCTTCCCACTTGAATTAAGGGAAGCCAAGTTTCAAGAGTTTATTAATTTGAGACAGGGTGACATGAGTGTGAAGGACTCCTAAGTTTACTCAGCTTTCAAAGTATGCTCTGACAATGTTGGCAAACTCTAGGGACTGCATGAGTAAGTTTGTATCGGGTGTTTTCGAAGACATGGTTAAAGAGTGCAGAATTGCTATTCTGGTTAAAAAGATGGACATATCTAGATTGATGACTCATGCTTAGAAGATTGAAGAGGAAAAGATCAAGGAGAGGGAAAGATAGAGTAAGAGGTCCAAAACAGGTAGCTTTAACTTTTCTCAGCAGAGGTCAGATGGTGGTAACTATTCTCAGTTCCATTAGAAATCTTTAGCTCCAGCCCCATCCTCTACTAGTGCCCCAGTGCCTAACTTCAGACAGGATCATCTGAATAGGGCACAAGATCTATATCCCAGGGTAGTGTCACTAGTAAACGTACTCATCTGATTTGCAAAATGTGTTGTAAGAACCACCAAGGTGAGTGTATGGCCAGTAGTGGTAATTGTTTTTGGTGTGGCAAGCTAGTTCATAGGCTGAGAGAGTGTCCAATTGCTTCACAGAAAGGTAGATACCCTTGACAGCATAATCAGACTAATTCTTCAGCTGCTCCAGCAGGTCGCCCGACTCAGCAGGTTGCCTCATCTAGTGCAGGTGGTGGTCAGTGCCAAAACGGACTTTATTCACTCCAAACTCGGCAGGATCAAAAGGGTTCCCCCAATGTTGTCACTAGTATGTTGCGAGTCTTTCATATTGATATATATGCGTTATTAGATACCGGAGCCACACTTTATTTTATGACCCCTTATATAGCAGTAGATTTCAGTGTCAGTCCAAAAATCCTCTCAGAACCTTTCTCAGTCTCTACTCCTGTTTGTGATTCAGTCATATCCAGACGGGTATACAGAAATTGCCCAGTCACAGTTTCTCAAAAAGTCACCTCAATAGATCTTGTAGAGTTAGATATGACTGACTTTGATGTTATTCTTGGCATAGATTGGCTACATTCTTTTTATGCCTGAGTCGATTATAGAAATAGAGTAGTTCGATTTTCATTTCTAAATGAGCATGTCTTAGAATGGAAGAGTAGTACCTCAGTGCCTATAGGTCGATTTATCTCTTACCTTAAGGCCAGAAAAATGATTTCCATAGGATGAATCTACCATTATTTTTAGGTTAAGGATTCAATGTCCAAGACCCCAACTCTTCAATTTGTCCCAGTGGTTAATGAATTCCCAAAAGTGTTTCCCGAAGATCTGCCTAGAGTTCCTCAAAAGCGAGAAATTGACATCAAAATAGATCTCCTTCTAGATACTCAGCCTATATCCATTCCTCCTTACAAAATGTCTCCATCCAAGCTTAAGGAGTTGAAAGATCAGTTAAAAGACCTCTTCGATAAAGGCTTCATCAAACCCAACATCTCTCCATGGAGTGCTCTAGTTCGTTTCGTGCGTACGAAGGACAGTTCTCTCAGAATATACATTGACTACCGTCAGTTGAACAAGGTCACAATCAAGAATATGTATCCTATTTCTAGGATTGTTGACTTGTTTTACCAGCTTCAGGGTGCCTGTTGAGAACTCGGTATGGTTACTATGAATTTGTAGTTATGTCTTTTTGACTAATGAATGCTTTTTCAACTTTTATAGACTTAATGAGTAGGGTGTTCAAGCAGTACTGGGATATGTTCATCATTATTGTTATATATGACATCCTTATTTATTCTTGGAGTGAATAGGAGAATGTAAACAATCTGAGGGTTATGCTGTAAACTTTCAAGGATTGCTAGTTATTCACTTAGTTCATTACGTGTGAGTTCTGGTTGCAGTTAGTTACCTTTTTGGGACATGTGGTGTCTAAGAAGGGCATTCGGGTAGACTCACAAAAGATAGAGGTAGTTAAGAACTGGCCCAGACCCACTTCTCCGACAGACATTAGAAGTTTTTTGGGTTTGGCTGGTTACTATAGGAGATTCGTTGAGGGGTTTTCATCCATAGCTTCCCCATTGACAAGATTGACTTAGAAAAAGATCAAGTTCCAGTGGTCATATGAGTATGAGAAGAACTTCCAGGAATTGAAAACTAGGTTGACCACAGCTCCAGTTTTGACTCTACCTGAGGGTTGAAACGGTTTCATTATGTATTGTGATGCATGTAGAGTTGACCTAGGGTGTGTTTTGATGCAGCATGGTAAGGTTATTGCATATGCTTCTAGGCAGCTAAAGATTCATGAGAAAAACTACCCGACTCATGATCTTTAGTTAGCAGTAGTGGTTTTCTCCTTAAAGATTTAGAGACACTATTTATATGGTGTCCATGTGGATGTGTTTACCGACCATAACATCCTCCAGTATGTGTTTACTCACAATGAGTTAAATCTTCGTCAGAGAAAATGGATAGAGCTTCCGAAATACTATGATATGAGTGTGTTTTATCATCCAGGTAAGGCTAATATGGCAGCTGACGCTCTTAGTAAATTGTCTATAGCTAGTGTGTCACATGTTAAGGGAGAAAAGAAGGAATTGGCTAAGGATGTTCACTGGCTTGCTCTCTTAAGGTTTCCCCCTTACAGACTCAATAGATGGTGGGACTGTAGTTCAGAATGGGTTAAAATATTCTTTGGTAGTCGAGGTAAAGGAGAAATAAGATAGTGTTCCCATCTTACTTCAGTTGAAAGGTGCAGTCCATCAACAGAGAGTAGAGGTTTTCTCCCAAGGGGAGATGGTGTACTTCATTATTAGGGTCGGCTATTTATTCCTAATGTGGATGAGTTGAGGCAGTGGATTTTGATTGAGGCTCACAACTCCATATATTCTATCCATCCTAGTTCCACCAAGATGTACCGTGACCTACGAGAAGTCTATTAGTGGAATGACACGGAGAAGGATATTGCAGACTTCGTGGCTAAGTGTCCCAACTGTCAGCAAGTGAAGGTAGAACATCAGCGTCTGAGTGGTATGAATCAGTACATTGACATTCCTACTTGGAAGTTGAAAGTTATCAATATGTACTTCATTACAGGCTTACCACGTACCCGCCAATAGAATGACTCTATTTGGGCGATAGTCGACAGGATGACTAAGTCAGCTCACTTATTGGGTGTCAAAGCTAAAGATTAGTAGAGGATTATGCCAAAATCTACATCCATGAGATAGTCAGATTACATGGAGTTCCCTTATCCATCATCTAAGATAGGGGCACTCAATTTACATCTCAATTTTGGAAATCCTTTCAGAAAGGTCTTGGTACTCAGGTGAATCTCAACACAACATTTCACCCTCAGACAGATGGCCAAGTAGAGAGTACCATCCAGACCTTAGAATATATGTTGAGAGCTTGTGTGATTTATTTCAAGGGTAATTGGGGTGAGCACTTACCTCTTATAGAGTTCCCCTACAATAACAACTTTCGTTCTAGCATTTAAATGGCTCCTTATGAGGCACTTTACGGGGAGAGGTGTAGATTACCTATAGGCTGGTTTGAGGTAGGTGATACGTCAATGATACATACAAATTCAGTTCATTAGATGATGGAGAAAGTTCAGCTCATTAGAGAGAGATTGAAGGTAGCTCAAAGTCGTCAGAAATCTTATGCAGATGAGAGGATAAGAGACTTAGAGTTTGAGGTAGATGATTGGGTGTATCTGAAGGCTTCACTTATGAAGGGAGTCACGAGATTTGGTAAAGAAGGGAAGCTTAGTCCCTTCTATATAAGCCCCTACAGGATTTTGAGGAGAGTTGGCAACGTGGCTTATGAGTTAGAGTTTCCCACAAAATTAACATCAGTGCACTCAGTCTTTCATGTATCCCTATAGATGAAGTGCATTGGTGATCCAGCCTTATTTGTGCCATTGGAGAGTGTGGGTATAAAGGACAGTATCTCTTACAAAGAGGTCCCAGTCTAGATTCTTGACTGTCAGGTTCATAGGTTGAGAAATAATGAGGTCGCTTTAGTGAAAGTCCTCTGGAGGAACCAGTCTATTAAGTAGCTACTTAGGAAGTAGAAGAAGCCATGATGACCATGTACCTCCACCTTTTTCCTTCCGATTCAGCTCCAGCTTGAGGTAATTGTTCTTCCCCAGTTTCCTTAGTTTTCTTAGTTTTCTTAGTTTCATGTTCCTTCAATTATTCTTGCATTTTCAGTATGTATTCATGTCTTTCGAAGTCAGATCTGTTAGAAATACGTTAGAATTCAGTTGGTAGGGGTTACAACTCTTTACCCTCCAAACTCAGCTTATTTAGTCTTCATTCGAGGATGAATGATCCCAAGGGGGAGATATTTAACACCCCAGAAGTTTTAAGCTAAAAATCAGACCCGAAAATCCTAAGTGTTAGGCTGTCAGAAGACAAAATAGGAACCACAGATGGGTTTCATGGACCGTGGAACAGATAATGGGCCATGGATGCCATCCATGGATCATGTCCTACAGACCAACCTCTGATCATTGATCCACGAGAGAAATGCACAAATTATGGACTAGACTACGGGTCGTGGTTGCCCCTCATGGAAATAGACATGTAGGGTGAAATTTTTCCCAAAAACCATGACCATAAACCACAGATCGTGGAACAGTCCATGGGCCATGGATGGTGGTCATAAAAATTAGACCCTCAGCTTAACAATTCCTCAGGGAACCACGGAATGCCGTGGAACCATCCATGGATCGTGGAACTCAGGTTGCAAATTTTTCAGCAGGTTTCATTAAGTTTTCATAGGGGTATTTTTGACCTTTCCCACTCTTTTAACACTAAAACTACATCGTTTTAAACTATCCTAAGCATGATTAATAAGCCTAAACTACCCCAAATCCCTCATTGTCTCAAAAATCAATTGGCACTTAATTTAGAACAAAGGAAGAGGTGATTTTTCTTCTCCAAGGCAGAGTAGGATTTTTCAACTTCAGGCTCTAAACCTAAAGATTTCACCAAGGTTTTTGTTTCTAGGTATATGAGATTTCATCAATGGATTTCCTTTCACCCATTGGGTCCTAAAATTAACTCAATTCCTCAGTTTAATTCGTTCTTTAGAACCTAGGGTTTCATAAATATAATTAATTTCTTGTGCCTCGGTTTTTTATCATGAATGAACCTTGAATACATGTTTTCCCTATAATGTAGTATCCAGGTATACTTGAAATTCACAAACCCTCAGATTATTGAAGTAATCATAGTTTTGAACTTGTGTTAAGAGATTTCATATTTATTTCAGATTATAGAATTGTCATGAGTAGTTGCATTCTTTAGAGATAGCGGGTTTTGAACAACCGATGGCTTAGAATGTCATGCATTGTTAGTCGAATACTCAGTCCTTCAGAGTGATATGATCTAGAATGCATTCAAATTAATCACTTAACTTTCATTCTTAGAACATCAGTATTATTGAGCTATTCAATATGTCAACTTACATTTAGTTGGGAGTAGTACTAAGCATCAACAGATGCAGGAATGAAGGATCACCTATCAGTTGCGCTGGGACCTTTAGTAGAAGTCTTTAAGTCCCAGAACTACGACAAAACTGTTGGTTCTAAAAAGTCACCCATCAGACCAGGCAAATTCCTTAGTCTATTTGGACATCAATTTAGTGGATCCATGTCAGTCAGTGTTTATACCCTTGGCAAGGTATGGAATACCCTTTTAGGTAGGGTTACAGGTTGGGCCCTGGTTAGCTCAGATTAGGGTAGGTCAGTTAATAGTAGCTCCCACATTTTAGACTCAGAGATTGCATAACCTTTTATTCAGTTTATTCAGCATTTTATTATTTAGTTACACATTCACTTATTAGTTATTGCATTAGCTTACATGCCTCAGTCCCATATTTAATTTATCCCTCATGTTCATCATATATAGAATAGTACATATCTCACATGCTCATTACATTCAAAGTACTGATCACATACTTTATTTTGTGCTATATTCTTTTATATTATAGGTTCAGACACTCAGCATTCAGCTCGCGGTTAGCATGATCTCCTATCATCTCAATAGCAGAGTTTGGTGAGTCCTCATATTTCAAGGAAAATACTTATGTTTATTTTATTATTTTTGTCATTTAGTTTACAGATAGTTAGAGTTAGCTGAGGGCTTATCTCAGCAACTCATCTTAGTAGAGGCTTTCAGACAGATAGTAGATGTTCAGCTTTATGTTATGTTAGGTGAATTCCATTTGGATTCAAATACTGATACTTGGTTTTGATCATTCTATATTATTCAAAATTTATCTTTTGCATAAGTATTATTTGGTTTTTATACAGTATTCTTAGTGTCATGCCAGGCCATGAGTTAGCTTGGGGTCATTCGCGACTCTAAGCACCATGTCAGGTCCAGGGTGTAGGCTTGGGGCATGATATCATTTTAGGAAGTTGTTGTATTTATAAAAAATGTTGAGAGGGTAAGGCAAGAGAGTTCGAAGAGAATGGATTCAAAGAAGCCTCGATTTGGAGGTAGTTACAGTGTCAATTTTAAAAGGGTCAGCGTTTGCAAGGATACCATACGCGCCTCATTCGTTCATTAGCACTAGTTTCTTTTGAGGTCCATCCGAGACCTGTCAACCTACATCAAACTTTTGTAGGTATATTTCTCAGCCGTCTCTAGCATATTGACCTAATTTTGACCGCACTATTTTTGAGTATGGTGAGCTTAGTCACTTGAGGAGGAACTATCCTTTTTCTTCGGTAGGCATCTCAGTAGAAGGCTCCTAAGGCCTTAGTTCCAGTTGCTAGAGGTAATGTCTATGATAGAAAATATCCAAAGGGTGGGCGGGGTGGTCACACTACAGGTAGGGGTGGTGCTCAACCCAACCGAGGCAGTGGTAGAGAAGGTAATTATCCAAACAGGGGCGGTGTACACATAGAAGACAAGAATTGCTTTTATTCTTTCCTGGGTAGACTAGAGGTAGAAACTTCAGACGTGGTAATCATAAGTACTATTCTTGTCTATGATCGTATGCCTTCAGTTTTATTCGACCCTGAGTATACCTTTTCTTATGTGTCTGCTGATTTTGCTGAGAACTTTGATATGTTATGTGAATCCCGTGATTTTCCAGTTACTGTATATACTTCAATACGTGATTTTGTGGTAGTGGGTAGGCTCTTCTGGCTTTGTCCTGTCATATTCTTAGGGCAAGAGATGTTAGATAATTTAGTTGTTCTTGATATGGTAGACTTCAACATCATTCAGGGAATGAGTTGGTTGTCTCCACATCATGTTATTATAGACTATCATGCTTTTTCAGTGGCCATGGCTATGCTTGGGTTGGATAGGTTAGAGTTGTAGGGTAATTATAAGCTGACTCTAATGAAGTTTGTGTCCTTCCTTTGTGCGTAGAGTCTGATAGGAAGGGATGTTTATCCTTCCTAGCTCATCATTGGGACACCAGTTCAGAGGTTCCATCTATTGAGTCAGTTCTTGTAGTGTGTGAGTTCCAGGGGTGTTTTCTATAGATCTGCCCGGCATGCTACCTGATTGGGATATTGATTTTTACATTGACTTAGAGATGAATACTTGTCCTATCTCTATTCCTTCCTATAGGATGGAACAAGCTGAATTAAGAGAGCTTAAGGCTCAGTTGTACGAGCTGTTGACTAAGGGTTTCATCCATCCGAGTACCTCCCTCGAAATGATCCAAGCTCTATTCAACCCGAGCTTTCCCGTGTTCCGGATTCTTTTCTCGTTCTTGGTCTAAAATAACACACAAGTACATACAATTAACACACAAGGCCTGCACAATACCCAGATAACACCAAATCCCCAAATGCCAGGCCACCCATGATCATCCCACCCTTTTCCCAGGCTTTTCCACCATTAATTCACCTACTTCTATCATTTTTATGGATAAAAATAGAGAATTTAACAACCTATGATCATAATAACATACTTTTAACAATGCCCAAGAACATTCATGCTTGGAATCCCCTCCTTCCCCGGATTCTACCATTCCTAGGTTATTCCAACCTTTCCCCAAGTTCCCTCCTAGCAATTCTACTGCATAGGACATAGTACAAAGATTGGGGTGTAGAAACCTTACCTTAGGGAAGAAATTCGAAGGAAAAGGAGGAAAATCACCTGGAATCGCCTAGCCCTTCTTCCAAAATGAAGTTGTGAAACTGAATAATTTTGGGGAATGTTTCTACATTAAAATCCCGTCAACCCGCTATAGCGGTCCCGCTATAGCGGATGACTTCTGCTATAGCGGTCTAAAGCGATGTTGATCACCTTGACCACCGCTATAGCGATATTTTGCACCGCTATAGAGGAGGCCACTACCGCAGACGATTGTGCTCATCATGGACAGAATGTTCGGAAATTTCCCAGTTTTGGCCATTTTACAACACACTTGCTTTCCCCGATGACTCGAAACAACCCCTTCACGTCAAACGCGATTTTGGGAGTTCTACTTACCCAAATTCGATTCTGAAAAGTCCTCCGGACTCCTTTATGTCTTGGATACACGGAAGACTAACTTAACACAATACAAATAAACCAATCCTTATCCAGATTTTCCTAGACTCCACCTCGCTCCAAAACTGACCGAGGCTAGCCTAGCCTAGAATTTCAAACTCCCAAACCCAGAGTTTTCTAACTCTTAAACTTGGCACTATTGGACTACCCGTAATGACAGACCTGGTCGTTACAAATTTGGTCTTTTTCCCTATTCTTTAACTCTTAAGTGAGATTATTTTTGCCATTTTTAGTAGGGTTTTATCTCCTAATAGCATAAGCTCTTCTAATTCTATTCACTACAATTGCAAAAGAAGAAAGAACTTCTCTCCTCTAAGTCTCAAGATCAAAATCAAGGGTTCATCTTCAAGCCTCTATTCCCCTCAATCTAGACTAAGAAAACCTTCAATTTATGTATGTGGGAATTCAATAAGGGATTTCTTTCACCGTTATGCCCAAAACCCTTAAATTTTACATTGATTTATGAATTTGTGAAACTAGGGTTCTTGCCCAAATTGGAGAAATCTTATGGGTTCAGTTTTAAAGTATAAATTCATGATTACTCATTACTTATCTATGATTTATTTGAGATTTCTTAAGTGTTTTCAAAAGCCCATGCATTATAGATGAGTTCTAGTATATTTTTACTCAATAGCATGTTTTCAAGTGAAATTGGCATGTTTAGATACCATGACCTCAAGTATTATGAAAATGCATGCCTAATTCTTCAAGTTATGAATTTAGAAAGAAAAGTATGTTTTGAATTATGGCTATGCTAAGCTTTAAGACTTATGATTTGAGATTGGCATGACATCAGATATGTCCTTATGCTTTTCTAACAGTTTTGACATCAGATATGTCATAAGTATAATATGAGCTATATGTATATTTTTAGAGTAGTATTTAGCACCGAGTTAGATAGGATAAGCGTACCCTTAGTCCTAGAATTACGTGCCCCCGTAGGTTGATTATCCCCTCAGTTAGGCATTAGAATTAGTAATCATGCCACAATTATACCTTTATGCCCTGGCAAGATATATTGAGTCCTATCTATAGGGCATATACATAGGATTCCATGTTGCTCACATGGTCTATGTCAGTTAGAGAAACTCCCATAGAGACTGTTTCAGGTTTTAAATGCATTGATTCCTTGTGTTCAGATTTCAGAAATTCTACTATTACTTATGGTTTCAAGTATACTTTGCCTATGATGTTGCATTGAGTCCTTGGATTTTAGCTTTTACCATCATAGTATAATTTCAGTTTTAAAATGTCTATAGCATGTTTACTTCAAATTTTGTATATCTCACATACTCGGTACATTCTATAGTTACTGACGGATATTCTTGCACTGCATCCTTTTATGATACAGGTTCCCACTCTCAAGCTCATAGCTAGAGGTCACAGGCAATCCAGTTTGAGTTGGTGAGTCCTCACTCATTCGAGGACTAGTATGATTCCTAGTTAGTAGGCTCCTTTATTTCAGTACTTAGAGCCAGCTGGGGTCTTGTCCCAGCGACTCATTATGTCTTATCTAAAGGCTTTTTAGACCTAGTTAGATATTCGTGTTTGGATGTTTAACATTTGATACTCCTAGACCTTCATCTTATATAGTGTTGGTTTGCCTACTTATATTGATTTCGCTTTCAGTATGATTTAGTGTGCTTGCTTCAGTTATGCTTATGCTATCACCAAGGGTTAACTTGGGTTCCTTGTGGGCCTGGGTATCGTGTTACATCTAGGGGTTAGCCCGGGGGGTGACAAACTTGGTATCCGAGCATCAGGTTCAAGAGTCCTAGGGTGTCTAAAAGTTGCATCAAGTAGAGTTTCTTTCATGTATGTGAAGCGCGCCACACTTATGAATGGGAAGCTACGAGATTTTTTAGGAAAATAAACTTTACTTCTTTCATGATCAATATCATGCGATAGAGTTTAACTCTATTACTCCTCTAATATAATCTATATGTATTTTAGATTATGCCTCCTCGCCATGCCATGCCTAACTGGGCCAATGCCCAAAATGCTAATCCTCCATTTCTAGACCTCGAGGTCACAAATATGGAGTTGAGGAATTCCATTCATATGTTATCTCAGACTATGGCCTCTCAGGAAAATATGCAGTCTCTTGTTCTCATCCATC
Source organism: Jaltomata sinuosa (assembly GCA_003996215.1). Lineage (NCBI taxonomy): Eukaryota > Viridiplantae > Streptophyta > Magnoliopsida > Solanales > Solanaceae > Jaltomata > Jaltomata sinuosa. Next base: position 322,372 of record QJPP01000951.1, read on the forward strand.
CTCAAGGTGGAGTTGTAGCCTGAGTTTGAGACTTTATTCGCATAAACCCGCCTGAGTTCTGGGGTTTGAAAGTTGGTGAGGATCCGTAAACTTTCATAGATGAGGTGAAGAAGATCTTTGGTTTGATGCAAGTTGTTGGTGTTAATGGTGTTGATCTAGCTTCCTATTAGCTCAAGTATGTAGCTTATATTTAGTATATTCAGTGGAAGGATGCTAGGGCTAGTGATGTAGCCTCTATGACTTAGGAGTGCTTCGAGAGGGCTTTTCCTGATCGGTTCTTCCCTAGGGAGTTGAGGGAGGCTAAGGCCGAAGAGTTCATGAATTTGAGGCAAGGATCTATGTCGGTTCAGGAGTATGGGTTAAAGTTCACCCAACTTTATAGGTATGCTCCTTTCATGGTGGCTGATCCGAGGGATCAGATGAACAAGTTCATTTATAGAGTGTCAGACTTGGTGAGGAAGGAGTGTAAGTCCACTATGCTTTTAGGCGACATGGATAGTTTTAGACTTATGAATCATGCTCATCATATTGAGGGAGATAAGTTGAGGGAAATGGCAAGAGAGAACAAAAGGGTCAGATCAGAGAGTTCAAGTTTTAGCCATCAGAAGTCTGGAGGCAGACACCGTTTTTCATTTTAGAAGAGGTCCTCAAGACTCGTGCATTATTCAGCTAGTGCTCGTACTCAGTCCCCAGTCCTCTTCATGATCAGACAGGTTAAGGATTAGGTTCGTATTCGCAGGGGAGTGTTGCAAAGGGGACTTTCTACCGTACGTGCAACAAGTGTAGTAGAAGTCACCTCGATGAGATTCTAGCTGGTAGAGAGGGATAATTTGGGTGTAGTCAGGTTGGACACTGGATTAAGGATTTCCTTTCCGCTAAGAAGGGACAGGGAGGTAGCAGGATTCAGTCTTCCCCAACAGCCCTAGGAGGTCGATCGGCCCTGCAGGGCACTGCTTCTAGTTTGGGTGGTCACTGCCAGAACTGCCTTTATTCCATATCCTCTCGCCAAGACCAGGAGAGTTACCCAGACATTGTTACTGGTATGTTGAAAGTCTTCTCTCTCGATGTCTATGCTTTATTGGACCCTGGTGCTTCCTTAAATTTTGTGACCCCTTATGTTGCTTCCAAGTTTAAAGTTAGCCATGATCAGCTCTTAGTACCTTTTTGTGTTTCTACTCCTGTTGGTGAGTCAGTCCTAGCCAAAAGAATTTATCAAAATTGCTCTCTCAGAACTTCATAGAGTCACTTTAGTGGACCTAGTAGAGTTGGAGATGACTGATTTTGATGTTATTCTTAATATGAATTGGTTGTATGCATGTTATGCCTCGCTTGATTGTCATAGCTGAGTCGTCAGTTTCAAGTTTCCCAATGAACCTGTCTTAGAGTGGCAAGGTAGTCATCCATCCTTGAAGGGTCATTTCATACCTTATCTCAAGCCTAGGAAGATGATTTCTAAGGGTTATGTTTATCATATAGTTTGGGTTATGGACACAGAGTCCAAAAACCTATCTCTCCAGTCAATTCCTATTATGAATAAGTTTCCAGAAGTGTTTCTCGAGGATTTGCCCGGAGTCCCTCCCGAGCAGGAGATCGACTTTCGAATAGATCTTCTCCCAAATATGCCTCCTGTCTCTTTTCCTCCCTATAGAATGGCTCCAGTAGAGCTTAAGGAACTGAAAGAGCAGTTGAAAGACCTCCTTGATAAGGGTTTTATTCAACCTAGCATCTCTCCATGGGGGGCTCCAGTTTTATTCGTGTGAAACAAAGATGGTTCTCTAAGAATGTGTATCGAATACCGTCAATTAAACAAGGTCATAATCAAGAATAAATATCCCATTTCTAGGATTGATGACTTGTTTAATCAGCTTCAGGGTGCCAGTTACTTTTCCAAGATTGACCTTAGATCCGGTTATCACCAGCTCCGAGTGAGAGAGTGTGACATTCCAAAGACAACCTTCAAAACTCGGTATTGTCACTATGAATTTGTGGTTATGTCTTTTGGACTAACAAATGCTCCTGCAGCTTTTATGGATTTGATGAATCATGTGTTCAAGCAATATTTGGATATGTTTGTGATTGTGTTTATCGACGATGTTCTTATATATTCTAGGAATGAGAAGGAGCATGCGGGGAACTTGAGAGTTGTGTTGCCAACTCTCAAGGATCGACAGTTGTTTGCTAAGTTTAGCAAGTGTGAGTTTTGGATGTAATCTGTTGCTTTTCTGGGTCATATTGTGACTAAAGATGGTATTCGAGTTGATTAGCAGAAAATAGAGGCAGTAAAGAACTGGCCTAGACCCACTTCTCCATCGGATATTAAGAGATTTTTGGGTTTGGCTGGTTACTATAGAAGATTTATGGAAGGCTTTTCTTTCATAACATCCCCATTGACTCGGTTGACTCAGAAGAAGGTAAAATTTCAGTGGTCAGATCTATGTTAGAAGAACTTTCAAGAATTGAAAACTAGGTTGACCATAGCCCCAGTGTTGACCCTACCCGAGGGCTCAGATGACTTTGTTGTTTATTGTGATGCTTCTAGGATTGGTTTTGATGCAGCGTGATAAGGTGATTGCCTATGCTTCTAGACAACTTAAGATTCATAAGAAGAACTACCCCACTCATGATCTTGAGTTAGAGGCCGTGGTTTTTGGATTGAAGATTTGGAGACACTACTTGTATGGTGTTCATGTGGATGTATTCACCGATCACAAGAGTCTTCAGTATGTGGTCACTCAAAAGAAGCTGAACCTTCGTCAAAGAAGATGGCTTGAGATTCTTAAGGATTATGACATGAGTATGCTTTACCATCTGGGTAAGGCCAATGTCATAGCGGATGCACTTAGTAGGTTGTCTATGGGTAATGTGTCTTCAGTTGAGGACAAAAAGAAGGAATTGGCCAATGATGTTCATCGACTTATTAGATTAGGAGTTTGCCTCATGGATTTGACGGAAGGTGGTGTTATCATTAAGAATGGTTCCAAATCATCTTTGGTAGCTGAAGTGAAAGAGAAGCAAGACAGTGATCCTATTTTGCACCAGTTGAAGGGTGTAGTCCATCAGCAAAGGGTTGAGGTTTTCTCCCAAGGGGGATATGGTGTGCTTTATTATCTGGGTCAATTATGTGTTCCTGACATAGATGGATTGAGACAGTGGATTTTGACAGAGACTCATAGCTCAAGGTATTATTTTCACCCCGGTGCCACCAAAATGTACCGCGACCTATGGGAAGTCTATTAGTGGAATTGCATGAAGAGGGACATAACAGGTTTTGTGGCTAAGTTTCCTAACTATCAGCAAGTGAAGGTAGAGCATCAGCGACCGGGTGGTATGACTCAGGATATTGATTTTCCTACTTTGAAGTGGGAAGTGATGAATGGATTTCATTACAGGTTTTCCTCATACTCGCTGGCAACATGATTCTATTTGGTTGATTGTCGACATGATGACTAAGTCAGCCCACTTATTGGCTGTCAAGACTACATATTCAATAGAGAATTATGCTAGACTCTACATTTGTGAGATAGTCAGATTGCATGGTGTTCCATTATCTATCATTTTTGATAGGGGTACTCAGTTTACATCTCTATTTTGGAAGTCATTTCAGAAAGGTCTTGGTACTCAGGTTAAGCATAGCACAACTTTCCACCCACAAATGGATGGCCAGGCAGAGCGTACTCTTTAGACTTTGGAGGATATGTTGAGATCTTGTATGATTGATTTCGAAGGAAATTGGGATGATCACTTACTTCTTATCAAGTTTTTCTACAACAACAACTTTCATTATAGCATCCATCATTTTTCTACAACAATAACTTTCATTCTAGCATCCAGATGGCTCCCTATGAGGAACTTTATGGTCAGAGGTGTAGATCTCATATTTGTTGGTTTGAGGTAGGTGAGGCATCTTTGATTGGTCCAGATGTGGTTCATGAGACTATGGAGAAGGTTCAGATCATTAGGGAAAGGTTGAAGATTGCTCAGAGTCGACAGAAATCATATGCAGATATGGGGAGAAAAGAGTTGGAGTTTCAGGTTGATGATTGGGTATTTCTGAAGGTGTCACTTATAAAGGGTGTGATGAGGTTTGGTATGAAATGGAAACTTAGTCCCTGCTACGTAGGTCCTTACATGATTCTGAGGAGAGTTGGTAGTGTTGCTTATGAGTTGGAGTTGCCAATAAATTTAGAAATGATTCATCCGGTTTTCCATGTTTCCTTGTTGAAGAAGTGTGTTGGTGATCCAACCTTGGTTGTTCCTTTGGAGGATGTGAGTGTGAAGGATAGCCTTACTTACGGGAAAGTTCCCATGGAGATTCTTGATCGTCAAATTCGGAGGTTGAGAAATAAAGAAGTCACTTCGGTGAAACTCCTTTGGAGGAATCAACTAGTTGAGGGAGCTACTTAGGAAGCAGAATCAACCATGAACGCTATGTACCCTCATCTCTTTCTTTCTAATCCAGTTTCAGCTTGAGGTAATAGTTCCCTCCTTAGTATGTCCCTTCGATCCTATTCCATCAGTTCCTCTTATGATCCTAGCATGCATTCATGTTTTCCGAAGTTAGCTCAGTCATGTTTTAAGTTAAAAAGCTTTGTTTCATGTTTGTCCTTGAGTTTTCATATTCTGTTCTAGGTTAGGCTGTCTTCTCTCCAGTTTTCCTTGCTTATTCTTCATTCGAGGATGAAGGATACCAAGAGGGAGATATTGTAACACCCCAAAATTCAAACTAGATATCAAACTTAGAAATCCAGAATGTTTGCTGCAACTATTGGTCACCACGGGCGTCGGAGCTCCGACGGGCCGTGGGGAGCGTCATGGGAATCATCCAGTGGCTTTGAGCCACAAAACTTTCCAATCCGATGGGCATTCGTGATGGGCATCGCAGTAGCGCTGGTCCATAGGAATCCACCATTGAAACCTTCTAATGGTTTTCCCCATGTCTTCCTTTGCTCTGATGGGCATCACCACGGGCGTCGCGATAGCAACGGGCCATGGTTACGCATCATCATAATCTTCTAGAATCCCCAGACCCAAGTAGCCTTGGCCAATGCCTTTGTCCGATGGGCCATCGTGGGATCGACGCCCGTCGGGCTGCCCGTGAGGCGAAGGTTTTTAGTAGCTTTTTGTTTTAAGTCAGGGGTAATTTGGTCCTTTTCTCTATTCTTTTAACTCTTAAGTGGGGTCATTTTGGTCATTTTTTAGTAGGATTTTATCCCCTAATAGCCTAAGCTCTTCTCATTCTATTCACTCATTTTCCAAAAGAATAAAGAACTTCTCTCCTCCAAGTCTCAAGATCAAAAGCAAAGGTTCATCTTCAACCCTCCATTCCCCTCAATCTATACTAAGAAAAGCTTCAATTCAGGTATGTGGGAATTAAATAAGGGATTTCTTTTACTCTTATGCCCAAAACCCTCAAGTTTTATTTTGATTTACGAATTTATGAAACTAGGGTTCTTGCACAAATTGGGAAAATCTTAGGAGTTCAGTTTTAAAGCATAAATTCATGATCCATCATCACTTATCTATGATTTATTTGATATTACTTAAGTGTTTTAGAAAACCCATGCATTATAGATGAATTCTAGTATGTTTTCACTCAATTGCAAATTTTCAAGTGAAATTGGCATGTTTAGATACCATGACCTCAAGTATTATGAAATTGCATGCCTAATTCTTCAAGTTATGAATTTAGAAAGAAAAGTATGTTCTGAATTATGGCTATGCTAAGCTTTAAGACTTATAATTTGAGATTGGCATGACATCAGATATGTCCTTATTCTTTTCTAACAGTTTTACATCAGATATGTCACAAGTATAACATGAGCTATATGTATGTTTTTAGAGTAGTATTTAGCACCGAGTTGGACAAGGTGAGCGTACCCTTAGTCCCAGAATTACGTGCCAACGTAGGTTGATTATCCCCTCAGTTGGGCATTAGAATTAGTGATCACTCCACAATTATGCCTTTATACCCTGGAAAGGTATATTGAGTCCTATCTATAGGGCGGATACATAGGATTCCATGTAGCTCACATGGTCTATGTCGGTTAGAGAAATTCACACAAAGACTATTTCAGGTTTAAAATACATTGACTCTTTGTGTTTAGATTTCAGAAATTCTACTATTACTTATGGTTTTCAAGTATACTTTGCCTATGATGTTGCATTGAGTCCTTGGATTTTAGCTTTTACCACCACAGTATGATTTCAGTTTTAAAGTGTGTATAGCATGTTTACTTCAAATTTTGTATATCTCACATACTCGGTACATTCTATAGTACTGACGCATATTCTTGTGCTGCATCCTTTTATGATACAGGTTGCCATTCTCAAGCTCGTGGCTAGAGGTCATAGGCAATCTAGTTTGAGTTGGTAAGTCCTCACTCATTCGAGGACTAGTGTGATTCCTAGTTAGTAGGCTCCTTTATTTCAGTACTTAGAGCCAGCTGGGGTCTTGTCCTAGCGACTCATTATGTCTTATGTAGAGGCTTTTCAGACCTAGTTGGATATTCGTGTTTTGATGTTTTAGATTTGATACTCCTAGACCTTCATCTTATATATTGTTGGTTTGCCTACTTATATCGATTTTGCTTCCGCTATGATTTAGTGTGTTTGCTTCAGTTATGCTATGACCAAGGGTTAACTTGGGTTCTTTGTGGGCTCGGGTCCCATGTTATGTCCAGGGGATAGCCTCGGGGAGTGACAAACTTCTATTTCATGTCTTATGCTTAAATCTTGATATTTACTCATGTTTTCTCTTAGTATGCATGAATTCAGTTTTAAGCATGTTTTAAGTATGTCTTTACCATTATTATGCATAAACTTGCATACTCAGTACATTCTATAGTACTGACACATATTTTGTGCTCCATCCTATTATGATGCAGATTCAGGCTCCCATTCTCAGGATCGTGGCTGGAGACCGCAGGCTATCTAGTATTGATTGGTGAGTCCTCATCTTTTGAGGACTAGTATGATTCCTAGTTAGTAGGTTCCTTTATTTCAGTACTTAGAGTTAGCTGGGGTCTTGTCCCAACAACTCATTATGTCTTATGTAGAGGCTTTTTGGACATAGTTGGATATTCGGGATTGCATGTTTCAGATTATGATATTCCTAGATCTTATGTTTATGTTGAGTTTGTGTGCTTACCCTTTTGTTATGCTTCCACTATTATTATCCATGTTATATTACGTCATGCTAAAGCCAAGGGTTAACTTGGAGTCACTTGTGGTCCCGGGTCCCGTGTTACATCTAGGGGGTAGCCTCGGGGCGTGACACAAGTAAATTTTCCCATTTCTAGTCATGTAATTCCAAAATAATTCTTCTTAAGTTGGTTAATTTTTGTCTTAGTTATATTCAAAATAGGCCTTGTCTATTTGCATGAGCTAATATAAAATAAATCCTTTGAACATCTGTGACTTAAAATAAATATATTTATGGTATATTTATTAAGTTGTATTTTTCAAAAAATCACTCTTCTTTAAATTATTTTTGTTTCAAATAAATTTGCAACTCCTTTTTTCTTGCAGTCTTAACTGGAAAAAGATAAAAGTTGTTCAAATCATTTCTTTAAATAATACCTTTCATTAAGTAATTTTTCTAAAGCTATTTAAAATAGTTTATTCCTTTATTTGAAATTATGCCATGTTCAAAGTCTTTAAATATTCTTTGTATTTTCAAAAAAAATCAATTCTTGCAAAAATTAGTCAATTTCTCTAAGTTAGTCAAAAACTAATTTTAATCAACCATTTTTTAAATAGACGTTCTTAAGTACCTTAAAAGCCTTCTTAAGACATTACTTGAACCCTTACCAATTTTCTCTAATTTAAAGATTTATTTATGTTTTTGAGTCTTTGAAATTCCTTTAGTTTTTCTTAATTTCCTTACAAAAATTAAGTGTCGACTCTGTAATTTTCTTAAATTATTTTGGAACTTTCTTTGAGTTTTGAAATGATTTAAAAGTCAAAAATCATTCTTTTCAAATTTCAAAAAGGGATAAAACAGAAATGGTAACTCTACTAGGGATCTATTTAGGTTGTAACAAAACTTGAACTTTTTTGACTACCTATTCGGGTTGTAATAGTTAGTAATTAGTTGTTTGTAATTTATTTATTTATTTTCAAAAATTATAACTGTCATTGTATTCGTGATATATTTCTGCCAATTGGAACTTATATTGTTTAAAATCTCAAAAGGGAGGTTATGCGGGTCACAACCATTGCTATCACTTAAAAAACCAAATATTTTTGGGGTACCCTTTCTAGTAGTTGGATTGCTGGACGATCCAAGGGATATCGTGAACGGTGGGAGGTCACAAAAAATTGACCTATTCATAGAGTGACAATCGTCATTTCCCCAGCCTAAGTTGTCCATTAGGGTTCTCGGTATATTATTTAAAACTCATTCTAGACACCTAGCGTAGAGCGATATCAAAATCCTTTATTTAACGCATAGGCCTAAGTCGACTCAATACCAAAGTGGTATTGGGTCCATCAGAAAAGACCACCCTATATTCGAAGGGCCCACAACCCGAAAATGACAATTATCCCTAATGTGTTTAATTGAAGGATATGGTGCAAAATTGTGCAAATCATTATCCCTCAAGGTTGAAATTATTTAGGTGGTTTCTCTAATTGTGATCAAAAGATGATCTTCGTCCAAAAAATGTTCAGAAATTTCAAGAACTCTAAGAAGTTCGAGAATGAAGGACCCTCCATGACGTCTTAGTTTAGGAATGTACCCTTGCGTGGGACTGATATTCATTTGTACATCACTTTCCCTTTTTTGTATTTCCATTTGATATTATGCATAAATTTTGTATATAATTTGGGTAATGGAACATCTTACAAATGACATACACATCCTTCAATTCGTTAGGCCTACCTTTGGTACAAAAGGTCATATACTTTTATAGGACGCACAATTTATTATGTTATTTTTGTTGTGATATAACTGTTTTATGTGCTACATGAGTTGCTAAAATCATAGATGAATTGATTCACTCCCATTTTTACATATTTGTTTGAGAACATCATAGGCAGAAAATAAGCCCACAAATGCAAAGTCTAACTAAAATACTTCAAGTCTTCCAATTTTCTCTGAAAACCCTAAAACCCTTCTAAAAGATCTCCCTCCTTTAAAGAAAGGTCAAAATGGAAGCTGCAATCATGCATCGAAAAATAATGAGAGTTCAAGAGGAGATTGAAGAAGTTCAAAGGAAGCATGAGGAAGTTGATCGATAAGGGAGATTGCCATAGCCAGGTCCAAGGAGCTGGAGGAACAAACCGCTAAGGCTAAGCCAAGGATTTCTATGATCGACCAAATACTGGGTGAATTGAAAGTAGACCCAAAAAGGGGTTTCAATCACGAGGTCGAAGAACTAATCCAAGAGTTCAAGGATGTAGCTAAAGTAATTGGAGTATTGGGCCAGAAAAACAAAGGAAAGGTAAAAATGATTGAAGAATCCGAGGAAGATGGTCAATTTCTTAGAAGGTCCATTTTGGACGAAGACATTTATGTAAACCTTGGAAAGAATGATTAACTTGTAACACTCCAGGAACGTATCTAGCTTTTAAAATCAGACTTGCAGAAAATTTGGACTTCCAGGGACCACGGGTCAAGTCCATGAGTCGTGGAAGGTTCCATGAGTCGTGGAGGTGACTCGTGATCCTAGTCCTGCAGACTGACCTCAGTATTGACAACCACGAGTCACTTCCACGACTCATAGAAGTTTCTACGGGTCATACTGTTGACTCGTGGAACTTGATCGGAGGTCAGTCATTCTCCCTGAGTTCCACGATTAGGTTCTACGATTCTTGGAAGCTTCCTCGAGTCGTCCTGTTGAGTCGCAGGAGGCCTTCTGCAGGTTGAATTTTTGAACAATTTCCACGATAGGTAAACCACGAGTTGTGGAAAGGTCTACGAGTCATAGACTCCACTCGTGGTCACTGAAGTTGACTATTTTCCATCTTTTTTCCAATTAATTCCCAGGGGCATTTTGGTCATTTCCTACCCTATTATGTATTAAGTGAAGTCGTTTTGACTTCTTTTAGAAGGGTTTTCACCCATATTATCCTAAGTCTATCTTAAGCTTCTCATTCCTTACTCAAAGGAGAAAGTTTCTCTCAAGCTCAAGTCTCCAAGATCCAAGTCAAGTCTCCTAATCTTTTCCATTGAACTGGGTAATCTTCATCTAAGGTATGTGGGTCTTTAACAATGGTTTCCTTTCACCCTTATGCCTAAAAATCCCCAAATCTTTATGTTAAATTATGAACTTATAAAATTAGGGTTTTGAACAAAAAATGGGGAAAGTTTATGAAATCAGTTTCTATGTTTAAATTCATGGTTTCCTATTGATTATTCATGAATCAATTATGATTCTCTTATTGGTTTTAAAATCCCAAGCATGAAAGTTGATTTCTAGCATGAAACTATGAATTTGCATGTTTTCAAGAGAAAATTGGCATGATTAGATATCATGGCCACTATGTATTAATGAAATTGCATGCCTAATTCTTTAAGTATGAATTTAGCAAGAAAAGTATATTTTGAATAAGTCTATGTATGTATGAATTTGAATTGCATGACATCAAATATGTCTTATTGCTTTTCAAACAGTTTTGGCATCAGATATGCCCAGTATTATATGAGCTATATGTATGTTTTGGGAGTAGTATTAGCACCGAGTTGGACATGGTGAGAGTACCCAAAAAGGTACCAGAACTACGTGCCCCCGTAGGTATTAAGTCCCCTCTGTTGGGCATCAGTTTTAGTGATCATGCCACAGTAATGCCTTTATACCCTGGCAAGGTATATTGGGTCCTCTCGATGGGGCGGATACATCGAATTCCATGTAGCTCACATGGTCTATGTCGGTTAGAGAACCTCCCACAGAAAATAGTTTATGCTTTTAAAACTTGCATTTGACTCTTATATAGATTTCAGACTTATTACTTATGACTATGTTTCAGCTTACAGAAAGTATTAGAGTCATTGCACTCAGTTTATCTTTAAAATCACGATTTCAGTTATTTAAGAATACTTAGCATGTTTTCATCATATTCATGCCTTGCTCATATACTTAGTACATTCTATAGTACTAACGCATATTGCGCTGCATCCTTTGATGATGCAGATTCAGGTGTTTCTTCACAGCTTCATGGCTAGAGTTCCTGGCCACTCACGCTCAGCTTTGGTGAGTCCTCATAGTATGAGGACTAGACTTTATTCTAGCTTTTCTATGTTTCCTTTCCTTCCAGATTGTTGAGTTAGGTGGGGTATTGTCCCATCAACTCCTTATGCTAGCAGTAGAGGCTTTTCAGACATAGATGTTATAGGATGATCTTTTGGGTTGTATTCCCTAATTAGTACTCTATCTATGATATATCTTCCCATTTTGGATTTCCTTATGATGCTTCCGCTATGTTTTCCCTATGTATGCTTGAGAATGCTATGACCAAGGATTAACTTGGGATCCTTGTGGTTTCGAGTCTCGTGTTGCATCTAGGGGTAACCTCGGTGAATGACAAACTTGGTATCAGAGCCTCAGGTTCAAGAGTCCTAGGATGTCTGAAAGCCATATCGAGTAGTGTCTTTTTCATGTGTGTTAAGCGCGCCACACATATGAGAGGGAAGCTATGAGATGTTTTTAGGAAAACTTCACTTCTTTCATGACCACGTCGTGCGATAGAGCTTAACTTTAATGTTCCTCTAATCCTTATCTTATGCATTTCAGACTATGCCTCCTCGCCGTGCTATGCCTCCCCGAGCCGCTCGGAATGTTGCTACTCAAGTTTCGGTTCTCGATGTCACGAATGATGAGTTTAGGAATACTATTCACTTGCTAGCCCAGACTTTGGCTAGTCAGGCCAATCAGCTGGCTCCTGCCCTCATCCATCCTTAAGGAGGGGTAGCGGGCCTAGTTCGTGACTTTATATGTATGAAACCATCGGAGTTTTGGGGTTCTAAAGTGAGTGAGGACCCGCCCAACTTTATTTATGAAGTGAAGAAGATCTTTGAGGTTATGCAAGTGGTTGGGGTTGATTGTTTTGAACTTGCATCCTATCAACTCAACGATGTGGCTCACATTTGGTTCACGCAATGGAAGGAGGCTAGGGTGAGGGATGCAATCCCCACTACTTGGGAGTGTTTTGAAAGGGCCTTTCATAATAGGTTCTTTCCCCGTGAGTTGAGGCAAGCGAAGGTGGAGGAATTTGTGAACTTGAGGCAGGGTTTGATGTCGGTGCAAGAGTATAGTTTGAAGTTCACTCAGTTATCTAGATATGCTCCCTCCATGGTAGTGGACCCTCACGATCAAATGAGCAAGTTCATATATGGAGTTTCTGATGTGGTGAAGAAAGAGTGTAGGTCTGCTTTGTTGTTTAGTGATATGAACATTTACCGACTCATGACTCATGCTCATCAGATTGAGGGTGACAAGCTTAGCGAGATGGCTAGGGAGAACAAGAGGGTTAGATTTGAGGGATCAGGTTTTGGTCATCACAGGTCCGGAGGTGGACATCGCTCTTCTTTCCAGAAGAAGTCATCAGGATCCATTCATTCTTCTACTAGTGCTCCTACTCAGGCTTAGAAGCCTCATTATGATCAGGGTGGTAGAGGATTTGGTTCCTATTCTCAGTCTCAAGGTAGTGTTGCTAAGGGATCTTCCTACCCAGCTTGTGTTAAGTATGGGAAGACTCACCCCGGTGAGTGTTTGGCTGGTAGAGAGGGTTGTTTTGGGTGTGGTCAGACTTGGCATCATGTTAGAGATTGCCCTTTGGCTAAGAAGGGTCAAGGAGGTGGTAGGACAAAGTCTACCCCAGCAGTTTCAGGTTGTAGACCAGCCCCGCAGGGGGCAGCTTCTAGTTCTGGTGGTCAGTGCCAGAACCGTCTTTATGCTATGTCCTCCCGCCAGGATCATGAGAGTTCTCTAGATGTGGTTACCGGTATGTTGAAAGTCTTTTCTCATGATGTGTATGCTTTGTTAGACCTCGGTGCCTCTTTGTCTTTTGTAACTCCTTATGTGGGCTTGTAAGTTCGAGGTACGTCCTAAATTGCTTTTAGAACCCTTTCATGTTTCTACTCCTATTGGTGAGTCACTCCTAGCCGAAAGAGTCTACCGAAATTTCCTTATTTCAGTCCTTCATAGAGTCACTTCAGCGGATTTAGTAAAGTTGGAGATGACTGATTTCGATGTTATTCTTGGTATGGACTGGTTGTATGCATGTTATGCCTTAGTTGATTGCCTCACTCGTGTGGTTAGTTTCAAGTTTCTGAATGCACCTGTCCTAGAATGGAAAGGTAGTCCCTCTTCTTTGAAAGGTCATTTCATATCTTATCTTAAGCTAGGAAGATGATTTTTAAAGGTTATGTCTATCATATAGTTCAGGTTGTGGAAATGGAGTCCGAGATCCCGACTATTCATTCTGTTCCAGTTGTAAATGAATTCCCAGAAGTGTTTCCCGATAATTTGCCCGGAGTCCCTCCTGAGCAGGAGATCTACTTTGGGATAGATCTTCTTCCGGATACGAATCCTATCTCTATTCCTCCCTATAGAATGGCCCCCGTGGAACTTAAGGAGTTAAAGATCAATTGAAGGACTTGCTTGATAAGGGTTTCATCAGGCCTAGTATCTCTCCTTGGGGTGGTCCAGTTTTGTTTGTTTGGAAGAAGGATGGATCTCTTAGGATGTGTATTGATTACCTCTAATTGAACAAGGTCACAATCAAGAATAAGTATCCCATTCCTAGGATTGATGACTTGTTCTACCAGCTTCAGGGTGCTAGTTTCTTCTCTAAAATCGACCTTAGATCTGGTTATCATCAACTTCAAGTTCGGGAATGTGATATTTCGAAGATTGCCTTCAGGACTCGGTATGGTCATTATGAGTTTGTTGTTATGTCTTTTGGTCTAACAAATGCTCCTGCAACTTTTATAGATTTGATGAACCATGTGTTCAATAGTATTTGGATATGTTTGTCATTGTCTTCATCAATGATATCCTCATCTACTCTCGGAGTGAGGAGGAGCATGCGGATCACTTGAGGATTGTGTTGCAAACTCTCAATGATAGGCAGTTGTTTGCTAAGTTTAGCAAGTGTGAGTTTTGGATGCAGTCTGTTGCTTTCTGGGTCATGTTGTGACTATAGATGGTATTATGGTGGATTCTCAAAAGATTGAGGCGGTAAAGAACTGGCCTAGACCTACTTCTCCGTCTGATATTAGGAGCTTTTTGGGTTTGGCTGGTTACTACAAGAGGTTTGTGGAAGGTTTTTCTTCCATTGCTACCCCTTTGACCCGATTGGCTCAGAAAAAGGTGAAATTTCAACAGTCCAACCTGTGTGAGAAGAACTTTCAGGAATTGAAGACTAGATTGACCACCGCTCCAGTGTTAGGTCTACCCGAGGGCTTAGATGCTTTTGTTGTGTATTGTGATGCTTCTAGGAGCGGTTTGGGTTGTGTTTTGATGCATCGTGGTAAGGTGATTGCTTATGCTTCTAGACAGCTTAAGACTCATGAGAAAAACTATTCTACTCATGATCTTGAGTTAGCAGCCGTGGTCTTTGCTTTGAATATTTGGAGACATTACTTGTATGGTGTGCATGTGGATGTTTTCACCGATCATAATAGTCTTCAATATGTGTTCACTCAAAAGGAATTGAATTTGCGACAAAGGAGATGGCTTGATCTCCTTAAGGATTATGATATGAGTATGCTTTACCATCCGGGTAAGGACAATGTTGTGGCGGATGCCTTGAGTAGGTTGTCCATGGAAGTGTAGCTTCTATTGAAGATGGAAAGAAAGAATTGGTTAAAGAAGTTCATAGGCTTGCTCGGTTGGGAGTTCGCCTTATGGACTCGACCGAAGGTGGTGTGATTGTGACTAATGGTGCCAAATCATCCTTGGTGGCTTTGGTGAAAGCCAAGCAAGACCAAGATCCCGTTCTACTTCAGCTTAAGGGTGCAGTTCGTCAGCAAATGGTTGAGGTTTTGTTCCAAGGGGGAGATGGTGTGCTTCCTTATCAGGGTCGCTTGTGTGTGCCAGATGTTGATGGGTTGAGACAACAGATTTTGGCTGAGGCTCACAGTTCTAGATACTCCATTCATCCGGGTGCTACTAAGATGTACCGTGATCTACGGGAAGTCTTTTGGTGGAGTGGTATGAAGAAGGACATAGCCAGGTTTGTGGCTAAATATCCCAACATTCAGCAGGTAAAGGTGGAACATCAAAGGCCAGGTGGCATGCTTCAAGATATTAACCTTCCCACTTGGAAATGGGAAGCAATCAATATGGACTTTATTACGGGTTTGCCTCGTACTTTAAGGAAACACGATTCTATTTGAGTGATTATTGACCGGATGACTAAGTCATCCCATTTCTTGACTATTAAGACTATAGATTCAGTGGATAATTATGCCAAACTCTACATTCAGGAGATAGTCCGATTGTTTGGTGTCCCTTTGTTTATCATTTCTAATAGAGGTCCTCAGTTTACATCTCAGCTTTGGAAGTCGTTTCAGAAAGGTATTGGTACTAAGGTGAAGCTTAGCACAACTTTTCATCTTCAGACAGAAGGCCAAGAAGAGCATACTATTCAGATGTTGGAGGATATGTTGAGAGCGTGTGTGATTGATTTAAAAGGTAATTGGGATGATCAATTAACTCTTATCGAGTTTGCGTACAACAACAACTTTCACTCTAGCATCCAGATGGCTCCGTATGAGGCACTTTATGGCCGGAGGTGTAGCTCTCCTATTGGTTGGTTCGAGGTTGGTGAGACAGCCTTGATTGGTCCAGATTCTGTGTATGAGACCATGGAGAAAGTTAAGCTTATTCGGGAGAGGTTGAAGACCTCTCAGAGTCGACAAAAATTGTATGCGGATGTGAGGAGGAGGGAGTTGGAATTGGAAGTTGATAATTGTGTTTTCCTTAAGGTTTCACCCATAAAGGGTGTGATGAGGTTTGGAAAGAAAGGAAAGCGTAGTCCCCATTTTGTAGGTCCTTATCGGATTTCGAGGAGAATTGGTAGTGTTGCTTATGAGTTGGAGTTGCCAACGGAGTTGGAAGTGGTTCATCCAAATTTTCATGTTTCCTTGTTGAAGAAGTATATTGGTGATTCGACATTGATTGTTCCTTTGGAAGGTGTGGGTGTGAAGGATAGTCTCACTTATAAGGACAACCCCGTGGATATCCTTGATCGTCAGATTTGGAGGTTGAGGAACAAAGAAGTCACTTTGGTAAAAGTCCTTTGGAGGAATTAGCTTGTTGAGAGTGCTACTTGGGAAGCGGAAGAGGCCATGAAGGCCAAATATCCTAATCTCTTTCTTTCCGACTCAGTTCCAACTTGAGGTAATAGTTTCCTCCATAGAATGCCCCTCTGATTCTATTCCACCGATTTCTCTTATGATCCTAGCATGCACCCATGTCTTACGAAGTTAGTTTATCATGTTTTCAAGTTGAGAAGTTCAGTTTCATGATGATTCCTATGATTTCTATGTTTTGATGTTTGGTTAGGCTGTTTTTTAGTTTTCATTCGAGGACGAATGATCCCAAGGGAGAGATATTGTAACACCCCAGGAACGTATCCAACTTTTAAACTCAGAATTGCAGAAAATTTAGACTTCCAGGGACCACGGGTCAAGTCCACGAGTCGTGGAAGGTTTCACGAGTCATGGAGGTGACTCATGATCCTAGTCCTGCAGACTGACCTCAGTACTGACAACCATGAGTCACTTCCACGACTCGTAGAAGTTTCTACGGGTCGTACTGTTGACTCATGGAACTTGATCGGAGGTCAGTCATTCTCCCTGAGTTCCACGATTAGGTTCTACAACTCGTGGAAGCTTTCACGAGTCATCCTGTTGAGTTGTAGGAGGCTTTCTTCAGGTTGAATTTTCGAGCAGTTTCCACGATAGGCAAACCACGAGTCGTGAATAGGTCTACGAGTCGTAGACTCCACTCGTGGTCACTGAAGTTGACTATTTTCCAGCTTTTTCCCAATTAATTCCCAGGGGCATTTTGGTTATTTCCCACCCTATTATGTATTAAGTGAAGTCGTTTTGACTACTTTTAGAAGTGTTTTCACCCATATTATCCTAAGTCTATCTTATGCTTCTCATTCCTCACTCAAAGGAGAAAGTCTCTCTCAAGCTCAAGTCTCCAAGCTCCAAGTCAAGTCTCCTAAACTTTTCCATTGAACTGGGTAATCTTCATCTAAGGTATGTGGGTCTTTAACAATGGGTTCCTTTCACCCTTGTGCCCAAAAATTCCCAAATCTTTATGTTGAATTATGAACTTATGAAATTAGGGTTTTGAACCAAAATTGGGGAAGGTTTATGAAATCTGTTTCTATGTTTAAATTCATGGTTTCCTATTTATTATTCATGATTCGATTATGATTATCTTATTAGTTTTAAAAGCCCAAGCATGAAAGTTGATTTCTAGCATGAAACTATGAATTTGCATGTTTTCAAGAGAAAATTGGCATGATTAGATATCATAGCCTCTATGTATTAATGAAATTGCATGCCTAATTCTTTAAGTATGAATTTAGCAAGAAAAGTATGTTTTGGATTATGGCTATGCTAAGTCTATGTATGTATGAATTTGAATTACATGGCATCAGATATGTCTTATTGCTTTTCAAACAGTTTTGGCATCAGATATGCCCAATATTATATGAGCTATATGTATATTTTGGGAGTAGTATTAGCATCGAGTTGGATAGGGTGAGAGTACCCAAAAAGGTCCCAGAACTACGTGCCCCCGTAGGTCTTAAGTCCCCTCTGTTGGGTATCAATTTTAGTGATCACGCCACAGTAATTCCTTTATACCCTGGCATGGTATATTGGGTCCTCTCGATGGGGCAGATATATCAAAATTCATGTAGCTCACATGGTCTATGTCAGTTAGAGAACCTCTCACAGAAAATAGTTTATGCTTTTAAAACTTGCATTTGACACTTATTTAGATTTCAGACTTATTACTTATGACTATGTTTCAGCTTACAGAAAGTATTAGAGTCATTGACTCAGTTTATCTTTAAAAGCATGATTTCAGTTATTTAAGTACACTTAGCATGTTTTCATCATGTTCATGCCTTGCTCATATACTTATTACATTCCATAGTACTAACGCATATTGCGCTGTATCCTTTGATGATGCAGATTCAGGTGTACCTTCACAGCTTCGTGGCTAGAGTTTCTGGCCACTCACGCTCAACTTTGGTGAGTCCTCATAGTATGAGGACTAGACTTTATTCTAGCTTTTCTATGTTTCCTTTCCTTCCAGATTGTTGAGTTAGGTGGGGTATTATCCTATCAACTCCTTATGCTAGCCGTAGATGCTTTTCAGACATAGATGTTATCGGATGATCTTTTGGGTTGTATTCCCTGTTTAGTACTCTATCTATGATATGTATTCCCATTTTGGATTTCCTTATGATGCTTCTGCTATGTTTTCCCTATGTATGCTTGAGAATTCTATGACCAAGGGTTAACTTGGGATCCTTTTGGTTCTGAGTCCCGTGTAACATCCAGGGGGTAACCTCAGGGAGTGACATAACTGATCCAACTCCCCAACACGAGAACTGACTATTGAACCAAAGTCAAGAACAATGATGTGTGGCCAACAAGGTTCAGACTAGGAAAAGAGTAGATTACTCTCAGAATTCACTCTTGAGAGTGTGCTAAGAATCTAAAATTTGTGTTGTGTTCAGAAATCTACCTTACTCTGAAAGATATAAGAGTGCTCCACCCCGACCAGTGTGAAGGATTTTGATGCCATATTTAGAATGATCACAAGAAATATGATTACCACCCACGTTATAAGGGTCATACCACTAACGAATGCGATGCATTGAGGACTATAATTCATTATAGGATTTACAGTGGCCACATAAGTCACCTGTGGCCCCCCCAAATATCCTTGCTTGCGACCGAGTTGTTCCTGGCATGTCAATCACTAAGGATGTGTTGATTCAAAGATACAACTTTACATTCTTCGATGAGACTCACTATGACATCTATGCAAAGATGTTTCATCCCAAAATTCTGGAGCCAGTGGAAAGGAAATCAGGAAAAATGTCCAGGTCCTGGCATCAAGGAAAAACGATTTGCCTCTACCAAGGTCCGTTATCCCTAATATGTTTAATTAAAGGATATGGTGCCAAATTGTGCGAATCATTGTCCCTCGAGGTTGAAATTATTTAGGTGCGTTCTATCATTGTGATCAAAAGATGATCTTCGTCCGAAAAACGTTATGGAAATTTCAAGAAGTCTAGAAGTTCGAGAATGAAGGACCCTCCATGGCGGCCTATTTTAGGAATGTACTCCTCTGTGGGATAGATGTTTATTTGTGCATCCCTTTCTCATATTTTGTAACTGCATTTAATATTATGCATAAATTTTGTATATAATATATCTTTGGGGGGGGGGGTAATGGAACGTCTTACAAAAAACATACATATCTTAAATTCATTAGGCCTACCTTTGGCACAAAAAGGTCATATATTTTTATAGGACGCGCAATTTATTATGTTATTTTTGTAGTGATATAACTGCCTTATGTGCTACATGTTTTGCTCAAATCAAAGATGAATTGATCCACTCCCACTTTTACATATTTTTTTAGAACATCATAGGCAAAAAATAAGCCCTCAAATGCAAAGTATGACCAAACTACTCCAAGTCTTTCAAGTTTCTCAGAAAACCCTCAAACCCTTCTAATAGATCTCCGTCTTTTCTGGAAAGGTCAAAATGGAAGCCACAATCATGCACAAATAAATGACGAGGATTCAAGAGGAATCAAAGAAGTTCAAAGGAAGCATGAGGAAGTTGATCGACTGATGGAGATTTCCATAGACAGGTCCAAAGAGGTTGAGTAACAAACCGCCAAGGCTAAGGAAAGGATTTCTATGATCGACCAGATACTAGGTGAATCGAAAGTATCCTAAAAAAGGGACTTCAATCAAGTGGTCGAAGAACTAATCCTGTAGTTTGAGGACGTAGCTGAAGTAATTGGAGGATTGGGACAGACAAACAAAGGATAGGAAAAAATGATTGAAGAATCTAAGGAACAAGGTCAAGTTCTCTTAAGGTCCGTTTTGGATAAAGACATTTATGGAAACCTTGTAAAGAATGCAAAACTAATCCAACTCCCAACACGGGAATTAACTATTGGACCAAAGTCAAGAATAATGTTGTGTGGCCAACAAGGTTCATGCTAGGAAAAAAGAAGAGTACTCTCAAAATTCACTCTCGAGAGTATGCTAAGAATCCAAAAGTTGTGTTGTGTTCAGAAATCTACCAGACTCTGAAAGCTATGAGAGTTCTCCACCCTGACAAGTCTGAATGATTTTTATGCTATCCTTAGTATTATCACAAGAAATGCGATTACCACCATATTAGAAAGGTCATACCACTGATGAATGCAATGCTTTTAGGACTATAATTCATCATAGGATTAACAGTGGCCAGATAAGTCACCTATAGGCCCCCCGAACAATCCTTGCTTGCGACCGATTTGGTCCTGGTATGTCGATCACTAAGGATGTGCTGATTCATCGATACGACAATACATTTTTTCAAGAGACTTACTATGACGTCTATGCAATGCTGGTTCATGCCAAAATTCTGGAGCCAGTGGAAAGGAAACTAGGAAAGATGTCCAGGGCTTGGCGTCAAGAAAAAGATATTTGCCTCTACCACGCAGGGATAGAGGGCCACAATATTGAGACTTGTCGCCACTTCTGAGTTCACCTTATTGATATGGGGAAGATTGAGTTTGAGTTCCCACCCTACGATCCTTGAAAAAGAAGATTGAGAGGAATCTAGAAGACCCGCCACTATCTAAAATTAAGCTTTAAAAGTAGGAGAATTTTCATTTTGAGTTGTTATGTTTATGTTTTTTTCTTTCGTCTTGTAATTAAAAAATAGAGGATGAAATGAAGTGGAATTAATATGAGAAACTTACTCTTTATGCATTTGAACTAAGTAAGGCCTGATTTCTCCTTCGTGAGATACGTAGGCAGCCTTTTAGAGCCTGACCCTTATCTTTATGAATTTTCATATTCCAACTTTGACAAAGACGCCTAAGAGTTCAGAAGGTATGAAAAGCGGAAATGCCAAACGAAGATTCAAAAAGTCAACCTTCCTAATAAAATCTACTTAGCTAAAATAAGTGGGCAAAGTCCTGTCCATTAAAAATCCTCGAGTCAATATTTACCCCTAGATCAATTGGCCTTGATAAAGAGCAACTTCTATGTGTTTACTTCCTGTTTGATATCTTTTATTAATTATCTTTAACATAATCTAATATATTTTCCTTTTGAGTTATTTTTACTTTGTTAGGTAACGAAATAGATAGAAATTGATTTGTGCTAATCGAAACCGTCAGAACATCATTACTTTCCTCGCTCAAAAGCAAACAAAGATTCCTCCCTTGACCATTGCTTCTCTAAAGAAAAAGACAAAATGACTGATAATGAGGTGAAAAAATTATTTGAATATAAGGGACAACATGATTGCGGAACAAAGCAAGATGATTGCTGAATTAGCAAAGAAGTTGGAAAAAATGCATGAGGAAATCTAGAAAGCTAAGGATATTTCATGTTTGTCCATTGCCACCAATACTCCGACTTCGGGGCACTCCTGTCCCCCTATCCAATTTCCTCCACTTAACTCTCTAGAGACGTACCTTCCACTTCCATTCCAAGACCTTTCACGGACCCTATCTCTAACAACCCTCTTAACATAGGATCATCATACTAGATCCATACTCCTCCCGTCCAACATACCTATCCAAACAATAACCCCAATGTCTACAATATACAGATTCTCCCTCTGAACTACCAAAGTACCCCACCAAGTACCTTTAATTCTCAATATAACCACCCAAATATCACCAACCCGCAAAACTTTACCTTATACCAAAATGCCATACCAAATGTCCAATACCCACCCATCCAAAATACGCCACCTACCATCTTTCATGCCACCATAATAGAGCCCTACCCTACTTTACCAGAAAATCCTAAGCTCGACCATTATGAGGAAAAAGAGAGGGAGTTAAAAGCCATGGAGGATAGGCGCAATAAGGATATGATGCTGATGAAGGAAGAAATTTCTGGAATTAAGGAGTAGCGAGGCTCACTTGATAAAGTAGGGTACAATTATGATGATCTTTGTATCCATCCAGAATTGGGTTTGCCAGAGGGATTTAAGATCCCCAAGTTCGAGATATTTAATGGTGTTGGAAACCCCATTGTTCATTTGAGAAGCTACTGTGATTAGATAGCAGGACCAAAAAAGAACAAAGCACTGCTAATGAGGCTCTTTAGCTGAAGTTTAAGTGGTAAAGCACTAGAGTAGTTTACCACTCAAGAGTTGAAGAAGTGGTCCAGGTGGAATGCTTTAACCAAAGACTTTGCTAGAAGGTTATACTTACAACATAGAGGTTGTTCTAGATAGATACTCTTTAGACCACATTAAGCAAAAGTCGAATAAGAACTTTTGCAATTATGACAATTACTGGAGGAAGGAGGTGACAAGAGTTCGACCTACCATGACTGAGGAAGAAATTAGCTTTGTGTCTATGTGCATCCAAGAGTGATAATTTTATACCAAAATAATATCAGCAATCAATGCCAAGTTTGCTGATTTGGTTAAAATTGGCAAAACAGTTGATGAGGGCCTCAGAAGCGGGAATATCACTAAGGCCTCAACGTAGTTGGGATTGGCAGGTTTCCCCAAAAATAAGAAAGAGGACGTTTCATCCATGTACGCTAGTCCAAGTATGAGATCAATAAGGCTCTACGAATCTAATATCGGGAGAACACGTACAACATCTACCCTCCCCTTACTCCATAAAAACTCCAACAAGTTTTCTATACTCAGCCCACTTACCAATATCCATTGACAAATGCTCAGCCTACTTACCAAGCTCCATTGAGAAATGCTCAGCCCACTTACCAAGCTCCTTCTCCAAATTTCTAGGTTTACAAAAAGCTCCCAATAATTTTGAACTACCGCCAAGTTCCCTCTTCTATCAATAAGAATAATACAAATCTTCCCTGTCCAACCTTAGAAAGGAAAGTGCCTCGAACTTTTACCCAGTTGGTCAAGACTAGGACTTGATTGTTCAAAAGGTTGAAGGTAGCATGGTTTATTCTACCTATCCAGCCCATACCCTGGTAACACTGACTCTCAATTTTTTAGGGGCGACCAAAACTGTGCTTATCATTTCAGAGGATCCAGACATGATATTGAGGATTATATTAACTTGAAGCATAGGATTCAAGATTTGATTGATCAAAGAGTTGACACACTCCATACAACACCATTAAATTTTATGAACAACCCACTCCCGAATCACAAAGGAGCCACTGTTAACATTATAGAAGTCTAGGAAGAGAGGGTGATGAGAAAATCTATAATACTAGCTGGTCTTAAGAAGCTGTAGCTGCTTTAATTATCGCCAAGAAACCATATTTTGTCGTGCTAATGGACTCTCATCAGGCTTTGCTTTAGCACCTGCGAAGAAAGAATTTGTGGTAGAAACTGATGCGGCTTACAGAATGACTAGATCGAGAAGATGTTATATCCCCAAAGATCTAGTTAATGATGCTTATAAGAAGGATCAACTTAAGAGACCAATTATTGAAGGAGAAGGTGATGAGTTTTGGAGAAGGATGCAACCAAAAAATTATTTAATTGTGAAGCACTTAGAGAAGACTCCTGCTCAAATATCTTTTTAGGCATAGCTCATGAGCTCTTAGTAACACATACATGCTTTGCTTAAGGTCCTCAACAAAGCCTATATGCCCATCGATAAGAGTGTGGAGAACTTAACTTCCATAGCGAGCCGAGTTATGAGAGGTTGTTTCAGCGATGTTGAGCTACCTTTTGAAGGGTTGATGTATAACAAGGCTTTTCACGTTACCCTTAAATTCCAAGAAACATTCATGAATAGGGTTCTGATTGATGATGGATTAAGTTTGAATATTTGTGCACTCTCCGTGCTCACTCAATCGGATTATGACTTGGGTCAAATCCACCAAAGCAAGATCAATGTATGAGCCATTGATGGGGGTCAGAGGGACACCATTGGGGAGATCAACTTGTATATCCAGATGGGACCTGCTATGTTTCAAGTAATGGAAATCATCATAAGATACAACCTGCTCCTTGGGAGGCTGTGGATCCACACGGCTGGAGCTATGACATCAACGCTGCACTAAATGGTGAAGTTCATGTGGGAAGACCACGAGATGGTTATCCACGGTGAAGGGAGTCACTTGGGCCACCCAAATGGCTATGTACCCATAATAGAGAGTTCCCAGATGAAGTGATTTCTATACCGTGGAGATTGTGAATACTAATAGGGAAGATCTTGCTCCACAAGTGCCAATGCCACTGATCTACAAGAAGTTGTCCACTACTATGTTGAGAAGTGGTTTTAAACCTGGGTTTAACTTGGGAAGAAATTATGATGGCATTGTTGATCCGATAAAAATTCCAAGGAAGATGTCTAAGCATGGATTGAGGATATGTTCTCAAAGAAAGAAAGGTAGAGACAAAGGAGAAGCTGCATTTAGGGTTATCGAAGCTATTACCTCAACTATATCAGTAGTTCCCTGTACATGGTGGTTCCATAAGCGAAGGTCTTAGGGATGAAATTGGGGATCTATTTAATGAATGTGATTCTATATTGGAAGCGATCCCCAAAGAAATAGGAATCAGGAAAGTTAAGACTGGAGAAAAGCTGCAGAATTAGACCTCTACTCCGCTTTTGGCTCCCTGATCATCGAGTAGAAAAGAAAAAAAACTTTATTTTTATGCAAAATAAGTGATGGTCCGGAAAAGGCCCGCTACCCACCCTTTATATTTCAATTTTCTCATACTATTTTTACTGCTTTCCAAAAGGCATAGACTCGCACTCGTGTGGGTCATAGCCATAGTTTGTAAATATTTCCTGATTTCAATGAGAAGCCTCCCCTTATTATGAAAACATTTACTATTTATTCATTTTTTGTATTTGCTTGTTACTATCTAACTTGTTTTGTTTATGAATTTAGTAATAATAAATTATACCCTACCAATGTCATGTCATGTTAAGATCCTAATGGACAAATTGAGATAGATGATGCTGAATTTGAAGAATATGATGAAAATACTATGGTCCCTGAACAATTAACAGAAGAACTAAAAGATTTTGAGAATTGGGAAAATCCCAACTCAAAGGAGACTGAGGTAGTTAATCTAGGAGATGACGAAGAGGTCAAATGAATGAAAATTAATGTTCATCTAATAGAAGCACAAAAGAGAGATATCATCAAATTTATCCGAGAGTACATTGACATATTTTCTTAGGCCTACAGTTACATGCCCGGATTGAGTATGGACATTGTATCTCATAAGTTTCCCATCAATCCAGAATCAAGCTCAGTGAAGCAAAAGACTCAGAAATTCAAGCGAGATCTGAGTCTGAGAATCAAGGAAGAAGTTACCAAACAGATCCAATCTGGAGTGGTTGAAGTGATAAAGTACCCAACTTGGTTGGCAAATATTGTTCCACAAGTCCTATACGAAGAAACTTGTAATTTTTCCTATATCTGTTAATATCCTCAACTGCTAATAATTTAATAGTTTCAACATTCTTGTTAATAGCAACGGTAGATTCGAAAGTCTTAATATTATAATCTTTTATAAAATCAAAGTGTCCAGTTTTATAAACCTTTTTAAAATATTCTTTTGGAATATTCCAATTTTGTAGATCACTTTCTATTTTCGCTATCTTAGTAGCGGTAGTAGAAATATTAACACTATTTATTATGTTTTGATTTATTGGAGCATCCATTAAAATTGTGCAGATAATTATGACTGATTAATTAGTATATCATCTAATTGTCTTCTTTAGAGTGATAATCTAAGGCTAATGGTATATAATTTATTATATAATTTAATTAGTTTATCGATGATTAACTTTCTAGTTACTTTCCTAGAATATTTATCTAATGTTTCTGCGGGTACCAACCATTTATAATAATTAAGGTCCTTTAATATCTCTATTCTTTGCTTTTACTAAATTATTGTGCATCATATTTATGCTCAGTTTCTAGTCTATCAGATATTGGGTTTGATTACTTTCAGCTTATTTACTCCAAGTATTGATATCATTTGGCACTGCATCATTTTATGTTGCAAATTCAGGTACTCAGGTCTACAGCCAGATGCTTTGTTAGACTCTACAGCCAGATGCTTTGTTAGACTTCTTCCTCTCCTAGTTTGCTATTATTCCTCCTTGCATTCTAAGGATTTAGTTATGTATGGTTTAACTCGTTAGTTCAGTTTATCATATAAAGGTAGCATGGGTCCTTGTCCCAGTAGACTTATCCAGTTAAGATATTTGAGAGGCTTCATCAGAGAGTTAGTGGTTTATTAATGCTTCATATTTGTCACGACCCGATTCCTCGGTCATGATGGCACCTACAACCCCCGGTAGGTGAACCAAACCCTGTAGCCCAGAACAGTTAGTAATGGGCTACTATTTAACAAATAAGAGAATAAGACGAATAAAATAGATAATATGAATGTAAATATATACAAATGCGGAAAACTAAACCAAACCCCCAAGACCTGGTATCATAGTACAGAGCCAAACTACATACATGGAGTACAAGTAACCAAAACTATATATACAGATGTCTCTGAATGGAAATAGAGTACATGAAGCAAAAGATAAACTAAAGCTAAGCTCCGATCGCCAAGAGCCCACCTTCAGTCTGAAGTAGTCTTCAATAGATCTCCAAGCACGAATCTCAACGATCTACCGGCGATGGCCCACACTAGGATCTGCACCCAAAGATGCAGGGGGTAGGGGTGAGCACCAAATGCGAAGCATAAGGTACCCAGTAGGTATCATAGGCCGACTGGGCACATATAAGATAAAAGAGCAGTAATAGACAGAATAGAAGCAAGTAGTCACAGAAATCAACGAAAGGTACACAGGAACTAGCCCAGAGGGAAATCAACAGAACCACAGATGAGGCTAGTAAGCAGAATATACACACCAAAGGCACAGGTGAAAGTAAGAATCAACGCACCTGGGATCCTTGCAACAACAGTGTATACAAAATAAGTTTACAGAATGGACGGTATACCGGTAACCTCAAGTGTAAGAAGAAGAGAGAAAGAGTAATGATAGGCATGCTCAGAGACATGAATCAAACTCAACTAATCATATCAATCTCAAATCCAAAAACTAACAGTCTAGCAGTAACCAATCTCATACTTATCCATAATAGAGAACAATTCTGTAAGTAAAAAGCAAAAGTCTACCTACAGTCCCTCGGCCTCCCATACAACCGAGGAACACAAACAAGTGAAAACAAACCCTCCGGCATCCCATACTACCGGAGCGTACAATCAGCAAACAGCAAACAAGGGTGGAACCTCGAACCATGAATGATATGATGCATGAAGATCTCAATGCCATTAGTATCTCTGTATGTACCTCCTCCGCCGCGTTATCCGGCCCAGCAGTAGTTCCATGAAGGTCCTGCCCGTATACTCTACTCCCCCGTAATACCCCTCTTGCCGCCACCACGCACTCGTTAGCCCCTGGCCCGGATAGCAAGGTCCATGAGTCTCGACCCCATACCATATCTCAGTTATTCAGACATGTATCAAGATTAGGTCCCGTCTCGAATACAAGATATAAAACTCAGTCTCAAATATGCCATGCCCAGAACCCTGTCCTAGACTAAAAAATAGTTAGGAAAATATTAAAAACCCCTACAAGGGTGCCCGGCGTCGCCGGGTCTAAACAGTAAAAAGTCATCTCATGTGCTCGGTCCAACCGATGCTAAAAATCATCTCAAGTAGTAAGAAAACTCAACTAGCACTCCGGCCCTGCCGAGTCTAGTGAAAATCGTAAAACTGATGATTTTAAACCACAAGTGAGATCAACCATTTCCAAATCATTTCCATCAAAAACGACCCCCCGGGCCATGCAAGGTTTAGAAAACAGTGTCAGTAGGCCCAAAGCCAAAACCGCTGTAAAACATCGATAAAACCTCTTTATATGCATGGAAATGATATGCTCACACACAACAATAGCTGCCCAACAGCTTACCATCAACCTACCGACCCTGCACAGGCCCACAGCTACTCAGCAAGCATAACCAGCCTAGAAGGATAATTCTATGCCCGGGACTCGCAGACATCCCCAAAATCCCACCGTCTATGTTCCAGAGTCAATAAGGCCCTCACAGGACCACAAGGGTAAATAAAATATATCCGCAAATACTACAAACAACGGAGGAATAAAAATAGGCGGACATGAATAAAGCGGTCAAGGTCTGTGGTACCAACCTAATAACCAACCCAAGGATGCCCATTAATACAATTTTATTTTATATATACGGAGTCTGGGAAAATTAAACCGTAACCTACCTGTCGTCCGACGACAAGCTGCTGGAACACGATGTCCAAGCTCGAACCACTCCGAGAGAATCCAAAATTAAATCGGAATCGGAATCGAATTTGGGAAGGAATAACTTGACAAGATAATTGATTTACTTTATCAAATAAAATATTTTTCTCACAAACCCAAACCACACACGTGAATGAGAATAGTGTAAGTAGTTGTGTGCAAAAGTGATATACATATATGTATATCAACTTTGCAAAGTCACAGCTCACATTAAAATGATATAGGCATGCACTACTTCATAAGCTGCCACTGCCAAAGTATATTCATGCTGCCTTCACCTTCCACTTACACGTGGGGGTGGAGGTGGCAACTAATTTCCCTCCGTTAGGTATAAACTCGGGTATTGCATAAATTCGTGGTAAAATAATTATAGTATTTTAAATATACCATAATTATTAGAAAATTATTTCCAATAAAACCTACTATATTATAATAATAAATTTTAACATAAATAAATTTACTATCTCCGGTAAAATATTACGGAGTATAAAAACTTTATAAAATAAATACTTAAACACTTATGTCGTATCAAAAATATTTTCCAAAGGGTATAATAATATAATTTTTACCAAATTACACTTTTAAATAAATATTTCAAATACACGCACGATGCTAATAGACTTCTTAAGTTTAGGCTCGTAATTTGCCTACGCACGATTTTGATATTCAAGAATTCTCTCGGGATCCTCCCTTATATTTTATCACTGTTTCGGAACTGAAATGGCATTTTAAAACGTAAAATTGAAGCTTAAATCGGGTTAAACCCGACCCGATTCGCGACCCGGTTCGTAACCCGTTTTCTGCCAGACAGTCCGCGGTAAAACAGTCATAACTCTCTGCTCCGAGATGATTTGGACGTGCGGTTTTGTGTGTTGGAAACTAGACTCGTAGACCTTCAATTTGGTATTTCGGGGGACTTCTAACTCTTTATATATTGGGAGAAAAGCCCCGACACATTTGACCCAAAGTTCAGAAAATTGTTAAAGGTCTTACGATATCTTTTGCCGATTTGCTTGACTTCAAACTTAAACGTGGAAATGACCGGAAGGGTCATTACAATATTATTTTTACTTGAATTAAAGTTTATTTCAATTCATTTAAAGAGTTTTGCTCATGCTTTATAATTCACAACTCTCACATATGTTAGTATCTAGTCATGTGCCAGGTCAAGGGTCCGCTCGGGCCAAAAGTGGTTTTGAGTGCTGGTCACGTACAGGCTGTAGATTCGAGGTGTGACATAGGTAGTTGTTGAATAACATCACTCCTTAGGTATATGGGAGATAAATACTATGGGTTTATCAGCGGGTTTACAGATAACAAAACCTTTACCTGATCTTAATGAGCAGTAAGAAAGTGAAATTAACGTAATTCAAGAGAATATGTCTAGTAAATTATCATAATTACCCGAGAGAGAGAATTGCGATAAGTAGAGTGCTCAAGATCCATAGAGAATAAATCAGCGAGATTAAAGCTAATGTAAAGGATCCGACAATTGGAAAAATCATAACTCTAGGTTTCCTTAATCTTGTTTTAAACCTTATCCTCTTCAGTTGAGAATTTTATTTCTTTGATATTTGTTAATTGTATAGTTAGAAATTAAAATCTTAATCTTTAAAACTCAAACTAATTGTTCAATCTTATTTTCTTAGAGATACTAAATAATTATAGTTTAACCTTAGTTCTCTGTGGGATTTGTTGCGTCCCAAGAGAACACACAAGTGTACGTGGTCGTGCAAGTAATAAAGTGGCTCTTACGAGCTGAATATCGATGCCAAAGGCACTTGGTGTTTAGCAAACAATCCAACCTAAGTATTACTATTTGAGTTAAACAAGTGCAAATCGTAACCAAGAGTTTGAGCTTTGTGTTTATAAAATAACTACTAGAAATAACGACGATATGAAATTCCGATTGAATAATATATGGAGAGGTCCAGGGTTGAGGCATTCACTATTCTTGCATGCTTAACTATGGTTTATAGCCGGTGTTGGTGTTTATCGTGATCGTTGATCTACAGGGTTGATATTATAACCCAGGAATGGTCATCCTCTAAGTCATCTACCCAAAGTAATTTCACAACTACATCGTTGAGTGGGGATGTGAGTCTTTACTTCAGATGCATTCAAATATCTTCCTATTTTATTAACCAAGTGGGGCATTTTGGTATATTTATATCCTAACCGCAAACCATTCTTTACAATTTCTAACTAACAACAAAAGATATGATCCACACTCCTTACGTTCTTCAATCCATCTCTCAACTCCTATGGTCAATTCATTTTGAGACTTAGATTTATCCTAAAGTTCATGACGCTTTAGAATAGTTAAAACAAGAACGTAGGAACAATCACATGAAAAGATAAAAAATTAAACCAACCATAAAACCATAATCAAACAATCATGTTGTAGCCTCAACCCTAGATAGAGGGTGTTTGGCCACTCATAATCTAATTCGTGATTACACAATTGATGTAGTTCATACAAGAATTAAGTAAAGAAAAAGAAGAGAATAAGAACCCTAAAGTAGCCTCCTCCTTGTGTTTTTGTAATCCAAAGACGTCTAAGAATATTTACAATTGAGGCTAAATGTCCTATTTATAGTGCAGGACAAATTTCATCTACCGGGAATAGGGTCCGTGTCACGCTGCTTATCCCGGTGTGCAACCAGCGTGACATGCTGCTTATCCCGGTGTGCAACCAGCGTGACATGCTGCTTATCACACCAAGAAGCCAGCGTGACATGCTCATATAGAGGCTGTCCACTAGTTTTGGCAGTCTCCATGCAGCTCCACCTTTGTGCCACGCCCATAAAATGGAGCTTAGCCTCCGTGGCACGGGGGTGCTTCTTGGCCTCCCATTTTTGCCTCCAACGCAATCTTTCTACCTTGTTTTGTGTCCCAATGGTTTGTAGCTTGTTCGTGGGCTTCAATTAGCTTACATAGCTTCTCCAAAGGTCTTCTACATCCACTCATAACACATATTAGTCCATATAACAATATAGAGTTCATCAAAGTACACTAGAATAGGCATAGCTCAAGCTAGCAACACCAGTTTTCTCGTCTAAACTTATTTGATCATTTTGACTCATTACTTGCGTTAATTGCAGCCTAAACACTATAAACAAGCATGTTAGCCACAAATTACACCCTTTACACACTATATACCTCAATAGCACATCAAGTTATCCTCAAAACTAAGCTAAACGCACATAGATAATGAGACTTAGGTGTATAAATACGCCTAAGATCACCACCCCACACTTAAAGCCTTGTTCGTCCTCGAACAACTCTCTACACAAATCCTACTCAAGTAAGACTCCAACATTTCTATTACACTAAGACTCTCATGCTATAACTACAACGACCACATGAATAGGAAGTTCTACTTTTGGTATGCCATATTACAACTAGAATCACATGAATATTACTTCAAGACTTCCTATCCTCAAGAATTGACTCTCCTCATTTGGAAAACTCATGCATAATACTCAACAAATATATCATAAAAGTCACCTATCTATCATGAAACATGCGCCCTCACCACAAGAGAGTTACCCATATTCACTCACACATATGCAAATTATCACAAGGATGGGTGTAAGAATCAAATTTCCCTCACTCTCATAAAGAATTCACATGTAACATGAGATGAGCCATATGCTTGCTCGTAGTGTAGAACTCTACTAATATCAGAATTTCAAAGCTCAAGATCAAGTAGGACTTTAAGGGTTGTAATGTAGGCTAAGGGATGGATAAGAACTATTTGGTCAAGAATAATGACTATCTTCCCTAAGCGCTTTAATATATCACATTTTACATCAAACTCATCTCCAACCAACCTATTATTATACCAATATTATCTTCCCAGCTCTCTTTGTTTTCCCCATCTTTACAAGTTAGCTTACATATCTTTAGTAGAGAGTATTTGCTATCAACACATGAATCACTTATTTTAATTAATTTTTTTTTCATTTCATTACTCCCTAACAACAACATATAAACCTTTTCAACACACCAAAAGCTATTTCATTGGGTCTTCACTTCACTTTTTCCTTCTTTAACAATCTTACACTCCTTACATCTTAATTCTTCAACTAAAGCATTTAGGAGTTTTGGATCAAATTGCAGGCAATTGAAAGAAATGAAAAAGCTATACATGAGGCTACCAAAGAATAGGCTAAAGGCTCAACGGGGCTAGCTAAGGTCATGCACTAGGGGTAGATAAAGAGGGCATAAAATATGGCTATCAAAGAAATGCCTATATCATCTCCTAAACTCAACATTCTTTATTTTGCTTTGCAAACACACGGGGCAAGTTCTAGACACCAAAATGCGACATGGAGTATACAAAACGTCACTCACACTTGGCACATGTTCAAATCAAGCAGGGCACTTATAGACTCTCAACCAAGCAATTGCAATAATTCACATTTAAGACAACATCACACAAGAGTCAGATAAAAGAGCCTAGTTGTCTCACAGTAGTCATTCAACTTTTCAAATCATGCCATAGAATTCAACACCAACTTGCACAAGTAATCATGTGTAGCACCTAGCAAAAGCATCTCTATTTATTCCTAAAGACAATTTTTTTAAATTTACTCCTAAAAATCAAAAAGGATACTAGGTTGAAAGGGCTCTCTCTAGAAAAAGAACCGAAAAGAAAAATCGAGGGGTGGATGAAGTGTGCTTCTATTAACAGACCAAAAACAAAACAAACCAAATAAAGATAAAATCTTTTTGTAATTTTTTTCAATTTACTCATAATAATTAAAATAAACATCCTATAAAGCACTTCACCCTAACCAAATTGGAAGATTCCCACTCCACACTTAAAACCGAACTTTGTCCCCAAAGTATAATTTAAACGTCGAGTTAGAAATACTCCCTGAGGCCTCTAGGCCTATCTAGTAGCATCAATTTTATCAAAGGGGTCCGAAGGACCCCACACTTACTATGTTCCATGCTCTTTATCTAAGATCTCAGGTACTTAGACTTCCCTTCAACTCATTTACACAACAAAAACAACAAAACCAACGATGATACTAAAGAAAAACTAAAAAAAATAAAAATACTACCTCAGCTTGGGTTGCCTCCCAAGCAGCGCCTGATATAACGTCGTGGCACGACACACATCACAACTTCATTCCCATTCTCTCATACACTTCCTCCTACTCGGGGCCCATATTTTCCTTTTTTTCTGATCCCTCTTGTGCTCACACTCGAGGTCTAGGGCCTTTCGTGCACCCACTTTCTTAGAATTTCATTTAGGTCCTTCAGGTTCCGGCTCTTTTGGAAATTTGGGCAGCTCCATGAGAGAGTCTGAAGAGGTAATTTGAAGTATTCTCTTCTCCACCCCACACTCATCCACTTCCATAGCTGTGATCATGCATAAATCTTTATATGTTGATTTATGTGTTGAGTGTGTTGAGTGCTGTGTACACTCTAAAGACCACATCTTTATCATTCAGTCTCATCTTGAGCGTGCTCTCTCTACCGTCAATCAGTGCTCCACCAGTATCCAAGAATGGATGTCCCAATATTATTGGCACCCTTTCATCTGCATCATAATCAAGAACAATAAAGTCAGCAGGAACAATGAACTTACCAAATTTGATGAGAACATCCTCTACGATTCCTTCAGGGACCACTCTAGTCCTGTCCGCCATCTGTAGCAAAACTGAGGAAGGCCTTAGCTTCCCCAACCAAGAGTTTTAAACAATGAAAGGGACATCAGATTGATGCTTGCCCCCAAGTCACTCAAGGATTGAACAATATCACTTTCACCAGTTTGTATGGGAAGGGTAAAGTGATAAGTCAGTAATTTACCAACTTATTGAGCCTAAATCCATGATTTATTGCTATGTTTTAAATAGATTTAGAGGTTCTTATGGCCTTTATTGATGTCTATGCAGGTACTTTTGATAAATGATGAGAAACAAGAAAATGGACCCAAAAAGAGCTCAAAAAGGAGTGAAGTGTGAAGTGTTTGAAAAAGCTGGAGATTCTGACCTGGAATGTGGTGGCCGTGCGACACACACAATATGAGGTGCAAACCATACCACCTCCACATAAAGCTGCAAAAGCCACTGAAGAATCTGTTAAGGGGTGCGATCATTGTGCAACACACACATCCCAAGGTGTGAACCGCACCACCTTCACATGAAGCTCCCAAAGTTGGATGAAGTCATTGGTACAATCGAAGATGGTGTGAGATGCGCATATCATGACATGCAAACCGCACGTCATGACGCACACCACCCGAAGGGGCAATTTTGTCCTAAATTTTAGTGATGTTTTGGGAAGCTATAAAAGTCCAATTTAGGCTCATTTGTAAAGGATATACTTCAGTCCTGAATATTTTAGAATGCTTTTTGTCTTGAGAACAAGTTTTCCTCTCCAAAGAGAAGAGGGTTTGAATCCATTCTCTTGTTTAACCATTTGTGCACTCAAATTATGCTTAGAACTTGAGATTTAGCTCTAATGAAGAGGATTTTGACTTACCCATTTGGTATATCTCTCTCCTTTGCTATGAGTGGCTAACTTGTCTTGTCTAGGGGTGTGTTGATGCTTGGTGCTTGACAAATAGGTATGGGTGTTGTTGATTTATCATTATAATTTCTTATTTGACATGGGTCTAGTAGTTTCACAAAGTTTTAATCCTAAAATTGGTGGTTGCAGACATTAATTTTCATTACTTGACTATGTGATTGTTTGAATGAGGATTTCATGGTCTTAGATGTGAAATTACTAGTGGGAACTTGGGACTCCATAGAGATTTGAGGCTAGAAATAACTCTCATCGAAGGAATCACCCACTTAAGGGTCTAAGCTAGAGATAGTGTGACCTCTCCAAGCTTAGGTTGTTTGTTTGATAATCAAACCGATGATGCTCTAACCAAGATTATCGGATATATGGTTGTTGATCGAGAGATAACAATCCATACCCATGACCAATGCTACTTATGTCGATAAGCAAGAATAAATGTGAATTGATAATCACCTTATCCCATGATTAATGCCCCATCGGACACATATCCCTAGTCTCCTAATTAATTTGGTACACCCGCTTTCATTTATTTGCTTTAATTTGAATTGTGATTGTAGTGACAACATCCCAATTTCCCTAACCTTTTACTTTTCATGTTTAAGCACTTACTCTCATTTTGAACTCAATTCGATACAATCTTCATTTAGCTAGCTCCAAGTCCCTTGAGTATGACTCGAACACTCGTTGGAAATTATAAATTTTATTTTGCTGTACGATCGCCGTGACCTCCAACTTTGGGGAGCACGATTTGAGCATTCATAAAAAATGGCGTCATTGCCGGGGACTTGAGTTGTTAACTATTTTTGATTGTTAACTTGAATTCACCTTGAGAGTACTTGTTTCTTTTACTTTTTGCTTGTTGTTTGTGTTGTGATTAAGTAGGCTAGACTATGAACGAGGCCAATGACAACGAGAGCATTGACGGCTTCATGGAAGCCGATGAGGCTGAGCCAATGATGCAAGGGGGTGTAGGTGCAATTCTCCTACCTCCTATGGTGGGAAATAATGTCTTTCATATGACTAGAACCATGCTCCACTTAATCCAAATGAAGGGCCTATTTAGTAGGGCAGCACATGAAGATGCCAACCGGCATATTCAGAATTTTGTGGAGATTTGCCACCCGTTCATCTTTCAACATATCTCCCAAGAGTCCATTCGATGAAGCCTATTCCCTTTTTCCATGACAGGGGAAGCCATGAGGTGGTTGGAAGAGTTTCCAAATGACTCTATCACATCTTGGGCCGAGTTGGTTGAGGCCATTAGATCGAGATTCTTTCCTCTATCTCGAATGATGAAGCTAAGAGATGAGATCACCAACTTTAGGCAGCTCCCGAATGAGCCTCTATATGAAGTTTGGTTCAGGTTCAAAAAGAAGCTTCTCTTGTGTCCGAACTATGAGCAAACAATGTATTGCTACAAAGCTTCTATCGATCATTTAACTCTCTAAATAAGTTGGTGGCTGACAACCTTGGAGGTGGCACCTTCATGGACTTAGTATTTCCCATTGCCTCGACTTTGTTAGAGCAAATGACAAAAACCAATCAAGCTTGGCATACGAGAGAAGCTGATGTACCAACATAAGGAGGGCCCTCATCCATATTTGTTAATGAAATGAGGAATAAGGATGAGGAGCGAGATGAGACAATGGCCAAAATGATGACACAAATTAATTTGATGGCCAAGCATGTAATGGGAGCTGGTGGTGCTAAGACAGTGAATGCGGTGAGTACACCAAAAATCAAAGCAAGTGATGATGAGTTAATGATAGTGGTTGATGGAAAACTGTGCTTTGTATCGGCGGGTTCTCATCACAGTATTATCGCCTAAGAGAAGAGAACTAAGGTTGGATTCGAGACAAAGAAAGAGCTGGAAATTATCGGGATAGAGACAAGGATGGTGATCATTTCAATCACCGGAGTTCGAATCCATATATCCCTCCGAACAAGGAAGACTCTTTCTACCAACTGTATACAAGCAACCCCGGCAAGTCCAAGTTGGAGGACATGTTGTCCTTGGTTCTTAAAAAGGTGGACACCACAAATACGGGAGTAAGCGAGCTAAAGAGTGAAGTCTCAACACTTCACCAAACTATGAGCTCCCACTCAGCCTTGATCAAGAATCTTGAGGCCCAAATGAACCACCTCTCAAGCCAAATAAACCTGAGGATGAAAGGGACGTTGCCTAGCGACACCATCACCAACCCAAAGAAGAATTGATTGAGGTAGTATCATCGTACCGCGATGTTAAATCAAGCGCTGATTGGGAGGCAACCCATGTTTCTTTATTTGTTTTTGGTTATTTTTTGTTGTTTTTGGTGTGTTTGTAGGGAATGCTTGGATGGAAAAATTAACAAGGGAAACCAGGGAAAAAATAGGCTGTGCGGCAGACTGTGCGGATTGCACGAGATGTTGTGCATGTCGCACAGCACACTGCATGCTAAAATAGACTGTCGAAAGGAAATTTGAAAAATTAGAGGCGATGTGCGCTAGGCCGTACGGACCGCATGAGCCCAAGTGCGTATCACGCCTCCATCGCATGGCGATATAGAAACCTGGGCAAACCAGGGGAGAAAAAAGGGCAATGTGCGAAATGACATGTGATTCGCACAAAGGCTAGTGCGAATCACATGTCGTGGCACGGAAGGTAAATGTGAATTTTAATTGACCTAACCCATTGACCGACCCGACCTGAAGAGGACCCTGCTAACCTTTTCTTCTTTTTTTCTTTTTAAACATGCCTCTCTTCTCCTTCTTCCACCATCTTTTCTCTCAAACTCTCAAAATTCTCTCCCAAAACCTTCCACAAACCTCTCTAATTTTCCCAAAATCTTCTTCTCCTTTCTCCAAACCATCTCCACCACCACACCACCGCTTCCAGCGTCGTTCTCTGGTGAGGTTTTCTTGGGTCACCATTGTTGAAGTCCAAAAAGCTTCAATTTTCACTACTCCCTTAATAATATTCAATTGTGATAAGTTTCCCAATATTAAATACTTATTTTTATGGAGGTTGGGAACTTATATTGTGAAGCATTCTTAGTAAGATTACCATGTTGGTTTTGGGTGAGAATCCAAAAATTTTGGGTCCCCAATTATGAGTTGTATTAATGATATTGCTTTGTGTCAACTTGGTAGAACCCAAATCTTGTTAATGCATGTTGATTGGTAGTAATTTTTAGCTTTGAAATCTGTGCTTGGGGTGAAGTCTGAGTAACTCACTCGTGATTGACAAATGGTTTGGCCCGATGATAGTTTGGGTGACGTCGTTCTTAAGGCCAAATCGTCATTTGTCATGAGGTTTTGATTTAAAATTGACTCTTGAGGCTGAATTTCGCTGATTGTGTACCCATGATTCTTGTTGAGCATTATATTTAGGGTGTATGATCTTGTGCGGGAAGGGGGCTTATTATTGCTAAAATTGTAGGTACCCATGGTTGCAAGTGAGGGCTTGATGTTCCAAATGATAGACGGGGTAACATCTATCTTAAGGGAAGTCGTTGAGTTCCTTTCTTGCTTGTTGTTGTGTTAATGAAAACCCGGGGAAGTCTGAATACCCGGAAGCTGTGGTGATGATATCCCCTGTCCCCTTTTGTTTATTATTGATTGGTTTGCTGAATGGTGCCAAGTGATTAAGCACATCTTGCTCTATGAATCATATACGTAACTAACAAGAACACAAGGAACTAAAATTCCAACTGTGCCTTTGTACACTTGGCATACATTGCATAGATCTTGACGTGTGGGTCGCATAAGGCATTGCACCATGTTGGAAAGTAGGAGCCAGTCACTACTTCAAGGGGCGACGCCTGGTGCGACACGTACTTTGGATAGTGCGAATCGCACCAACTTCACATCTGATGGAAAATGCCTATATATTTCTGTTTGCTTGTGTGATAGCACATGCGACGCACACTCCCTCTGGTGCATTTTGCATGTGGTCCACACAAGCCGATAATCACCTACTTCATTTTTCTAGCCTTTTCCATTCCATCCTTTGTAGTTTGCTAACTCTTTCTTAGGTTTTGTTTTTATTTTTGGCTCACAATCTCGTTGTATGCAGAACATGTCTTCTAGTAGGAGAAACACGGGAGACAACCTAGGAAAATGACTACAGCGGAAGAATCAAAGCTTTGCTTCGGGTTGGAAGACATGAAGGCATATTATAAGCAGGAAAAAATAGAACTTTCATTGTGGAGCAGAGTTTTAACCTGGGGGAAGTGGGGAATGAGCTACCCAACATGCACCAATAATTTGCTGATCGAGGGTGGCAGCCATTCCAGGGGATACTATGAGAAGATAGTTCAAGAATTCTTTGTGGCCTATTGATGTGCCGCTAATTTACGGCACTTTCGACTCCTTTTTACTAAGAACAATCGCACGTTTTCAAGCAACCGTTGTTGTTTTTGATGTTTTTATGTTGTATTTGTAGGAAATGGAAACAAACACGGAAACGGACAGAAATACGCGAAAAAGAACATTCTGGATAAGAGTGACGGTTCAGGTGACGGTCCGTCATGGGTGTGACGGTCCGTCACCCAAACCGTCACACCAAGGCAGCAGCCAAGGTAGCACCACTGCCTAAGGGTGACGGTCCAGGCGACGGTCCGTCAACCCTGTGACGGTCCGTTACCCTGGCCGTCACACTTAGGCAGTCCGCGACGCGGAATCCGAGCGTTTTTGGGATTGGTTTCCTAGACTCCTATAAATACCCTATGTTAGTTTTATTTTCATTATGCATTCAATACAATAGTTCTCCCAATAATTTTAGGAGTTCAAGTCGACTTTTGAGAGAGGAAAACACGCAATACACGTTTTCTTCCTCCTCAATCTTGTTCTTGAATCGTTCTTGGGGATCTTGTTATTTTCTTGCTCTTGGATTAATTAAAGATTGTTTTCAATACATTGTAAGGATCTCTTTTCTTTATTATGAATATTGCTTTCTTTTGTTCTTCTACAAGCATGAGTAACTAAACCTCCCACAACTAGGGTTGTGGGAGCCATGGCAAACGTAGCGATATAGATTCCGGGTAGCGTTGGGTTCAATATATGTATTGTCACGTTGTTAATCATCATTATTTAACGTTTTCTAGTGGTTGCAAACATTAGAACATGCCTAGGTTTAATTTGCTTGAGTAAAGAGATTAAAACCGGGAAACTTGATTAACAACAAGGATTCGAGACTACTAACTCTCGTCTAATGATTAATGCTGTAACTAGATTAATCTACTTGATGTTTAGGATTGAAATCTAAAAAGCACATCTTTTCGAGGTCGAGAGAATAGAAAAGGAAATTTGTTTATTTGGTCGAGAGACGTTTAGACGATACCATTACTTCAATCACATCGTGACACGCATATAAAAAGAACCCGATTAAGCCTAGGATCGACATTGTTACCAAAGCCATGGTAAACACTTCCCTAGTTCATTCTCCTATTGATTATTTCTCATACGTTAATTGTTTGTTTTTGTTTACAATTTGATTACGCAAAAACCCCCCCTTTTACCGGAAACTATTGACTATTAGTTACATAATTCACTAATGACTTAATTCTCACCATATTCCCTGTGGGATTCGACCCCAACCTAGTTGGGTTCTATATTTGACTACGATCGCTTACGCTTCCTAATTGGAGGTGTAGTTTGAGCGTTATCAAAAAGTGGCGCCGTTGCCGGGGAATACGGTTTTTTATTAAGTCCGGTGTGTTTATTTGACTCTTAGTCATATTTTCCTGCTTTTATTTTTGTTTGTTGTTTTTGTTTTTGACAGGGTACAGATTTGTGCATGCCAAGTACCCGGCACTCGGGGGAATCAACAGTACCTTACGACCCCGAGCTTGCTAGAACATTGAGGCGGAATATGGCCGCACAACTAGAGGCAGCAAGGCTCGCTGCAGAACTGCAGGCCAAACAAAATCTAAATGCTGGTGGTCTGCAGGATGATATTGCACGGAATGATGAGGATCTCGACTTAGATGGAGCAGGCGCTACGGGCGCCATTGTTGTTTCACCGCTACCGCCCGGAGCTAAGTTCAACATCACTAGCACGATGATCCAGCTATTGAACTTGAGAGGAGTGTTCCGAGGTGCCGCTGGGGATGATCCAAACCATCATCTGATGAATTTCGTGGGCATCTGCAAGTCGTTTGAACTGCCGGGCGTGAGTCAGACAGCGATCCAGCTCAGGTTGTTTCCGTTGTCTCTGTCTGATGAGGCAGCGTTGTGGTTGACAGAGTTGACCCCCGACTCTATCGCAACTTGGGGAGAGTTGAGAGGAGCTTTCCTAGAAAGGTTCTTTCCTCCCTCTCGGATGATACAGTTGAGGGACGAGATTAGCAACTTCAAGCAGCAGCCCCACGAAGCATTGCACGAGACTTGGTTGCGATTCAAAAAGAAGATAACGCAATGCCCGAACCATCAATTGACCGAAATTTTTTTAATGCAGACGTTCTACCGGGCACTGAATTCGGCTACCAAGCCGACGTTAGACAACGCAGCAGGTGGTGCATTCATGGGTCTCACCTTTGTTGAGGCCACAACTACTTTGGATAGGCTCACCAAAACCAATAGGGCCTGGCACACACGAGATTCAGAGGTTACAACTAGCACCTATACCGTTGGTATGTCAGCAGAGCAGCGTAGGAAAGAGGAGGAGCGCGACCAAGATATGGCGCATCTGAAAACGCAGTTGGATCTCTTGACCAAGCACTTGATGTCAGGAAGTATTGAGAAGGTGAAAGCCGTGTGTTCGCAAGGTAGAGCAGCAGAGTTGGAAACTGAGGAGGCGAATTACTTGGGGGGTTTCCAGGCCAATGGCCAGGGAAACCAAGGTCGGAACTATCAGCGAGACAACCACTATGAGAAAAGTGGCTACAAAGATCGCGACCAAGGAAACTGGAGGAACAACACCGATAGAGGTGGGTTGTATATACCACCTGGTAATCAGGACAAAGCTGGCAACGAGGCTGAGATGTCCAAACTTGAGAACATGATGGCGAAGATGCTGCTAAAGGTGGAATCGACTGACTCTGGGGTAAAGGCAATGCGGACTGAGTTATCAACATTGAGTCAGGTAGTGGAGTCACACTCAATTGCGATCAAGCACCTAGAGCAGCAAGTGGGTCACATCTCGGCATCTTTAAACCCAAGGAAGACAGGTACCTTGCCGAGCGACACCACTCATCCGAGGAATGACGCTAGTTGTATGGCGATCACCACAAGAAGCGGAAAAATATTACCGGAACCACATCCGGTAATTCAGACTCAAGGTGATGTTGCGGATGATGAAGAGGCGGTAGAGGAGGAAACTCCAAAGCCCGCGGAGAAAAGCAAGGAAGCTGAAAAGCTTCCAACTATGATGCCTCGACCACCACCTCCTTTCCCACAGCGCCTGAAGAAGAAAGCTGACGATGGTAAGTTCCTGAACTTCATGACCATGCTGAAGAAGATTTCAATAAACATACCATTGGTGGAAGCGCTGGAACAAATGCCCGGTTATGCCAAGTTCATGAAGGACTTGATTTCAAAGAAGAGGTCGGTAAGTTATGAACCGGAAGACAACCTCCACCACTGCAGCGCTATTTCTTCTAGGTCGTTAGTCGAAAAGAAGGAAGATCCAGGTGCGTTCACTGTTCCCTGTACTGTTGGGAAGCTCAACTTCGGGAAAGCCTTGTGTGATCTGGGTGCTAGCATCAACTTGATGCCGCTAGCTGTCTATAAACAACTGGGTTTGGGAGCTCCTAAACCCACGTCCATAAGAGTAATAATGGCTGACCGTTCGGTAAAGAGACCTGTGGGAATATTGTCTGATGTGCTGGTCAAGATTGGTAAGCTTATATTCCCGGCCGACTTTGTGATCTTGGATTGCGAAGTGAATTTTGAAGTTCCCATAATCTTGGGATGACCTTTGTTAGCCACGGCTAGAGCATTGGTTGACATGGAGAGAAATGAACTGACCTTCCGATTAAACAATGAAATGGTCAAGTTCGATGTGTCCAGAGTGATGAAGCAACCAAGTGACATGAGGGTGGTCACGATCATCAATGCTATTGAGGAAGGCCCTGCGGATATGGATCTTGAGGAGAAGGGTTGTGTTGAAACCCGAGCTGTTATGAGAGTAAAGTCGCGATCGCTAGAGGACGAGCAGGTTAAGGAAAGCGGTGAAAATAGATCAAGAAAATGAAAACACCGCAAGAGAATCCGCAAAGAGAGAGCGAAGTTGGCGCGACTAGCTGCAGAGCCGATAAAAGAAGAAGCTGGAACGCAACAGAATGGTGTGGCGTGCACCTATTCCATCGATTTCTCATGCTTTGGAGACCCTGGCAGTCTCCAACATCATTCCAGAATCTGAGTCATATCGACTTCACAGGTATTCCTTTCTCTCACAGTTTTTAGCTTTCATATGTATGCATTGGGGACAATGCATGAGTCTAAGTTGAGGGTGTGGGGAAACCTGTGAGTCACCACCGAGGGTTTTTGTTGTCGTGTTTCTTTTCCCTCCGGTGTGCTATCTAGTAGAACCGGCATGTTTAGGTTGTATTTTAATTTTTTTTTTAGTGTCTATAGCAAGCATGGCGTTTTTCTTGTTTAAAAAGGAGCCCTTTAATTTTCTGGTTTTGTACTTATGTTGAAACGATTGACTGTCTGGATCTTTAGATGTCATTGTGTGAATATGATAGAATGAGTATGCTTAAGCCAAGCGGTTGTTTGATAAGTGGTAGCGATATAGTTTCTTGGTGCCAAGAGTGTGTGAGCTTATTGTTATAAATTCTTACTCTGTGCATGCATCTAGAACTTACCCGGTCTATTTTGTTAAGTTTAAAGTTTGGTTGCTTAGGAAAGGATCACAGGCCCTTTTTGTGTGCAGTCCACTTAACCGATAAGACCGTCCAAACGCAAATAATCCCTTTGATCCCTGTTTGAGCCATGATTGACCTTGTTCTTTCAATAACCTGTTACCATTCCTGTTCAACTTTGAATCCCTATTTTGGCCCTGGTCCTTCCTTGGACATCGTGCACCTCAACTCAGGCAATCAGCCTAAGTTGAGGGTGGCTACTATAGAGGTAAACCCTGTTTTGGCCCTGGTCCTGGCATGGACATCGTGCACCTCAACCCAGGCAATCAGCCTAAGTTGAGGGTGGCTACTATAGAGGTGAATGATAAGAAGAAAAAAAAAAGGATAGTGAAGATTGGTTGTGAATAGAATGAAAAATTCGGGTGTGTGCCTAAGAAAAGAAAAATAAAAAGAAGTGAAAAAGATCGAAAAAGTAACAAAAAGAATTCTCAAAATAAAGAGGCCGCACCTGTAGCTAGAGAGAAGGAAATAAAAAGGCGAATAAGGATGGACAAAGTAAAGGATGTGGTAATAAGACGTCGGTAGTTCCAAGGAGGGCTTAGTCACTAACCCCTAAATGTATCCTACCTGCACCTGAAGCCTCAGTACAAGCCAAAACAAGTCCTGTAGTGATCCTGAGCGGCTTTCTGAAGAACCGAAATAGA
This sequence comes from Jaltomata sinuosa, assembly GCA_003996215.1. NCBI lineage: Eukaryota > Viridiplantae > Streptophyta > Magnoliopsida > Solanales > Solanaceae > Jaltomata > Jaltomata sinuosa. The sequence goes on from QJPP01000951.1 coordinate 366,901, forward strand.
ATAGTAAGGGCAAGCCTATGGTATCGCATGTGCATTGTTTGAAATCGTTTGTGAGTGTGAGAGCTTACCTAGTCCCAAATCTTGTGTGAGGGATTTCTTTTTGGTGAGGGCACCAAGATGTCTGTATTGTCTATTGATTGTTAGGATAGCTGCGCGTGTGAATGTAGAATGTTCTATCATATCGGAATGACATGTTTGGATCCTTGCAAGTTAGTGTTTCATACATTCGTGTGCTACGAGGGAGCTTGATTTAATGGAATAAGATGTGGAATGACCATGAGTTGCTAGAGACATGAGTTCGTGTTCTTAGTTGAGTCGTTTTATTGTTTTATATTATGTTGCTTGAGGACAAGCGAACATTTTAAGTTGAGGGTGTTGATGTGCCGCTAATTTACGGCACTTTCGACTCCTTTTTACTAAGAACAATCGTACGTTTTCAAGCAACCGTTGTTGTTTTTGATGTTTTTATGTTGTATTTGTAGGAAATGGAAACAAACACGGAAACGGACGGAAATACGCGAAAAAGAACATTCTGGATAAGAGTGATGGTTCAGGTGACGGTCCGTCAAGGGTGTGATGGTCCGTCACCCAAACCGTCACACCAAGGCAGCAGCCAAGGCAGCACCACTGCCTAAGGGTGACGGTCCAGGCGACGGTCCGTCACACTTAGGCAGTCCGCGACGCGGAATCCGAGCGTTTTTGGGATTGGTTTCCTAGACTCCTATAAATACCCTATGTTAGTTTTATTTTCATTATGCATTCAATACAATAGTTCTCCCAATAATTTTAGGAGTTCAAGTCGACTTTTGAGAGAGGAAAACACGCAATACACGTTTTCTTCCTCCTCAATCTTGTTCTTGAATCGTTCTTGGGAATCTTGTTATTTTCTTGCTCTTGGATTAATTAAAGATTGTTTTCAATACATTGTAAGGATCTCTTTTCTTTATTATGAATATTGCTTTCTTTTGTTCTTCTACAAGCATGAGTAACTAAACCTCCCACAACTAGGGTTGTGGGAGCCATGGCTAAAGTAGCGATATAGATTCCGGGTAGCGACGGGTTCAATATATGTATTGTCACGTTGTTAATCATTCATTATTTAACATTTTCTAGTGGTTGCAAACATTAGAACATGCCTAGGTTTAATTTGCTTGAGTAAAGAGATTAAAACCGGGAAACTTGATTAACAACAAGGATTCGAGACTACCAACTCTCGTCTTAATGATTAATGCTGTAACTAGATTAATCTACTTGATGTTTAGGATTGAAATCTAAAAAGCACATCTTTTCGAGGTCGAGAGAATAGAAAAGGAAATTTGTTTATTTGGTCGAGAGACGTTTAGACGATACCATTACTTCAATCACATCGTGACACGCATATAAAAAGAACCCGATTAAGCCTAGGATCGACATTGTTACCAAAGCCATGGTAAACACTTCCCTAGTTCATTCTCCTATTGATTATTTCTCATACGTTAATTGTTTGTTTTTGTTTACAATTTGATTACGCAAAAACCCCCCCTTTTACCGGAAACTATTGACTATTAGTTACATAATTCACTAACGACTTAATTCTCACCATATTCCCTGTGGGATTCGACCCCAACCTAGTTGGGTTCTATATTTGACTACGATCGCTTACGCTTCCTAATTGGAGGTGTAGTTTGAGCGTTATCACCTATCAAGCCTCACAAGATTTCAAGGGCTACAAAGGAAACAAGGACAAGTTCCCCAACTTAAATGTAGCTGTCGTCTGAGGCAAGAAAGTTTCTGTTACACCAGCTGCCATCAATGCTATCTATTGGGGTCATCTAATCGAGCCTGATCATGCACTTCTAGCTAGGTTAATTGCTGAATCAAAGCCATATCAGGAGACAGCCCACGTCATTGCTCAAGATATCCCTCTTTGGTCCACTATGGGGGAGATATTTCAAGAAGGTCCCTGATCTTCGAGGCTTATCTTTGGTATGATATTATTTGCAACCATTTCTTGCCTTCCCAAAATGATTATAAGATAACCCAAGATGGGGCTATTTTACTTGCAGCCATTATGACGGGGGGCATGTGAACTTTGGGGAAATAGTGGCTATCGTGATAAGGAGAAAAGCTCATCGAGGAAATGACTCATTCCCCTTCCTAGTGCTGATTATTAAGCTTTGTGCTAAGGCCGATGTCTCCAACCTTAGTTGCGATAAATTCACTCATGCTATTGGGACTATCGACCTTGATAAGAAAATAGATAGGGATGCCCCCAGGTTTAAGAGGAAAATGATTAAACAATTGAGTGAGGTTGGCAGTGATGAGCTTAGTACTAGAGCAAAGGCTTCATCTCCCTCTTGGACTACTTTAGAGGCACACCCACATGCCCCTACTCCCTCTATGACCAAAAGAATCCTTTAAGACATGGTGGACAAAACTCATAGCCATGAGCGGCAGTTGGCTGACCTATCCATGAAGCTACTCGGTATGATAAACAAGGTTGTTAAAGATGCAGTGCGAGGGATAATGGATAGATTGAACTCATTGTGCAAGAGGGTAAACGTCATGAAGGGGTCAATCACGACACTGCAAGAAGATGCTCACAAAGGAAAAGGTAAAGTTCCGGTGGTAAAAGTAGATTTGACCACCGTACCTCCACCTCATTCTATTCTTGGACCCTTGGATAGGTTGTTTGCAGCCTATGCGGATGAGGTGTTGCCTGGCAATAAAGATCAACAGTTGGGTGATGATCAGGATCCAGATTTTCAGAGGATTTTCCATGACTCCACACTTTCTGTGCACTCCCGAAAGGGTGATGCTAGCCCAAGTGGGAGATCCTCAGATGAGGAGATAGCTGTAGATGCTGCTGATGATGAGCCTTAGTCCTCCAGGGAGTTCCACCCTCTTCTAATTATATTATTAGCATTGAGGGCAATGCTACTTTTATGGGCAGGGGGTGGCTTTACTTGCTTACTTGCTTTTGTTGGTGCCCGTGAGTGGGCTTGAGATACTAGTTTTTATTTCCCTTGTCGGGCCTTGATGACATTCTGCTAGACTTTATTTGGCCCTTGTCAGGCGCATTTTGGATGATTGTGATGCTATTGCCCTCGCTGGGCCTTTTTATTATGTTTTATTTTTATTTTTGAGCTTATTTGTACCCTCGCTGGGCTTGATTTTTGTTGATTGAGATTGTGTTGCCGGGTTGGTTTTACATGTCTCATTGTCTCACTACACGTGCTTTACAAATGCGCTAAAGGACTACACTGAGGCTTGTTTTAAAATGAATCATGAGCGCATAATTTGGATATCGCCTTGTTAATAGTAGTTTAGAAATAACCTCCGAGGGTTTTCTTAACACCACGGTTCTTTCCCAAGGAGCAAAAGTTTGATTATTTTCTTTTCCTTTTCTTTTGTTTTTGTGTCAAACCAGGTTGGTGTTTCCCTATGATAGATTGAGAGGCGACTTTCTTAAGGAAAAATGCCAAGTTTTAGTTTTAGAATTGAGTACGTAGTTGCTTGTCTCGAAATGGGCCCACCAAAAAATTTCTCTTGGAAATTTTTTTGTAAAGAAAAGAAAGAAGGGAAATGAATTTTTAAGAAAAAGCATTCTCTTGTCATGACTTGCACACTCTCGCTTTGGCTTGATTGACTCACAAACGAGTGTGTAATGAACTCGAAATAGCTTGTCAAAAATCATTTGTCCAAATTGATTTTGAGACTACTGAAAGAAGTCTTGTGGCATGATGCCTTGTGTGGTGAGGATTTACCTTGATTCTTGTTCGTAAGTGTCATCTAGAACTTTCCCCGAATGTGACTCAAGGAAAAATCCTAGTTGTGACCGAGCTTGAAAGATGACCTTAGGCTTTTTTTGATAACCACTTCGCCCAAATGACTTCCCATGACTTCAACCCTAGTGAAACCCTTTGAGCTTGTGACCATTCTTTGGCACCTTGTTAACACCTTGACCTTCTTGGAACCTCTATCTTGGCACCCATCCTCCGTAATTGCTTGAAAATGAAATGTAGGCTAAAAGCCAAAGTTTGGGGGGGGGGGGATAGATGAAGGATAACATAGGCAAATGCCTAAATTTGGGGGTGTATGTGATTAAATGAGGAGATGAAAGGAAGCACACTCAAAGTTCAAGGTAGCACCTTCGGTTTGAATTGAAAATTTTCTCCAAAAATTCAATCCAATGAGCAAAATGAAAAGAAAAATAGGTGCTACCAAACAAAGGCGATACAAGGAGTTTGAATGATAATGAGTAAAAACGAGAAATATTGGGTTGTGTGAGGGATAAATAAGGTGAAGTTGAAATCTGAAAATGTGAGTAGTGTTCGAAATGAGAACAAAGAGCATTAGGGAGGTGTAACCACTCGAACAAAATGAAATCCACACCTTCGCCCTAGCCAACATCGTAACCCACAAGTCCTTGGTGATTCCGAGCTTGGCTACCCTACATTAGTGGCGATATACATGAAGAGCAAGCCTATGATTTGACGCATATGAACTTGAACTTCCTTGAGAGAGAGAGATTCTTTTTGGTTCTCCTATAATCCCGATTGTTTGTGAATTAAATAATTGTGAGTGGGATTCTCTCTTGTGGTGAGCGGCATCATGCACTCGAAATGAAACATGAGGTCTCTATTTCAATTAAGGGGAATGAATGAGACAAGTTGTGTGGCGAATCTCGAGGCAAACCTTGATGGTCCATGCCAATGACTTGAGAAGCTTAAATGTCTTGTTTTGAATGACAATATTACCTTGATTTTGAATGATAATTAAGTCTTTTTAGAAAAAGTTTTGAAATGGCCAAATGCCTTAAGTGTGTAGTGGTTCAAATTGAGATGAGCATTGTAGTTGAGTCTTTTATTTGAGTTTTTTGTTTATTCTTTTTCTTATTTTTTTTAGTATAGAATAGTCTTTTGTGCCTTAATTGAGTCTAGAGCATAATTCATTCCTTGCCTTGTGAGAATTTTTCTCGAGGACAAACAATAGTTCAAGTTTGGGGGTTTGATAAGTCGGTAATCTACCAACTTATTGAGCCTAAATCCATGAATTATTTCTATGTTTTGAATAGATTTAGAGGTTCTTATGGCATTTATTGATGTCTATGCAGATACTTTTGATAAATGATGAGAAACAAGGAAATGGAGCCAAAAAGAGCTCAAAAAAGAGTAAAGTGTGAAGTGTTCCGAAAAGCTAGAGATTCTGACCTGGAATATGGTGGCCGTGCGACACGCACAAGCCGAGGTGCAAACTATACCTCCTCCGCATAAAGCTACAAAAGCCACTGAAGAATCTGTTAAGGGGTGCAGTCGCTGTGCGATGCACACATACCAAGGTGTGAACCACACCACCTTCACATAAAGCTCCCAAAGTTGGCTGAAGTCACTGGTCCAATCGAAGATGGTGTGCGACACGCACATCATAACATGTGAACCACACATTGCGCCGCACACCACCCGAAGGGGCAATTTTGTCTTAAATTTTAGTGATGTTTTGGGAAGCTATAAAAGGCCAATTTAGGCTCATTTGTAAAGGATATACTTCAGTCCTGAATATTTTAGAAAGCGTTTTGTCTTGAGAACAAGTTTTCTTCTCCAAAGAGAAGAGGGTTTGAATCCAATCTCTTGGTTAACCATTTGTGCACTCAAATTGAGCTTAGAACTTGAGATTTGGCTCTAATGAAGAAGATTTTGACTTACCCGTTTGGTATATCTCTCTCCTTTGCTATCAGTGGCTAATTTCTCTTGTCTAGGGGTGTGTTGATGATGGGTGCTTGACAAATGGGTGTGGGTGTTGTTAATTCATAATTGCTTATTTGACATGGGTCTTGTAGTTTCACCAAGTTTTAATCCTAAAATTGGTGGTTGCAAACATTAATTTTCATTACTTGACTATGTGATTGCTTGAAAGAGGATTTCATGGTTTCGGATGTGAAATTACTAGTGGAAACTTGGAAGTCCATCTAGATTTGAGGCTAGAAATAGCTCTTATCGAAGGAATCACCCACTTAAGGGTTCTAGCTAGAGATAGTGTGACCTCCCCAAGCTTAGGTTGGTTGTTTGTTGATCAAATCGATGATGCTCTAACCAAGATTATCGGATATATGGTTGTTGATCGAGAGATAACAATCCATACCCATGACAAAAACTAATTATGTCAATAAGGGAGAATGAATGTGAATTGATAATCACCCTAGCCTATGATTAAAGCCCCATTAGATACACAACTCTAGACACATACTCAATTTGGTACATCCGCTTTCATTTATTTGCTTTAATTTGAATTGTGATTGTAGTGACAACATCCCGATTCCCCCAACCTTTTAATTTTCATGTTTAAGCACTTACTCTCATTTGAAACTCAATTTGATACAATCTTCATTTAGCTAGCTCTAAGTCCCTTGGGTATGAGCCTGACACTCATTGGGAATTATAAATTTTGTTTTGTTGCACGATCACCATGACCTCTAACTTTAGGGAGCACGATTTGAGCGTTCATCATGAAGCTCCTAGGGTCCTTGAGTTTTTTTGGCATCTTGCTCATTACCACTGAACTGCACTCTTTAGTAAGTGCCATAGTCTCAATATCTTCCAACCTTCTTTTGTTTGCCACCATGTCCTTCAAGTACTTAGCATACTTGGGCATTCCCTGTAAAACATTTAACAAAGGAAGGTTAATGTGAAGTTCTCTGAACTTCTTAAAACATGCATCTTCTTTTTCTTTCTTAAGATTTTGCAGGAAGGGTGGTGGTGGTCTGTTTCAAGACTGCTCAATTTTCTTTCCATTAGGGTACTCAGAATTTCCCTTTTGTCAGCTTCTTTGGACTCAGCCTGCTTTTCTATCTGGTTGGAAGTGATCAACTTTTCTTGCACCTCATGAGTTTTCCTTGGAGGTGCGTCAATCAAATCTCTCCCACTCCTCAAGGTGATTGCCATTACTTGCTTTCGAGCTTCTGTGTCACTAGGAAAACCCCTTTGGCGTCTTGTATTTTGTGCCTGAGCTAGCTAACCTAACTAAGTCTCTAGTGTCTTTGTCGCTAACTACTAATTTTTTTATGTCAGCAGCCATAGGTGCTTGATCAACAGCAATCTGTGCTTGATTAGCCATGATCTTCTTTAACATCTCCTCAATATTACTGGCCTGAGTGTTATTCTGATTGCCTTGCTGCTGTTGAGCCTGATTATTACCCCAAGAGTAAGTAGGCTGACTCTACTAATTGCGATTGTAGGCATTACCATAGTTTTGATTGGCTTTGTGTGCATTGCCTACAAAATTCACCAACTCTGGATTTGCCCCACATAAGTCTACTTGATGACCACTAAGACCACAAGTTTCACACCAAGTTTGAGCCTAGTGCAGTGCATTTATCTGAGCCCGAGGTTGAGCCACACTCAACTTGTTGAACTGAGCCATCATCTGAGTCAGAGAACTGGCTAACTCTGCTGCTAATGCCGTGATACTATCTACCTCAATCATACTTGCAGTCTTCTTCACCATATTTCTTGATATGTCACCATTCCTTTATTGATTTTCTTATGCAATACGGTTTAGAAGAGTATACAACTTATCATAGGTCTTCTCCAAAGCTTGACCACCTGCCGCTGAATTTAGCAAAATTTTCGTGTTGTGGTCAAGACTTTCAACAAAGGTGTGAGCTAGTAGAGATTCGCATCTAGTTTCTGCTTGAAGCTTAACATTTCACTCCTCAACTTTGAAGTTTTGCCTGAGGGAAAGAATTGGATGAGGAAATTCTTTGCTAAATCTTCCCAAGTAGTGATTGAATTTGAAAGTTCTGCCTTCAACCATTTCTTTTCTTCTCCCAAAAGTGAGAATGGAAAAAGTGTGAGCCTCACGTAGTCTGTGGAGACTCCTGCAGGAATGAATGTGTCACTGATCACCAGAAAGTTCGGTAGATGAACCTGTGGATCTTCATGTGACAATCCTGTAAACTGTCCACTTGTGTACAACAATTGCACCATGTTCTATTTCAGTTAAAATCTGCCTCCTGCGGCTGGCTTTTGAATGTAGGAGGTCATATTAGTTGCGAGTGGTATTGCCACTTCACGCACTGTCCTTTGGGCTGGTGGTTCCTCAGCCATTGCTACATGAGTTGTCTCGTCCTGTTGAACTTGCGGGAATGGGTTGAGAAGTGCCGCTTCTCTCCTTTCTTGGGGCAAGTGTTACTCAGGTATGGGAAATGGGTCAACCAATTCCCTCTCCTATGCCAGCTTGCTTAATATTCAAACTTGTACATGCAAATTCAATAGCTAAGACCAAATTTTTAGCACTTAATAAAAAAATAGTAAAAAAAATAATTAGAAGGTTGCTAATTTTCAAGTCCCCGGCAATGACGCAAAAAACTTGTTGCGTCCCAAGCGCACACGCAAGTGTACATGGTCGTGCAAGTAATAAAGTGGCTCTTGCGAGCCAAATATCGATCCCACAGGGTCTTAGTTCTTAGCAAACAGTCCAACTTAAGTATTACTGTTTGAGTTAAACAAGTGCGAATCGTAACCAAGAGTTTGAGATTTGTGTTTATAAAACTAACTACTAGAAATAACGATGATATGAAATTTGGAATGTAAACAATATATGGAGAGGTCCATAGTTGAGGCATTCACTACACATTCATGCTTATCTAAGGTTTATAGCCGGTGCTGGTATTTATCGTGATCGTTTATCTACGAGATTGATATTATAACCTGGGAATGGTCATCCTCTAAGTCATCTATGCAAAGTAATCTCACAACTACATCGTTGAGTGGGGATGTGAGTCTTTACTTCAGATGCATTCAACTATCTTCCCATTTTATTAACCAAGTAGGGCATTTAGGTATATTTATATCCTAACCGCAAATCATTCTTTATAATTTCTAATTAATAACAAAAGATATGATCCACACTCCTTACGTTCTTCATTCCATCTCTCAACTCCTATGGTCAATTTGTTTTGAGACTTAGATTTATCCTAAAGTTTATGACGCTTTAGAATAGTTAAAATAAGAACGTAAGAATAATCACATGACAAGATAAACAATTAAATGAACCATAATACCATAATCAAACAATCATATTGTAGCCTCAAACCTAGAAAGAGGGTGTTTAGCCACTCATAATCTAATTCATGATTACACAATTGATGTAGTTCATACAAGAATTAAGTAAAGAAAAAGAAGAGAATAAGAACCCTAAAGTAGCCCCCTCCTTGTGTTTTTGCGATCCAAAGACGTCTAAGAATGTTTAAAATTGAGGCTATGTCCTATTTATAGTGTAGGACAAATTTTATCAGCCGGGAACAAGGTCCGTGTCATGCTGCTTATCCCAGAGTGCAGCCAGCGTGACACGCTACTTATCACACAAAGAAGCCAGCATGAATCTCCCATATCACGGTCGTCCACTGGTTTTGGCAGTCTCCACGCAGCTCCACCTCCTTGCCACACCTATAAAATAGAGCTTAACCTCCATGGCGCGGGAGTGCTTCTTTGCCTCCCATTTTTGCCTCCAACGTAATCTTTCCATCTTGTTTTGTGTCCCAATAGTTTGTAGCTTGTTCTTGGGCATCAATTAGCTTCTATAGCTTCTCCAAAGTTCTTTTATAACCACTCATAATACACATTAGTCCATATAACAGCATAGAGTGCATCAAAGTACACTAGAATAGGCATAGCTCAAGCTAGCAACACTAATTTTCTTGTCTAAACTTTATTTGATCATTTTGACTCATTAATTGCGTTAACTGCACCCTATACACTATAAACAAGCACGTTATCCACAAAGTACACCCTTTACACACTATATACCTCAATAGCACATCAAGTTATCCTCAAAACTAAGCTAAACGCGCATACATACTAACACTTAGGTGTATAAATACGCCTAATTTTAGGATTTGACTCCAGACTTAAAATATCGAATTATATTTGCAGTGTTGCTTATCCTTTTTAGGATGAGTTTTAGGTGTGATCAATTGAATATGTACATCCAATCAAATTGACTGAGGTGTGTCTTGAACTCTCCCAACCTCCTCTCTCCATTGATTTTCAAGGTATCTTTAACTATTTTTTGGTTGTTCACTCCAAATTTTTTATGATAGTTCATAACATTAACGTATTTGGTATTGTACTTCCTATAATTGATGAAGCTGAGTTAATCGGGATAAATAAACCTATCTTTACAAAATTATTCAAGAGCATATATGATGTCTCTTGAGACGTGTTATCTATTTTTCCTTTCTACTATTCCTTTTTTATTAACATTTGTATTTCATCTAAGTCTTGATAACTATTTTAAAAATGTGCTTCATAGAGTAGGAAGAGACATTCTTACTTACTTCTAAGCTCTCTACTAATGCCATCTCAATTGTCAAGCATAAATATTCATTTGTTTGTGGTAATTATAAAAAATTTGACTTATAATTTCTCATCTATATTGTTATTGATTTTGGCTTGGAGAGTGAAGTGTAATAATTTATGCCTTAATTGCTTCGACTGCTTGAGATGACACATGTACTAAATTATATACCTATACACGTACTATTGTAGTGATTTCTTATTTGTTAGCCTATGTGTGGCCTTCCTATTTGTAGGTGCGCGTGAGTTTTAGTAAGTAGTCTCGAGTGGGTAGTTCTCACCATCACTTTGAAGTTGGGTCGGCTAATGATTTTGCTGAGTACATGGGTATTCGTACTCACACTTGTTTAATTCTGCACTTTGTGTACAGGTACTGATCAAGTTCTCCCAGGATGTTGTGTGACATCGTGCTTGGTTTATATTTGGAGATTTTTGAGGTAGCGGTGTCATTCTTGGAGACTACCAAATTTCCCTCTATCCTAGTTTTATGTATTTCATTTTGGTTTTTGAGATATTTTCACAATCTTTGGTTGTATTCTTAAATTAGAGGCTTGTTCCTTGTGACTACTTTGTTTGGGGTTGATTGTTATGATTCAGTTTCTCCTTCATTGTTGTTTTGTGGGAATCTTATTGAGATGCAGCTTTGTTAGTCTCTCTTTCCACTTATTTTCCCCTTTGTCTTACCTATCGCGGGGTGTGTGATTCGTGCCATCATGGTGTAATACCCCATACCTTTAAACATATGTACGACTAAGGTAACGTCGATGGATTTATTTGGAAATGTGAAAATGAGGGTGAATTTGAGACAATGTCTAAGTATCCAACTATACTAAAGCAGAAAATACAGTTTAAGAGAATGAGACTTGAAAAGGCAATTAATGTTGGAAACAAAAAAGTCACATACTTGCTAGAGCTATGTGTTTCACCTACTAGCGTAAACATCCTACATGTTTGGACTTTCTACGTGGTTAAGTTATTTATTTTGGTGTTTTACTTACTTGAGCTACATGAATATAATCCTACATTTAATGGATGAGATAAAGGAAATATGGCCCAAAACATAAAAGAAACTAGACCCAAAACATACAAGATATCAAGTAGGTGGATAACCTACTTTAACTTCTTTTTGGTCCAATTTGAAGTTAAATGAAAGAGTGGTCCATGTAAAGTTTAAAGGCCCAAAACCCATATGAAATGAGATAATATATATCCATTATATTCAGCACAATTTCTAGATTAATCCACAATTACAATAGCTCACAAAATAACTTCTCTTTGAAGCTAGAAAGGGATAAAGAACCACCCGTTTTTCTTCCATTAAAGAGTTCTTGCTTCTTCAAGTTTTTCCAAGGATTAAAAGTAAGTTTTTTTCTGTATTATATCATGGTTTTTACATGGTTATGGTTGTATATATGAACACCACACATTTTGGGAGTTTGGGCAGCCTTTGGAGAAAGAAACTCCGTGGCAGCCCCTTTCAACATAGTAGTATTTTTGACTTGTTTCTTGTTGTTTTAAGGTATTATTGTGAAGATAAAAGTTTGGAATTGAATAGAAGTAGTATTAATAAAACATTTACATAAAAATCAAGGTAAATTTCTTTCCCCTCTATTCCTTATTATATATGAGAAGAAAGAGGCAATTCTACACATAATTGTTGTATGAACTCATGGGATGGTAATCGGAAGTCATGAGTTTGAGTTATTCTAATTTTGTTAGACTTTTTGGTGGATGTATTATATGTGTTGTTTGGTGTATTGGTTTGATATCTCATAGTTGGGGTTGGTTGCGACTGTTTTGGTGTATTTAACTTGGAATTGCGATACGCCAAGTTTTTGACTATCATGCAGACATGTTGTCTGTTTGATTGTAGCAAACTATTTTGCGGATCCTACATGGTTATTATCTTCTATGCATATGTCCAATATATTTCTAACTTATGTATATAATAAGAGAAGAGAATTAGAAATAATCATAAGTATAAAGAGAGTCCGACGAGCAAGTCGCTCGCCTAATAGGCAACCTATTGCAAATATGTCTAGACTGTGTTTATAGGCTATTTGTAATGGTTGTACCACTTAATTTTGTATAGACTATCTGCTGGTAGGAAGGGCTACTATTCGCCAAAGTTTCTCAAGCCTGGAATCGAGGTATGTATGGCTAAAACATCCTTCCCCGCAAGGCTGAATCCTATATCACATGTTTCTCTACAAGGGTCTATATAGTTTATATGATTTATAGAAAATGGTATTCAGTTTTTATGTGCCCTATTCTTCATAGTAATCACCGCTTCATATAAGTTGTCATTGTCCATACATTTAGAGTATTCGAGCTAATTTTTATGAGTTGAAGTGTTCACATAGTCATCAAAGCTATATATGTGCCTTCATTTGTATTCCACGGAACTGAGCTCATATAGTACATTTGTTATATGTCTCCATAGAAAATTCTCATGTCTATAGAATATTCATTATTTATACAGTAATTACATGTTCATATGATTCATTTGAAATAGAGCAATGTTTACTAGTTGATTCACTAAATCAGAGATTACCATCGGTTACTCAGAGTTCATAAATTATCATTCAGAGATTACTATTTGTACAATTGGTTTCATTTGTAATTAATTATTTAGAGGCCCTCATGGCATCAATTGTTAAGATATAAATTAAGCGATGGTGGGTGAAGGCCAGAGATATTATTATCACTTGACTCACAATGCGATGCTGCCTTGTGCACATGGATGAGACCACATACCCTTTGAGTTGAGTCTATGTGTGTACCAGCCTATTATGGCTATATACCTTAAAAGTAGAGTCATATATGGTGTAGCCACATATGGGCTGACCCTCATAGATGAGCTTTTATGGAGTACCTTCAGAGATCATAGACTATAATACTTTACATTTTAATATGAGATTCAGAGATAACAGAGTTCATATGTTATCCAGTTGATATAAAGCGCTCGAGGCTCCTATTCAGAGGCTATCATTTTGTTCATTTGAAAGTACCTAAGTTACTTTATTCCACAGAGAATTGTATTATTTGATCCCATATTAATAAAGACCAAGAAGACACTTGTATAATAATTTTGGAGTAATTTCATATGATTTACAGTTTCATAAGTTACTTCCTGGCAGAGGTATATCTCAGTTGAGCACAATATTGATTAGTTCGTAATATTATTTTAGCTATACTTGTTATACTATCTGCCTTATATTCCAGTATATGTTATATATATGTACTGACACCCTTATGAAATGGGGTGCTGCATTCGTTTAAATGCAGGACCAGGTATACAGAGTTGTAGACCTCCTTAGTAGGCACTATCGTGTATTAGCAGAGCAGTCGATGAACTCCATTTCCCCTGGAGCTAGTTTAGAGACAGTACTCTATTTTGTTGTACATATTTGCATAGTATGGGTATGGTGGAGCCCTATCCTGACTACTTGACAGTTGCATCCGATTTTGATAATCAACGTAAATCCTAATTTTTTTGTTCTTCTTTGACAATAGGACAATGTTGGCCAACCAAGTTGGGTACTTTATCACTTCTACCACTCCATATTGGATCTGTTTGGTAACTTCTTCCTTGATTCTCTGACTCAGATCTCACTTGAATTTCTGAGTCTTTTGCTTCACCAAGCTGAATTCTGGATTAATGGGCAACTTGTGAGATACAATATCCATACTCAATCCGGGCATGTAACTGTAGGCCCAAGAAAATATGTCAATGTACTCTCGGATAAATTTGATGAGTTCTCTCTTTTGTGCTTCTATTAAATGAACACTAATTATGATTCCTTTGACCTCTTATTCATCTCCTATATTAACTACCTTAGTCTCCTTTGAGTTGGGATTTTCCCAATTCTCAAAATCTTTTAGTTCTTCTGTTAATTGTTCAAGGACCATAGTCTGTTCATCATATTCTTCGAATTCAGCATCATCTATCTCAATTTGTCCATTAGCATCTTGACATGACATGACATTGGTAGGGTATAATTTATTATTACTAAAATCATAAACAAAACAAGTTAGATAGTAATAAGAAAATACAAAAAATAAATAAATAGAAAATGTTTTCATAATAAGGGGAAGCTTTTCATTGAAATCAGGAAATATTTACAAACTATGGCTATGAACCATACGAGTGCGAGTCTATGCCTTTTGGAAAGTAGTAAATGAGTATGAGGAAATTGAAATATAAAGGATGGGTCGTGGGCCTTATCCGGACCATCACTGATTTTTCATAAAAATAATGTTTTTTGTCTTTTCTACCCGAATGATCGGGGAGCAAAAAGTGGAGTAGAGGTCCAATTATGCAGCTGTTCTCCTGGCTTGAATTTCCTGATTCCTATTGCTTTGGGAATCACTTCGAATACAACATCACATTCATTAAATAGATCCCCAATTTCATCCCTAAGACCGTCACTTATGGAACCACCATGTATAGGGAACTATTGAGATAAGTGAGGTAATAGCTTTGGTAACCCTAAATGCACCTTATCCTTTGTAACACTCCAGAATCTTAACCAGCTACTTGACTGGATTCAGTAGAAAAATTTCAAAAAAATTCAAGTTCTCAGGAACCACGATTGAGATCACAGACCGTAATTTGAAACCATGGTCCTTCATCTGAACTGTAGTCCCCATTTGCAGTAGACCCCCAGTTCATGCCTCAGGAACCATGAGTCAGACCACAGACTGTAGTTTAGAACCATGGTATGTCCTGTCACTCGTGGTTTCCCTTAATCAGAGGACCATCAGTCCAGGGCTCAGTAACCACGAGTCACATGATGAACCATCGTCCAGGACCACGGTTTGTCCTGTGGACTTGTGGAACCAGAACCTCAGAGGCCCTTAGCCCTTGTCCTAGAGACCAAGATTTGGTTATGGACCGTAGTTCAGAACCACGATCCGTACTTTGACTCGTGGAACTCTCATACCAGACTAAATTCCTAGGAACCACGAGTCACATGACGAACCGTCGTTCATGAGTATGGTTTGTCATGTAGAGTCGTGGTTCCCTCAGATCAAAGAACTCCAAAGACCCCTGGATAGGACCATGACTTAGTTGATGGCCCATCATCCAGGACTACGGTCCATCAACCAAGCCGTGATCCCTGAGTTGCTATTTTCAGCAAAGTTCTTTTAAATTTCCAAGGGGTATTTCTGACTTTTCCTACTCTTTTTAAAGCCTAAGCTACAACGTTTTGATTACTCTAAGCTTAAATAATTAGTCAATAACTACCTAAAACCTCTATTCTCCTAAAATCATCTGACTTAGAAAGAAAAGAGGAGAAAGAGGCGAGACTTTCCTCTCAAGAACAAACATAGGTCTCATTCAAGTTCAGCCCCAAAAATCCAAAGGATTTCTCCATAATTTCTTCTCCAGGTATGTGGGATTTCATCAATGGGTTCCTTTCACCCATTGAGTCCCTAGTTTCAGCCAGTTCTTCAGTTCTCCATGAATTTGTTCAGACCTAGGGTTCCTAAAGCTTAGGGATTTATTGTAATTCAAATTCTACTGCTTATATTGATATCTGTTACATGTTACTTGGAGAATTAGCATAGTCATGTATAGAACTCAGAAACCCTAGCTTGTGTAACTTTCAGTATGTCATAGATTATGCTTGCCATGCAGATTTGTCAGACAATCATGCTTCAAGAAGTCGAATGCCATATCTATCAGTATTTGTATGTTGCATTCTTAGATTATATAAGTGTTTTGAGATATCCAGTATTACAGTTGCATTTTAGCTTTACATTCAGTTGGGAGTAAACTTAGCGATCAGAAGAAAGGATGAAGGCTCACCCTCCAGTTTAAGCTGAGACCTTTAGTAGCAATCCCTAAGTCCCAGAACTACGGCGCCACTGTAGGTTCTAAAGGGGTCACCCGTCAGATTAGGATTGACACCCTTGTCCCTTGTGAATATCATTTTAGTGGATCCATGCCAGACTTATTCATACTCTTGGAAAGGTATGAACACCCTCCCATCTAGGGTTACAGTTTGGCCCCATAGTTAGCTCTTCTTGGGGTATGTCAGTTAATGGTATCTCCCACAGTCAGACTCATGTTGTATTGACCTTATATTCAGTTATTCAGCTCAGTATGTGATATACTCATGATATTTATTTGATCATTGTATCTCATCTTACTTCTCAGTTTATACTTCAGTATACATATTTCCATGTTCAGTTATTGTGTTGTTCAGTTTAGCCCATATCCCGCATGTTCAGTACATTCAAAGTTCTGAGACATACTTTTATGCTACATCATTTTATGATGTAGGTTCAGGCACTCTGCATCTAGACTACACTTAGTTTGACTTCCAGTCCATACTCAATAACTTCATTGGTGAGTCCTTACAGTTTGAGGAAGATAGACATGCTTTACTTTTCAGTCTTCTTATTTCCATTTTTAGATTGTTAGAGTTAGCTGGGGGCATGTCCCATCAACACATATCAGATAGAGGTTTTCAGATATAGAATAGATTTAGCTTGGGTTGTTAGTGTTGTTTTCAGTCATCACTATACTGTTATATGTTTAGATATTTCGGGTTCTTCCCCACTTCGGATATTAAACTATTTTTACCTTTCGCACAACTCATATTTTAATTGATCTTGTATAGATATACCATGCAATGGGTTATCTTGGGGTTACTTGTAACTATGAGTACTATGTTGCGTCGAGGGGGTAGCCTCGGGGTGTGACAAACTTGGTTCAGAGCCTCAGATTTAAGTGTCCTAGGGTGTCAGAAAGCCGTGTCAAGTAGAGGCTTCTTCATGGGTGTGAAGCGCGCCACACTTATGGGGGAGGAGCTATGAGATGTCATTAGGAAAAACTTCCCTTCTTTATTTTCCTTCTCGTGCTATAGAGTATGAACTCTATTTGTATCTCCTTCTAACTCGTGCTCTTTGCATTTCAGAAAAATGCCTCCCAGAAGAGCTAACGCCAGGAATCAGCCAGTAGCTCCAGCAGACCCATTAAATGAGCAAGTGATGCATGCCGTATTCAGGGCTGCTTTTCAAGTGCTTGCTCAAGCCATGACCGCACAAGTTAATCAATAGGCTGCGGCACCAGCTCCACCTCAAACTAATACTGCTGCAACAAGGATTCAGGATTTCACTCGGATGAACCTTCAAGAATTTCATGGGTCCAAATCAGAAGAGGATCCACAAGAGTTTCTTGATGATATGCAGAAGGTGACTGACATTATGGGTGTCACTCTAGTCGAGAGTGCAGACTTAGCCGCCTACCAGTTGAAGGGAGTGGCTAACACTTGGTACCAGTAGTGGAAGGAGTCTTGTTGTGCAAATACAAGACCAGTGGATTGGAACCAGTTCAAGACTACTTTTCTAGACTGGTTCTTCCCACTCGAGCTCGGGGAATCCAAGGTCTAGGAATTTATCAACTTGAAGCAGAATGATATTAGCATGAATGCGTATGCGCTGAAGTTCACAGAACTGTCTAAGTATGCCCCAGCGATAGTAGCGGACTCCAGAGCTCGTATGAGCAAGTTCGTGTATAGTGTGTCCGATGATGTGGTCAAGAAATGCAAGATGGCCATGCTTATTATAGAAATGGACATCTTCAGGTTGGTTACTTATGCTCAATAGATTGAGGAGGAGAAAATCAAGGAAAGGTGAGGAGATAGTAAGAGGGCTAGGACAGGTGACTTTAGCTACTCTCAGCAGAGGTCAGAGGGTGGCAACTGCTCTCAGCTCTATCATAAGACTTTAGCTAAAGCTCCATCTTCTGCTAGTGCCCCCGTGCCAAGGTTCAAGAAGGATCGACGGGATAGAGCGTCTGGCTCTAAGTCCGAAGGTACAGTTACTAGTGGGCGCACTCATCCAGTGTGCAAGAAGTGTTGTAAGAACCATCAGGGTGAGTGCATGGCAAGTAGTGGAAATTGATTTGGGTGTGGTAAGCCAGAACACAGGATGAAAGAGTGCCCTGAAAATTCTTAGAAGGGCAGGGATACTCATTCACAGAATCAAACTAGTTGTATAGCAGCTCAACAGGTCACCTCACTCAGCAGGGTGCCTCATATGGTACAGGTGGTGGTCAGTGGCAGAACAGGCTCTATGCTCTTTAGACTCAACAAGACCAGGAAGATACTCCTGATGCGGTCCCGAGTACGTTACAAGTCTTTCATTTATATGTTTGTACATTGTTAGACCCAGGGGCTACACTTTCTTTTGTAACTCCTTATATAACAATAAGTTTTGGTGTAAGTCCATAAATCCTTCCAGAACCCTTCTCAATCTCTACTCCAGTTGGTAACCTAACCTAGTTATAGTTAGACGGGTATACATAAATTGCCCTGTCACAGTTTCTCAGAAAGTCACCTCAGCAGGTCTTGTAGAGTTAGAAATGACTGACTTCGATATTATCCTAGGCATGGATTGGTTACATTCCTGTTATGCCTCAGTCAATTGCAGAACAAGGATCATTCGGTTTTAGTTTCCAAATGATCTAGTCTCAGAATGGAAGGGTAATAAAATAGTGCCTATAGGTCGTTTCATCTCCTACCTTAAGGCCAGAAAAATGATTTCCAAAAGGTATATCTATCACCTTGTTCGGGTTACGGATTCAAACTCCAAGACTCCAACTCTTAATTCATTCCCTGTAGTGAATGAATTTCCAGGTGTATTTCCAAAAGATCTTCCCAGAGATCCTCCCGAGTAGTAAATCAACTTTGGAATAGATCTTCATCCAGATACCCAGCCTATTTTGATTCCTCTTTATAGAATAGCTCTAGCTGAGCTAAAGGAATTAAAATAACAGCTGAAAGACATTCTAGATAAGGGCTTCATCAGACCCAACATCTCTCCATGGGGTGCTCCAGTGTTGTTCATGCGTAAGAAAGACGATTCTCTCAGGAAGTGCATTGACTTCCGCCAGTTGAAAAAAGTCACAATAAAGAATAAATATCCCATCCCCAGGATTGATGACTTGTTCGACCAACTTCAGGGTGCTAGTTACTTTTCTATGATAGACCTTAGATCCGTCTATCATCAACTCAGAGTCAGAGATAGTGACATCCCGAAGATAGCCTTCAGGACTCAGTATGGTCACTAAAAATTTGTTGTTATGTCTTTTGGACTAACCAATGCTCCTGCAGCTTTCATGGACTTAATAAACAGGGTGTTCAAATAGTATTTGGACTTGTTTGTCATTGTCTTCATTGATGATATCCTTGTCTATTCTCAAAATGAGGAGGAGCATGCGAATCATCTGAGGGTCATTCTGCAGACTCTCAAAGACCACCAATTATTCGCTAAGTTTAGTAAGTGTGAGTTCTGGTTGAAATCAATTGCCTTTCTTGGTCATGTGGTGTCTAGTGAGGGCATTCAAGTTGATTCTCAGAAGATTGAGGCAGTAAAGAAGTGGCCCAGACCCACCTCTCTGACTGACATCAGGAGTTTCTTAGGTTTGGCTGGTTATTACAGGAGGTTTGTGGAAGGATTTTCATCTATAGCTGCCCCATTGACAAAGTTTACTCAGAAGAAGGTCAAGTTTAAGTGGTCAGACGAGTGTGAGAAAAGTTTCTTAGAATTAAAGACAAGGTTGACTACAACTCCCGTGTTGACTCTACCAAAGGGTTCAGATGGCTATGTGGTTTATTCCAATGAATCCAGGGTCGGCCTGGGCTGTGTTTTAATACAACAGGGTAATGTCATAGCTTATGCTTCCAGACACCTTAAGGTTCATGAGAAAAACTACCCGACTCATGACCTCGAGATTGAAGCTGTTGTGATTGCCTTAAATATCTGGAGACACTACTTATATGGTGTTCATGTTGATGTATTCACATATCATAAGAGCCTCCAGTATGTGTTCACCCAGAAAGAGTTGAACCTTTGTCAAAGGAGATGGCTTGAGTTTCTCAAAGACTATGATATGAATATGCTCTACCATCCGGGCAAGGCCAATGTTGGGGATGATTCCCTAAGCAGACTGTCCATGGGTAGTGTGTCACATGTAGAGGAAGAGAAAAAGGAACTAGCCAGAAATGTTCACGATCTTTCTCATTTAGGAGTTTGCCTTATGGACATGACAGATGGTGGTGTGATAGTCCAGAATGGGTCAGAATCTTCATTGGTAGTGGAGGTTAAGAGAATCAAGACAGTGATCCCATATTGCTTTAGTTGAGAGGTGGAGTTCGTCAGCAGAGAGTAGAGGTTTTCTCCCAAGGGGGAGATGGTGTGCTTCTCTACCAGAGTCGTTTATGTGTACCTAATGTGGGCAAGTTGAGGCATCAGATTCTTACAGAAGCCCATAATTCCAGATATTCCATCCATTTGGGTGCCACTAAGATGTACCATGATCTATGGGAAGTCTATTGGTTGAATAACATGAAGAGGGACATCGCAGATTTTGTGGCTAAGTGTCCCAACTGTCAGCAGGTTAAAGTAGAACATCAGAAAATAAGAGGTGTGACTCAGGAGATTAACATTCCTACTTTGAAGTGGGAAGTGGTCAACATGGATTTCATTACGGGTTTACCTCGTACTCGCATGCAACATGACTCCATTTGGGTCATAGTGGACAGAGTCACTAAGTCGGCTCACTTCTTAGTTGTCAAGACTACATATTCAACAGAGGACTATGCCAGACTCTACATCAACGAGATAGTCAGGTTATATGGGGTTCCTTTGTCTATCATCTCAGATAGGGGTCCTCAGTTTACATCTCATTTCTGGAGATCATTTAAGAAAGGTCTTGGTAATCAGGTGAATCTTAGTATATCATTTCATCCACAGATGGATGGTCAGGCCGAGCGTACAATTCATACCCTAGAGGACATGCTAAGAGTTTGTGTGATTAATTTAAAGGGTAGTTGGGATGATCACCTACCTCTCATAGAGTTTGCATATAACAATAGCTTTCATTCAAGTATCTAGATGTCCCCTTATGAGGCGCTTTATAGGCGTAGATGCAGGTCACCAGTTGGTTGGTTCAAAGTAGGTGAGGCAGCCTTTGTTGGACTAGATTCGTGACATGAGTGTATGGAGAAGGTTCGGCTAATTAGAGAGAGATTGAAAACAGCTCAGAGTTGTCAGAAGTCCTATGCAAATGTGAGGAGAAGGGACTTAGAGTTCAAGATCGATGATTGGGTTTTCTTGAAGGTGTCACCCATGAAGGGTGTAATGAGATATTGCAAGAAAGGGAAGCTCAGTCCCCGATATGTAGGTCCTTACAGAATCTTGAAGAGGATTGGTAATGTGACTTATGAGTTAGAGTTTCCAGCAGAACTAGTAGCGGTTCATCCGATCTTTCACATTTCTTTGTTGAAGAAGTGCGTTGGTGATCCGACAATGATAGTTCCTTTAGAGAGTGTGGTTGTAAAGGATATCCTCACCTATGAGGAGGTTCCACTTGAGATTCTTGACCACCAGGTTCGTAGGTTGAGAAATAAGAAAGTCACTTCAGTAAATGTTTTGTGGAGGAATCATTCCATAGAGGAGCTACTTGGGAAGCAGAAGCAACCATGATGGCCAAGTACCCTCACCTCTTCCCTTCAGATTCAGTTTCAGCTTGAGGTAATAGTTCTTCTCCAGCCTCTCAGTTTACTCTTGTGTATTTCAGTCTCGGTATCATACTCCTTCAGTATCTGTGCATTTCAGCATGTACGTGTCCATGGAATTACATTCAGTAAGATATCAGTTTCTATTACTCAGTTGGTAGAGACTGCAGCTCCTTCCCTCCAAACTCAGCTTATTTAGTCTTCATTCGAGGATGAATGGTACCAAGGGGGAGATATTGTAACACCCCAAAATTTGAACCAGCTACTGGACTGGACTCAGCAGAAAAATTTCAAAAAATTTCAAGTTCCCTGGAACCACGATTGAGATCACAGATCATAGTTTGTAGCCACGGTCCGTCGTCTGAACTGTAGTCCCCATTTCCAGTAGACCCCCAGTTAATGCTTTAGGAACCACGAATAAGGATTTATTGTAATTCAAATTCTACTGCTTATATTGATATCTGTTATATGTTACTTGGAGAATTAGCATAGTCATGTATCGAACTCAGAAACCATAGCTTGTTTAACTTTCAGTATGTCATATATTATGTTTAGCAGGAAGATTTGTCAAACAATCATGCTTCAGGAGGTCTAATGCCATATCTTTCAGTATTTGAATGTTGCATTCTCAGATTATATAAGTGTTTTGAGCTATCCAGTACTACAGTTGCATTTTAGCTTTATATTCAGTTTGGAGTAAACTTAGCACCGAGAAGACGAAGGGATAAAGGCTCACCCACCAGTTTAAGCTGAGACCTTTAGTAGCAATCCCTGAATCCCAGAACTACGGCACCACTGTAGTTTCTAAAGGTGTCACTCATCAAATTAGGCTTAACACCCTTATCCCTTGTGGACATTAGTTTAGTGGATCCATGTCAGACTTGTTCATACCCTTGGCAAGGTATGAACACCCTCCCATCTAGGGTTACATGTTAGCCCCATAGTTAGCTCTACTTGGGGTATGTCAATTAATGGTATCTCCCACAGTCAGACTCATGTTTTATTGACCTTATATTTAGTTATTTAGCTCAGCCTGTGATATACTCATGATATTTATTTGATCATTGCATCTTAGTTTATTTCTCAGTTTATGCTTCAATATACATATTTCCATGTTCAGTTTTTGTGTTGTTCAGTTTAGCCCATATCTCGCATGCTCAGTACATTCAAAGTGCTGACACATACTTTTGTGCTATATCATTTTATGATGTAGGTTCAGGCACTCCACATCTAGACCGCACTTAGTTCGACTTCCAGTCCGTACTCAGCAGCTTCATTGGTGAGTCCTCACAGTTCGAGAACGATAGACATGCTTTACTTTTTAGTCTTCTTATTTCCATTTTCGGATTGTTAGAGTTAGCTGGGGGCATGTCCCAGCAACTCATGTCAAATAGAGGCTTTCAGACATAGACTAGATTCAACTTGGGTTGTTAATGTTATTTTCAGTCATCATTATGTTGTTATATGTTCAGATATTTTAGGTTCTTCCCCACTTCAGATATTAAACTATTTTTACCTTCCGCACATCGCATGTTTTAATTGAACTTGTATAGATATACCATGCAATGGGTTAGCTTGGGGTTACTTGTGACTCTGAGTACCTTGTTGCATCTAGAGGGTAGCCTTGGGGCATGACATCCTTTGTCTCATCCTTTCTTTCTTTGAGCACATATCCCCAATCCATGCTTGGACAACTGCATTGGAATTTTTATCGGATCGACAATGCCATCAGAATTTATTCCCAAGCTAAACCCAGGTTTAAAACCACTTCTCAGCATGGTAGTGGATAATATGTTATAGATCGGTGGCATTGGCACTTGTGGAGCAAGAACTTCCCTATTAGTATTCACAATCTCCACGGTATAGAAATCACTTCCTCTGGGAACTCTCTATTATGAGTACATAGCTATTTGGGTGGCTCAAGTGACTCCCTTCACCATGTATAACAATCTCGTGTTTTTCCTGCATGAACTTCACCATTTAGTACATCGTTAATGTCATAGCTCCAGCCGTGTGGATCCACGGCCTCCCAAGGAGCTGGTTGTAGCTTATGATGATGTCTATTACTTGAAACTCAGCAGTTCCCATCTAGATATACAAGTTGACCTCCCCAATGGTGTCCCTATGACCCCCATCAAAGGCTCGTACATTGATCTTACTTTGGCAGATTTGACCCAAGTCATAATTCGATTGAGTGAGCGTGGAGGCTGCACAAATATTCAAACTTGATCCATCATCAATTAGAACCCCATTCATGAACTTTTCTTGGAATTTAAGGGTAACGTGGAAAGCCTTGTTATGCATCAATCCTTCAAAAGATAGCTCATCATCGCTGAAATAACCTCTCATAACTCGTCTCACTATGGAAGTTAAGTTCTCCACACTCTTGCCGATGGGAACATAGGCTTTGTTGAGGACCTTGAGCTAAATATGTCTGTGTTACTGAGAGCTCATGAGCAATGTTCAAATAGATATTTAAGAAGGAGTCATCTCTAAGTGCTTCTCAATTAAATACTCTTTCGGTTGCATCCTTCTCCTGAAGTCCTCACCTTCTCCTTTAATAATTGGTCTCTTCAGCTGATCCTTCTTATAAGCATCATTAACTAGATCTTTATAGATATAATATCTTCTCGATCTAGTAGTTCTGTGAGCTGCATAGGTTTCTACCATAAATTCTTTCTTCACAGGTGCTAAAGCAAAGCTTGATGAGGGGACATTAGCACGACAAACTGTGGTTTCTTGGTGATACTTAAAGCAGCTAAAGCTTTCTCTTCTTAGGACTAGCTAGCATTATAGATTTGCTCATCACCCTCTCTTCCTTGACTTTTAATATGTTAACAGTGGCTCCTCCGTGATTTGGAGTGGGTTGTTCATAAAAATTAATGGTGTTGTCTAGAGTGTGTCAACTCTTTGATTGATAAATCTTGAATCCTATGCTTCAAGTTAATACAATCCTCTATACATGTCTGGATCCTCTGAAATGATAAGCACAGTATTGGTCGCCCCTAAAAAATCGAGAGGCAGTGTTACTGGGTTTGGGCTGGATAGGTTGAATAAAACCTGCTAGCTTCAACCTTTTGAACAACTGAGTCCTAGTCTTGACTAACTGGGTAAAAGTTCGAGGAACTTTCCTTTCTATGCTGACAGGGAAGATTTGTATTATTCTGATTGATGAAAGGGGGAACTTAGCGGTAGTGCAAATTATTGGGAGTTTTTTTTAAAACCTGAAAATTTGGGGAAGGAGCTTGGTAAGTGGGATGAGCATTTCACAATGGAGCTTGGTAAGTAGGCTGAGCATTTGTCAATGGAGATTGGTAAGTGGGCTGAGTATAGAAAGCTGGTTGGGAATTTTGTGGAGTTGGGGGAGGGTAGATGATGTACGTGCTTTCCCGGTATTAGATCCGTAGAGCCTTCTTGATCTCATACTTGGACTAGCGAACACGGATGTAACATCCTATTTATTATTTTTGGGGAAACCTGCCAATCCCAACTACGTTGAGGCCTTAGTAATATTCCCGCTTCTGAGGCCCTTATCAACTATTTTGCCAATTTTAACCAAATCAGCAAACTTGGCATTAAATGCTGATATCATTTTGTTATAAATTATCACTCTTGGACGCACATAAACACAGAGCTGATTTCTTCCTCAATCATGGTAGGTCGGACCCTTGTCGCCTCATTCCTCTAGTAATATGAATAATTGCAAAAGTTCTTATTCGACTTTTGCTTAATGTGGTCTAAGAAGTATCTATCTATAACGATCTCTATGTTGTAAGTAAACCATATGGAAAAGTCTTTAGCTAAAGTACTCCACCCGGACCACTTCTTTAACTTTTGAGTGGTAAACTACTCCAGCGCTTTACCACTTATGCTTCGGCTAAAGAGCCTTATTAGCAGTGCTTCGTTCTTTCTCGCTCCTACCATCTAATCACAGTAGCTTCTAAAATAAGCAATGGGGTTCCCAACACCATTGAACGTCTCAAACTTTGGGATCTTAAATCCCTCGGGCAAATATAATTTTGGATGGATACAAAGATCATCATAATTGTACCTTGCTTTATCAGGAGAGCGTCTCTAATCCTTAATTCTAGCAATTTCTTCCTTCATCAGCATCATATCCTTATTGCGCCAATCCTCCATGGCTTTTTACTCCCTCTTTTTTTCCTCATAATGGTCGAGCTTAGGATTTTCTGGCAAAGTAGGGTAGGGCTCTAATATGGTGGCATGGAAGATGGTAGGTGGCATATTTTTGATGGGTGGGTATTGGACATTTGGTATGGCATTTTTGTATAAGGTAAAGTTTTGCAGGTTGTTGATATTCGGGTAGTTTTATTGAGAATTAAAGGTATTTGGTTGGGTGCTTTGGTAGTTCAGAGGGAGGTTCTGTGGATTGTGGACATTGTGGTTATTGTTTGGATTGGTATGTATTGTCTTTTCTACTTTACCAAAAGTCATGGACTCGCACTCGTGCGAATCATAGCCATAGTTTGTAAATATTTTTGGATTCGAGTGAAAGCCTCCCTTATTATGAAAATCTTGCTATTTATTTTTGTTTGTTTTTTATTATCTACCCTTTTTTATTTATGATTTTAGTAATAGTAACTTAAAACCTGCCAATGTCATGTCATGCCAAGAGCTTAATGAACAAATTGAGATAGATGACGATGAATTCGAAGAATATGATGAAAAAACTATGGTGCCTGAACAATTAAAATAAGAATTAAAAGATTTTGAGAACCAAGAAAATCCCAACTTAGAGGAAATTGAGGTAGTCAATCTAGGATATGACGAAAAGGTTAAAGAAACAAGAATCAACGTGCACATGGCAAGAGCGTTGAAGAAAGAGTTCATCAGATAGCTTAAAGAGTACATCAACATATTTGCCTAGTCCTACAGTGACATGCCAGTGCTAAGTACATATATCATCTCCCACAAGTTTCCCAATAATCTCAGATTTGACTAGGTAAAGCAAAAGAGTCAGAAGTTCAAGCCAGATCTGAGTCTGAGGATCAAAGAAAAAGTTACCAAACAAATCTAATCTTGAGTGGTAGAGGTTATAAAATATCCAACATGGTTAGAAAATATTGTCCCAGTGCTGAAGAAGGATTGAAAAATCAGGATCTATTATGATTATTGAGACCTGAATAAAGCCAGTCCCAAAGACAACTTTCCTTTGCCAAACGTCCACATCCTTATAGATAATTGTGCGAAGCATGAGATGCAGTCATTCATGAATAGCTTTGCTGGGTACCACCAGATCTTAATGGATTAACAAGATATGGAGAAGACGACTTTCATTATATCTTGGGGTAATTATCATTACCGGGTGATGCTATTCAGCCTTAAAAATGTAGGTGCCAAATACATGAGAGCCATGACAACTATATTCCATGACATGATTCACAAAGAGATCAAAGTATATATGGATGACGTGATTATCGAGTCCCGCAAGAGTTCAGATCACTTGTCTAATTTAAGAAAGTTCTTTGATTAACTACAAAAGTACAATCTGAAGTTGAATCCCACCAAGTGTAATTTTGGGGTACCCACTGACAAGTTATTGAGCTTCATAATCAATAGAAGGGGCATCTAACTCGACCCTTCAAAACTCTAATAATTCCTGGAGTTGCCTGCTCCAAAGATTAAGAAAGAAGTGATGAGCTTCTTGGGAAGATTGAATTATATCAGCTGATTCATAGCCCAATCAATGGTCATTTGTGAACTCATCTTCAAGTTGCTAAAGAAAGATACACTGACCAACTAGATCAAGGAGTGTCAGCAAGCTTTTGAACATATCAAGAGTTATCTGTCTAGTCCACCGGTTGGTTCCTCTAAGAGAAGGAAGCCCATTATTACTATAGTTGTTAGTCACAGATAATGCATTTGGATTTGTCCTAGGGAAACATGATAAAAGTAGGAAGAAAGAACGAGAAATTTATTACTTGAGCAAGAAGTTCACTCCATATGAGGCTCGCTACACTCTATTAGAGAGAACTTGTTGTGCTTTGACTTGGGTAGCTCATTGTCACGACCCGAGACTACCCCTAGCTGTAACATGGTGCATAGAGTCACGAGTGACTGAGGCTAACCCATGGCCTAGCATAATACTAAGAAGACTATATAAAACTGAATAATACTGTACGGAAGCTAAAGTCTGAATGATATAAGAATAATCAAACCAAATGTGAATATTTGAATCAAGAAGAAAATCACCTAACATAACATAAACTGAACATGGGACTGAGGCATGTAAACTAATGCAATGACCAAATAAGTAAATGTGTAACTGAATAATAATATGCTGAGTAAAATGAATACAAGGTCATGCAATATCTGGGTCTAAACTGTGGGAGCTACCATTAATAGACATACCCTAATCTGAGCAAATCGGGGCCCAACTTGTAACCTCAGTTGGTAGGGTATTCCATTCCTTGCCAATGTGGATCCACTAAACTGATGTCCAAATGGACTAAGGCATCAAGCCTGGTCTGACAGATGACCCTTTAGAACCTATAGTGGCACCGTAGTTATGGGACTTAGGGATTTCTACTAAAGGTCCCATTCTAACTGACAAGTGAGACTTCATCCATGCGCCCGCTCGGTGCTAAGTACTACTTCTAACTGAATATAAGATTATATATTGAATAGCTCAATAATGCTGATGTTTTGAGAAAAAAAGATAAGTGCTTAATATGAAAGCATTCTAAATCATGTAACCCTAATGGACTGAGCATTCAACTAACAATGCATGAAATCCTAAGTAATCGGGTGTTCATAACCCGCCTTCTCTGAAGAATACAACTACTCATGAAAATTTTATAATTTTAATAGAATGTGAAATTTCTTAACGCAAGTTCAAATCCATGAATTATTCAATATATTAAGGGTTCGTGGATTACAAGTACACAAAGATGCTAAACTCTAAGGAAAACATGTATTCAAGAGTCATTTATGATAAGAAATTGAAGCAAAAAGGAATTTATAATATTCATGAAACCCTAGTCTGTGAAAAATAAACTAAAATAAGGAATTTTGTTAAATTTTGAGACTCAATGGGTGAAAGGGAACCGATTGATGAAATCCTACATACCTGAAAGAAAAATCCTTGGTTAAATCTTTGGGTTTGGAGCTTGAAGTTGAAGAACCCTAATTCTTGCCTTGGAGAAGAAAATTTCCTTTTTTTTTCCTGTTTTTGGACAAGTGTCGATCTAATTTTTGAAGGATTGAGGGATTTGGGGTAGTTAAGGCTTAATATTCATGTTTAGGATAGTTACAACAACATAGTTTTTGTGTTAAAAGATTGGGAAAAGACCAAACAACCCTTGAAAACCTGTTAACAGTGCAGAACATTCCCTTCTAACGGTTCAGGTGACAAACCATCACTCCGAACCGTCAAAACATGACCAAATTTTGGTCTTACTGGATAAGCCTGACAGTTTGCCTTGACGGGCCATCACAAGTTTGATGGTTCATCACACCGAGCTGTCACACTTTGGCAAACAGACATCTTCTAGTAAACTGAGCATAACCTTTTACTCCGATTTTGGATTAATGAACAGTCGGTGCCGTTGGAAATAAAACTCAAAGACCTTTCATTTGGTGGGTCTTGAGATCCAAAACCCTTCATAATGTAATATTTATACTCATTGAAGTTGACTATAGAAAGAATATATACAAGAATTCAATCGCTAAGGAAGCTTTCAACTTGGCTATGAGCTAGGAGTTACTTGTGGCTTTAATTCATTCCTAAATCACTTCTCATACTACAAAATCATAGAGTTTGGTTCAAAATGTTCTTAAAGTGTAGTCCTGATCTTAGTTTTGATTTTTGGGGTGCTAAAATATCTCCCCCTTGAAATCATTCATCTTCGAATGAAGACTAACTAGGCTACAGTGATGGGGAAAGTGCTGCAATCCCACCAACTAAGTTCTAAAGTTTATGTATTGACATGGTAACTTATTTATGACTGAAATATAAACTGAGTTGGATTCGTGAGACTTGTATGCATACAGAGAGCATAAGAACACTAATGGGACATGAAACTGAATTTCCAACATGATAGCTGGTCTGGATTAAGAGTAGGGACTCAGTTGAAACTCATAGAGAATGAACACATTCTTAGAAATTGCGGTTAACTATTCCCGAGTCAATCATCACAGACAATGAAGAGAATATGAATAGTCACTTGATGAAAGAGATATGTGAGCAGTTCAAGATTACTCTCCAAAATTCAACTGCATACCGTTCTCAAATGAATGGAGTTGTGGAAGCTGCCAACAAGAATATCAAGAAGATATTGAGAAAGATGGTTGATAATCAACGAGCATGGCACGATATATTGCCTTATGCTTTATTGGGATACTGGATGACCATAAGAACATTGACCAGGCCATATTCCTATGCATTGGTGTATAAGACAGAGGTGGTGATACCCACCAAAGTTGAGATACCCTCCCTAAGAATTATCCAAGAAGCCAAACTAAGTAATGAAGAATGTGGTCGTGCCCTCTATGAAAAACTCATGTTGGTCGATGAGAAAAAGATGAGTGCCATATGCCATATACAATTGTATCAACAATGAGTTATTCGTGCATTCAATAAGAGAGTAAGAGATCGTATGTTCGGCATAAGATAGTTGGTACTTAAGCATATC
Organism: Jaltomata sinuosa; assembly: GCA_003996215.1. Lineage (NCBI taxonomy): Eukaryota > Viridiplantae > Streptophyta > Magnoliopsida > Solanales > Solanaceae > Jaltomata > Jaltomata sinuosa. The sequence continues at coordinate 397,423 of QJPP01000951.1, forward strand.
TTTCCTCACTAGGAGGAATACAAAGGAAAATTTGCACAGAATTTGGAAGGACAGCATGTACTCCACAAAGTTCTATCTGGAGGAGCTTTGATTTTGTTTGAGATGGATGGCCAAAAATTTCTCAAGCCGATCAATTCTGATGTCGTGAAGAGATACTATATCTGAAGATAGTTTTCCTTTATTTCTTTCCTTGTAATCGCATTTTTTGAATTATAATCATTTTTATGCTTTGTAATAGCTTAAATTTCCTTGTCCTCTTTGTACGAACTACGTTTTAACTGAATTCTCAAGAATGAAATACATAGGAGGCCTGTGTTGGCTTTGGTCAATCCCTTAGAAATTTCTATTATTTTCCTTTGATATTATGAACTACGTGATGACCTGAATTCTCAAGAATGAGATATGTAGGCGGACTAGATTTTCTTCGATCTCCCCTTTAATTATTTCTATTCACCCTACTATGATTGGGAGAACTATATTTGACCTAATTTCTGCTTCAACGGGATATGTAGGCGCCACAATGGTTTGGTCATATCACTCCAGGAAATGGAAACTGGGGCTGAATTTTTGAGAAAGGAATCTTGAAAATTTAGAAGGCGAAGATCATTCTAAAGTAAGTCAGAATGTAGATTGTTCCAAAGAGTACAACCTAAGTGAATTCTAATAAAAAATCTCAAAATCCCCACAGAGTGTTAAACCTCTTATTAACAGTACAAGATTCATCACAAAACCTTTAGCTGGGGCAAAAATTTTGAGGTGGGCCTTAAAATTTCCACCAAGATTTATTTGTGAGCTCAAACACAAACCTCGAGAATCCTCCAGCACTAGAAGATCAGAGTCAATTTCAGAAATCCCCATCTGCAATAAAGTCCAAGGAGGACTAATACACAACTACAATGGATTTCTCAAAAGACCATTTTCAAACCCCAAGCTAGGATGATGAAGGATATCCAGAGCCTGCCAACAGTGTGTTAGATATGTAAGAGCCTCGAATAAAGGAAATTTATTGAGCTAGTGCATGACATGATAAGATTGGCAAATATTTTTCCAAATCATTTTCTCAAAATTGTTATTTTTAAAAATCATTTGAAAAATCTTTACAAATTAATTTGCTCCTTTATAAATAAAATTTGTCTTACATCTACCATGACCTGGGGATTCAATACAACCACCTGGAGATGAAAAACAAGAGGAGAAGACAGAAGAAGGTCAACACAGATCAATTTCACCAAAACTAATGATTTTTCTATGGATTTAGGTTATCCGAAGAAGTGATAGGGATCGTCAAAAATCTCTAATTATTTAGCGGATTACAATGAGACCAAATGCCCAAAGTAAAAAAAGAAGAGCGAAGACTATTAGGAAAAGAAAAAAGAGGCAGAGTTTTCCAGATGTAACAACTTTTTCTTGTGACTGCAAGTACCACCAAATAAGGAGAGATCAATAACATCCACCTCAGATCCCCAACAAGTCGGGGATCACAATGAATGCACGATGTTTAAAAATGGTATTCATAGCTATCCTTGGAGGTGGGATTCAGCTATCTCTTCACATTCGAAAGGCATTTTGTTTGTGTAATCACCTCAAAGAGAGGATGATACTTCCCAAACAAGGTAAACACCAAGGAGTCAACATGACAATTAGATGATCAGAGAGATCATCAGATAAGTAGAGAATGATGACATCCTCTTCAAATCCCCATCAAATCAGGGATCCCAACAAACACGTGATGTTCGAAAGTGGTATATATAGCTTTCTCTAGAAATAGATTCTCAGCTATTCATTTATGTTTAAAATGACCTCTTGTTTATTTATGCATCTAAAAAAGAGGAGGATGTGTGCAAAAAAGTTATTTTGATTATGAATGCTTTCCTTAAAGCTATTCTTGAATTTGACCATGGTCACTAGTAAAAGAGATATTGCATCTACTAGTTATTTGCCTTAAGGTGTTGGTACACACAAAGAGTCAACATGACAACAAAGAGATCAGAGGTGATATTTTCTGCAACTTCCATACATATCATTCCATGATCATCCACACTATTATCATATTTTCATGTCATAAAGACCATGTTTTGAAGATTATGTTACAAAGACCATATCGTGAATACCATGTCACGAAGACCATGTCTCAAACACCATGTAAAAAATACAATATCGCAAGGACCATGTCACAAAGACCATGTTACAAGGACCATATCGCAAAGACCATGTCGCAAGGACCATGTCACAAAGACCATACTGCAAGGGTTATGCTATAGGGCCATCATCATCAATTACCATAGGTGTATGTTTGCTATGAAGACTATATTTTACTCTTTGACTGGTTTCAAAGTGGAGACATCCAGAGACATCCCTAAGTTGCATTTAATGTGTATGTTTAACGCGAAAACATTTAAATCCATGATCACATAAAGATGACAGAGTCTAACGTCGAGGATACTTATGCATTCATATTCATATCACGTAGAGATATCAGAGTCTGACATTAAGATCATTTATATCCATTATCACATGGAGACAATAGAGTCTAGTATGGAGGATATCGATGTATTCACATCTATTATTGCATAAAGATGATGAAATCTGGCGCTAAGAGCATTTATATCCATTATCACGTGGAGATAGAGGAGTTTGACATTAAGGATATTTGTGCATTCATATTCGTATCATATAAAAGATGCAGTTATATTACATTGTTTGGAATCATATAAATGATGCAGTTATATTACATTGTGTGGAAAAAGCCTTTGCCACCTTGAGGATTAAAAATGACGCTCACCAATAGGTCGAAAAAGACATATAGTCTAAGGGATGTCCGTAAGAGGCCATTCAAAGTTAGACTATGAACTAGATTTCCAAAGTTGATAGGCCAAAGATCATCTGTAAGCCACAATGATTTCTAAAACTTAACACCCAATGCCTACAACACACAAAACCCTCCTCCGAATTACCAAATCACACCACCAAATACCTACAATTCTGAGAGTAATCACCTAAACATCGCCAATCCACAAAGCCATACCTTCACATACCCAAATACCATTTCAAATGTCCAGCACCCACCCATAAAAATATGCCACCCTCTACCTTCTACGCCACAATAGAACCTTATCCCACTTTTTCCAGGAAACCCTGAGCTTGACCATTACGAGGACAAGGTGTCATGCCCCGAGGCTACCTCCTGAATGTGACACGGTGTTCAGTGTCACAAGTGACCCCAAGCTAACCCATGGCATAGCATATCTATGCAATTTGAGGTGAAAAGTATATACTGTGCGGAAGCTGAAAACAATTTTTATATTTGAAGTGAGAAGAACCCAAAACATGTCTGAATATAAACTATAATAAGAATATAGTGATGACTGAAAACAAACTAACAACTCAACTGAATCTAGTCTATGTATGAAAGCCTCTAACTGATGTGTGTTGCTGGGACATGCCCCCAGCTAACCCTAATAAGACTGAAACTAAAAAGTAAATACTGAAAGTAAAGCATGTCTATTGTGCTCGAACTATGAGGACTCACCACTGAGCTGCTGAGTACAGACTGGGAATCGACTATGCGTGGGCTGGATGCTGAGTGCCTGAACCTACATCATAAACTGATATAGCACAAAAGTATGCATCAATACTTTGAATGTAATGAGCATGCAGGATATGTACAAAGCTGAACAGTAAAGAGCTGGGATTAAACATGAGCATACTAAAATATAAGTAAAATCTGGATTGGATACAATGACCAAGTACAAATCATAAGTATAGCATGCTGGACTGAATACTAAAATAAATACTAAGTACATGGTCATTGCAATATGAGTCTGACTATGGGAGATACTATTAACCGACATCCCCAAGTTGAGCTAACTATGGGACCAACCTGTAACCCTGGATGGAAGGGTGGTCATACCTTGCCAAGGGTACGAACAAGTCTGACGTGGATCCACTACTGATGCCCACAGGGGGAAAGGATTTGCAACCTAGTCTGACAGCTGACTCCTTTAACACCTACGGTGGCGCCGTAGTTTTGGGACTTGGGGACTGCTACTAAAGGTCTTAGCCTAAACTGGCAGCTAAGCCTTCATCCCCTCCTCCGCTCGGTACTAAGCCTACTCCCAACTGAATATAAGCAACAATGTACTGAAATAATAGATAGCTCAAAATACTGATAATTAACTAAGAATGCAACATACATGTACTGAAAGATATGACATTCGAATTCTGGAGCATGATTGTCTAATCAAACTTCCTAGCAAGCATAATTTATGACTTATTGAAATGTACACAAGCTAGGGTTTCTGAGTCTAATAGCATGGAACTATACTAATTCTCCGAGAACATGTAATTTATACCATATAAGCTATAAAACTAAATTACAATGGATCCCTAAGATTTAGGAACCCTAGGTTTGAATAATTCGTGGGTAAACTGAAGAACTGACTGAAATCTAGGGACCTAATGGGCGAAAGGAAACCACTAGTGAAATCTCACATACCTGAATGAAGATTCTACGGTTGAACCTTTGGATTCTGAGAGGAACTTGGAGGAAACCCTTTTTCCTTGTTCTTGAGAGAAAGCGTTCTATTCTTGACTGAATTTGCTAAGTATCAAATCATTTTGGTGTAATGAGGGGAAATAGAGTTAAAAACCCTTTAATTACTCCCGAAATGACTAAGGATCGGAAAAAGACCGGGTTGCCCCCAACTTAATTTGGGAATTTCGGAAAAACTCATCACTGGATGGGCCGCCCGACAAGCGTTGGACATGTGATGGCCCGTCGTCCAGGGAGTCGGGATAGTACAGGTTTGGGCTAGTCCTTTGTACTATTCCCACAGACAGGCCCACGACCCATCGCACCTGCGACTCCCGAGCGATTGTCTATCGGGGCAAGATAGGCTGAAGGGGGGTTGTTGGCCCCTTTTTACGGGCTTCTTGATAGCCCGTCGGATCTCTGATGCCTGTCAGGTCCCCCGTTGTCTAGAGCCTAAAAGGCTGAGTCCTTGGGCTATCCCCACGGGCACACCTGACGTGCCTTAGTGTCCACAATGCCCATGGGTCAACCCGTAGGGACTGACTGGGGATGGTATTTTTCTCAAGTCTGGCCAAGTTCTGGGTTTCTAAAGCTGGCCTAAATTCTGGGGTGTTACAATATCTCCCCCTTGGGATCATTCATCCTCGAATGAAGATTAACTAAGATGATTTTGGAGGGAAAGAGCTACAATCCCTACCAATCTGAAAACTAGAAGCTGGTATCTAACTGAGTCTAGTTCTAAGTACATGGAATCATGCTGAAAATACTGGAATAACTTGGAAAACATGATTATGAGACTGATATGCATAAGAGCAAACTGAGAGACTGGAGAGGAACTGTTACCTCAAACTAAAACTGGGTCGGAAGGAAAGAGGTGAGGGTACTTGGCCATCATAGCTTCTTTTGCTTCCCAAGTAGCTCCCTCTACAGACTGATTCCTACATAAAAAATTAGCTGAGGCGACTTCCTTATTCCTCAACCTACAAACCTGATGGTCAAGAATCTCAACCGAAACCTACTCGTAGGTGATTCTATCCTTCACAGCCACACTCTCTAGAGGTACAATCAATTTCGAATCACCCACACACTTTTTCAACAGGGAAAGGTGGAAGACTGGATGAACTGCTACTAGTTCTACTGGCAACACTAACTCATAAGCCACATAACCAACCCCTTTCAAGATTCTATAAGGACCTACATACCTGGGACTGAGCATCCCTTTCATGCCAAATATCATCACCCCATTCATCAGTGACACCTTCAGAAACATCGATTTCAAACTCTAAGTCCCTTCTCCTAACATCTGCATAGGAATTCTGACGATTTTGAGCTATCTTTAGTCTATCTCTGATGAGCTAAAATTTTTCCATAGCCTCATGAACCGAATCTGGTCCAATCAAGGCTGCTTCACCTACTTCGAACCAACCCACTGGTGATCTACATCTACGCCCATAAAGTGCCTCATAAGGAGCCATTTGAATACTTGAGTGAAAATTGTTATTATAGGCGAACTCTATGAGAGGCACGTGATCATCCCAACTACCCTTGAAATCGATCACGTAAGCTCTCAACATATCCTCTAAGGTCTGAATGGTATGCTCTACCTAACCATTCATCTGTAGGTGAAATGTTGTACTGAGATTCACCTGAGTACCATGACCTTTCTGCAATGATCTCCAGAAATGAGATGTAAATTGAGGACCTCTATCTGAGATGATAGACAAGGGAACCCCATGCAACCTGACTATCTTACTGATATAGATCTGTAGTCTTGACTTCCAGGAAGTGAGCTGACTTAGTAACTCTGTCCACTATCACCCAAATAGAGTCGTGCTATCTGTGAGTACGAGGTAAACTCGTAATGAATTATATGTTGATCACCTCCCACTTCCAAGTAGGAATGCTAATATGTTGAGTCACACCTCCTGGTTTTTGATGTTCTAACTTCACATACTGACAGTTGTGACACTTAGCCATAAAATTTGCGATGTCCCTCTTCATGTCGTTCCACCAATAGACTTCCTGTAGATCACGGTACATCTTAGTGGTACCCAAATGAATAGAATATCTAGAATTATGGGCTTTTATAAGGATCTGTTACCTTAAGTCACCCATCTTAGGAACACATAAGCGATCTCGGTAATGAAGCACACCATCTCTCGCTTGGGAGAAAACCTCAACTCTCTGCTGATGAACTGCACCCTCTAGATGAAGCAATATAGGGTCACTTTACTGTTTCTCTTAAACCTCCTCCACCAACAAAGATTTCGATCCATTCTGGACTATCACACCACCCTCTGACGTGTCTATAAGGCAAACTCCTAAGCGAGCAAGCCGATGAACAACTTTGGCTAACTCTTTCTTCTCTTGTTCAACATGTGACACACTACCCATGGACAGTCTCCTAAGGGAATCAACCACTATATTGGCCTTACTCGGATGGTAGAGCACATTCATATCATAATTCTTGAGGAACTCAAGCCATCTCCTCGAACGAAGATTCAACTCTTTCTGGGTGAACACATACTGGAGGCTCTTATGATCTGTGAATACATTAACATGAATACCATACAAGTAGTGTCTCCAGATCTTTAAGTCAAACACAACAGCTGCAAGCTCGAGGTCATGAGTTGGGTCGTTCTTCTTGTGGACCGTAATCTGTCTAGAAGCATATGCTATGACCTTACCCTGTTGCATCAATACACAACCCAGGCCAATCCTGGACGCATCACAATAAACCACATAACCATCCAAACCCTCTGGTAGAGTCAAGACAAGATTTGTAGTCAACCTTGTCTTCAGTTCAAAGAAACTTTTCTCACACTCATCTGACCACTGAAACTTCACCTTTTTCTTAGTCAACTTAGTCAATGGGGCAACTATGGATGAAAATCCTTCTACGAACCTCCTGTAATAACTAGCCAAACCCAAGAAACTCCTGATGTCTATCAAAGATGTGGCTCTGGGGAAGTTCTTTACTGCCTCAATTTTCTGAGAATCCACTCAGATCTCTTTGCTAGATACCACTGACCAAGGAAAGAAACTGATTTCAACCAGAACTCATATTTACTAAACTTGGCGAATAACTGGCGGTCCTTGAGAGTTTGCAAAATGACCCTCAGATGAGTCTCATGCTCTTCCTCATTTTGAGAATAAATGAGGCTATCATTAATAAATATGATAACAAATAAGTCCAAATACTGCTTGAACACCCTGTTCATTAAATCCATGAAAACTATAGGAGTATTGGTTAGTCCAAAAGACATAAATACAAATTCATAGTTACTATACCGAGTCCTGAAGGTAGTATTCGGGATGTCACTACCTCTAACTCTGAGCTGATGATAGCCGGATCTGAGGTTATCTTAGAAAAGCAACTAGCACCCTGAAGCTGGTTGAAAAAGTCATCAATCCTGGGGATGGAATATTTATTCTTTATTGTGACCTTGTTCAACTGACGGTAGTCAATGCACATCTTGAGAGAACCTTCTTTCTTACACACGAATAATACTAGAGTGCCCCATGGAGAGATGCTAGGTCTGATGAAGCCCTTATCTAGAAGGTCTTTTAGCTGTTCTTTCAATTCCTTAAGCTCAGCTGAAGCCATTCTATATGGAGGAATCGAAATAGGGTGGGTATCTGGAAGGAGATCTATTCCAAAGTCAATTTCTCTTTCTTGAGGAGCTCTGGGAAGATCTTCTAAGAACACTTCTGGAAATTCACTTACTACTGGAACTGACTCAATAGTTAGGGTTTTGGAGTTTGAATCCTTAACCCGAACAAGAAGGTAAATATACCACTTGGAAATTATTTTTTTAGCCTTAAGGTAGGAGATGAAACGACCTACAGTCACTGAGTTATTACCCTTCCATTCTAGGACTGGCTCGTTTAGAAACTGAAACCTAACGACCCTAGTTCTACAATTGACTAAGGCATAACATGAATGCAACCAATCCATGCTTAGAATGATATCAAAATCTACCATTTCTAACTCTACAAGATCTGCTGAGGTGACTTTTTGGGAAACTTTGACAAGGCAATTTTTGTATACCCGTCTAGCTATAACTGGGTCATCAACTAGAGTAGAGACTGAGAAGGGTTCTGGGAGTTTTTCTGGACTGACACCAAAGTTTACTGCTATATATGGAGTTATAAAGGAAAGTGTAGCCCTTGGATCTAACAATGTATAGACATCAGTATTAAAGACTCGCAATGTACCTGTGACCACATCAGGAGAATCCTTTTGGTCCTATCTAGCCTGAAGAGCATATAACCTGTTCTGGCACTGACCACTACCTATTCTAGATGAGGCACCCTCCTGAGTGGGGTAACCTGCTGGAGCTACTGTAGAACCAGTCTAAGTCTGTGGGAGAACATCCTTTCCCTTTTGAGAAGCTGTTGGATAATCCCTTATTATGTGGCCTGGCTTACCACACCCAAAGCAATTTCCACTACCTTCCATGCACTCATCTTGGTGGTTTCTACCACACTTCTTACACACTAGATCTGTGCGCCCACTAGTAACCGTACCTTGGGACTTAGAGCTAGATGCTCTATCCCGTCGATCCTTCTTGAACTTAGGCACTGTGGCACTAGCAGAAGATGGAGTTGCAGCTGAATTCTTTTGACGGAACTAAGAGTGGTTTCCACCCTCTATCCTCTGCTGAGAATAGCTAAAGTCACCTGTCCTAGCCCTCTTAGTATCACCCCCCCTTTCCTTGATTTTCTCCTCATCGATCTGCTGAGTGTAGGTAACCAACCTGGAGAAGTCCATATCCTTAATCAACATATGAATCCTGCACTCCTTGACTAAATCATCTGATACACCGGATACAAACTTTCTCATACAAGCTCTGGAGTCAGCTACTATCGCTGGAACATGCTTGGATAGCTGAGTGAACTTGAGAGCATAGTTCTTTATGCTAATGTCATCCTGCTTAAGATTGATGAATTCCTGAACCTTGGCTTCCCTGAGCTCTAGTGGGAAGAATCGGTCCAGAAAAGCTGTCTTGAAAATATTCCAAGTCACTGGCCCTGCATTGGCACAGTGGGATTCCTTCCATTGTTGGCACCAAGTGTAGGTCATTCCCTTCAACTGATAGGCAGCCAAGTCTGCCCCCTCGAATTAAGTGACACCCATAATGTCTGTCACCTTCTGAATATCATCTAAAAACTCTTGGGGATCCTCTTCTGACTTGGACCCATGAAACTCTAGAGGGTTCATCCTTGTGAAATCCCTAATCCTAGATGTAGCAGTGTTGATATGAGGTGGAGCCGGTGCTGCAGCCTGCTGGTTGACCTGGGCGATCATGGCCTGAGAAAGAACTTGGAAGGCAGCCCTGAATTTGGCATGCGTGACTTGCTTATTCAATGGATCTACTAGAGTTGCTGGCTGATTCCTAGCGTTAGTTCTTCTGGGAGGCATTTTTCACTGAAATGCAAAGAGCATGAGTTAGAAGGAGATTAAATAGAGGTTACACCCTATAGCACAAGCTGGAAAAAGAAGGAAAGGAAGTTGTTCCTAATGATATCTCGTAGCCTCTCCCCTATAAGTGTGGCGCGCTTCACACCTATGAGGAAGGCTCTACTTGACGTGGCTTTCAGACACCCTAGGTCACTTGAACCTGACTCTCTGATACCAAGTTTGTCATGCCCCGAGGCTACCCCCTAGACATGACACGGTGCTCAGCATCATAAGTGACCCCAAGCTAACCCATGGCATGGCATATGTATGCAATTTGAGGTGAAAAGCATATACAGTGCGGAAGCTGAAAACAACTTTTATATCTGAAGTGAGAAGAACCTAAAACATGTATGAATATAAACTATAATAAGAATATAGTGATGACTGAAAATAACACTAACAACTCAACTAAATCTGGTCTATGTCTGAAAGCCTCTAATTAATGTGACTTGCTGGGACATGCACCCAGCTAACCCTAATAAGACTGAAACTGAAAAGTAAATACTGAAAGTAAAACATGTTTATCGTCTTCAAACTATGAGGACTCAGTAATGAGATGTTGAGTATGGACTGAGAATCGATTATGTGCGATCTGGATGGTGAGTGCCTGAACCTACATCATCAAATGATGTAGCACAAAATTATGCGTCAGTACTTTGAATGTACCGAGCATGCAGGATATGTACAAAGCTGAATAGTAAAGAGCTGGGCATAAACATGAGCATACTAAAATATAAGTGAAAGTTGGATTGGATACAATGACCAACTACAAATCATGAGTATAGCATGCTGGATGGACTATTAACCGACATCCCCAAGTTGAGCTAACTATGGGACCAACCTGTTACCCTGGATGGAAAGGTGTTCATACCTTGCCAAGGGTATACACAAGTCTTACGTGGATCCACTACTAATGCCCACAGAGGGAAAGGATGGGTAGCCTAGTCTGACAGCTGACTCCTTTAACACCTATAGTGGCGCCGTAGTTCTGGGACTTGGGGACTACTACTTAAGGTCTTAGACTAAACTGGCAGCTAAGCCTTCATCCCCTCGTCCGCTCGGTACTATGCCTACTTCCAACTGAATATAATTAACAATGCACTGGAATAATCGATTGCTCAAAACACTGATAATTAATTAAGAATACAACATACATGTACTGAAAGATATGACATTCGAATTCTTGAGCATGATTGTCTAATCAAACTTCCTAGCAAGCATAAGTTATGACTTATTGAAATTTACACAAGCTAGGGTTTCTGAGTCTAATAGCATGGAACTATACTAATTCTTCGAGAACATGTAATTTATACCATAGAAGCTATAACAACTAAATTACAATGGATCCCTAAGATTTAGGAACCCTAGGTCTGAACAATTCGTGGGGAAACTGAAGAACTGACTGAAATATAGGGACCTAATGGGCAAAAGGAACCCACTAGTGAAATTCCACATACCTGGATGAAGATTCTATGGTTGAAACTTTGGATTCTGAGAAGAAGTTGGAGGAAACCCTTTTGCCTTGTTCTTGAGAGAAAGCGTTCTGTTCTTGACTGAATTTGCTAAGTATCGAATGATTTTGGAGTAATGAGGGGAAGTAGAGTTAAAAACCCTTTAATTACTCCCAAAATGACTAAGGATCAGAATTAAAAGAATTGGGAAAAGACCGAATTGCCCCCAACTTAATATGGGAATTTTGAAAAAACTCACCGCCGGACGAGCCGCCTGACGGGCGTCAGACCTATGATAGCCCATCGTCCAGGGCGTCGGGATGGGACAAGTGTGGGCTGGTCCCCTGGACCATTCCCATGGGCAGGTCCATGGCACGTCGTGCCTGCGACGCCCGTGGTAAAGCCTCAACATCTTCCAAAAAAGGAAGTATACATGTCTCTCCCTCCCAGATATTCTCCACATGGGGAGAACTCAGTTTGCCGCTTGAATCAGTCCCTTTATGGACTTAAACAAGCGTCCCAAAATGGGACAAATTTTCTTCTGTGGATGCTGGTTTTCTTAAATCCCAGGCAGTCCCTTTTTACTCATCGACGTGAAAACTATTTTGTTTTTTATTTTAGTATATATTGATAAAATTGTAATCATTGGTAATGATATTCAATTCATCATATCAAACCATTGATTTGGAGATGGGCGGCTGAGGGGGGGTTGCTGGCCCCTTTTCATGGGCTGCACGATGGCCCATCGGACATTCAAAGACCATCGGGTCCCTCATTGGCTGGAGCTTGAAAGGATAAGTCCCTGGGCTATCCCCACAGGCACACCTAACAGGCCATCGTGTCCACAACACCCGTGGGTCAACCTGTGGGGCTTGACTTGGGATGGGATTTTTTTAAGTCTTACTGAGTTCTGGGTTTCTAAAGCTGGCCTAAATTTTTGGGTGTTACAGAAGGAGAGGCAATTGAAAGTCACAGAGGACATGTGCAACTAGGATATGGTACTAATAAAGAAGAAGATCCCTAGAATCAGGGAATCACGAGGTTCGCCTTATGAAAAGGGGTATAATTATGATGACCTTTGTATTCATCTGAGTTGGATTTACCGGAGGGATTCAAGATCCCTAAGTTAGTGACGTTCAGTGGCATTGAAAACCCCGATGCTTATCGGAGAAACTATTATGACTAGATAGTAGGTACGAGGAAGAATAAGGCGCTATTAATGAGGCTATTTAGCCAAAGTTTAAGCAGAGAAGCATTGGTGTAAATTACCACCCATGAACTGAAGAAATAGTCTTGGTGGAATGATTTAGCAAAGGACATTGGCAGGAGATTTGCTTACAATATATAGGTCATTCCAGACTGATACTCCTTGGATCACATTAAGCAAAAGTTTAACGAATAATTTTATGACTATGCTTATCGCTGGAGCAAAAAGGCGGCAAGGGTTCAACCTCCCATAACCGAGGAAGATATCAACAATGTGTTCATGCACTCCCAAGAATCTGAATTCTATAAAAAAATTATATCAGCAATCAAGGCCAAGTTTGATGATTTAGTTAAGATTGGCGAGACATTTGAAGAAGGCCTCAGAAGTTGAAAGATTACTAAAGCCTCAACGCTGTCAGGATCACCAGGTTTCCCTAGAAAGAAGAAGGAGGACATTTCGTCTATGTCCTCTAGTCCTAATATGAGATCGAGAAACCTTACCGACCCAATGTCAAAAGAATGCCTGCACCATCTACCTTCCCCTAGCTCCACAAAATCCCTAACCAGTCTTCTATACTCAGCCTACTTACCAAGATCTATCACCAAATGCTCAATCCATTTACCAAGCTCCACAACCAAATGCTCAGCCCACTTACCAACCCCTTCCCCAAAATTTTTATGTTTATCAGATGAATCTCGACAATAAGAACTATCACCAAGTTCTCTCTCCCGTCAATCAGAATAATATAATTTTTCCCGTCCAAACATGGAAAGGAAAGTTCCTCAAACTTTTACCAAGTTGGCTGAGACTAGAACTCAGTTATTTTAAAGGTTGAAGGCAATAAGGTTTATTTAGCCCATTCAGTCCAAACCTAGTAACCCTGACTTTTGATTCTTCAGGGTCGATACACATTTTGCTTATCACTCTGGAGGAGCCAAACTTGATACTGAGGATTGTATCAACCTGTAGCACAAGATCTAGGATTTGATTAATCACAGGGTTATTACACTCCAGATAGCACCACCAAACATTATGAACAATCCCCTCCCAAATCACAGAGAAGTCGTGGTTAATATGATAGAAATAGAGGAAGAATGGATGGTGAGAAAATTTATTGTTCCTACTAATCGAGAAAGCAAGAAGTGTTGGAAAAGGCTGTAGATACTTAGAGTATCACTAAAAACCCATGATTTATTATACTAACAGCCCTGCATCAAGCTTTTGCTCTAGTACCTGCGAAAAGAGAATTTTTGGTTGTGATGACCCTTCTGGTCATCTTCACATTTACGTATTCATTATATTGTTAGAGATTTTCTATAGCGACCCCAAGTGATTTATGGCTTAGTGGGAACAGTTGTTTGGTGCCCTGGTTGTTCATTTGGTTATTTTGGTCGTTTGCCTATTTTAGAGCCTTAACTTTAAATATCATTGACTCTAGTCAACATTCTTGGTAAACGTGCTCGAAAACAAATTTCAATAGTTCTGTTAGCTCCGTAGCATAGAGTTTAGTCTAGAAAGACCATTGGTCAGGTTCTGGGATCTTCCAATTTTGTTTTGTCTTGGATGTTGTATTTTAGCCAAGTTGAACTTGAAAGTTTAACTTTGGTCAACATTGGAAGAAGACGGCCTCGGATGGAAACTCTAGCAGCACTGTTAGCTCTAAAATGTCGACTTTGGGATACATGGACCTTTGGTTTGGGTCCCGAGGCTTCCATACTCCTTTTAGGCCTTGGTGTTCAATTTTTGAAAGATAGGCCTAAGGTTGGTTCTTGGGAATGGGGCCCACTTTTTATGCTATCGACCTCCGTTGGGATTTTTGTCGATTCCGTTGAGTCCTAAATGCCATTTATAGTTGAATAGATCTTTTCATTTGTGTTCGCGTGACCCCGAGTATGTTCCCGAGGGTCCATCATAGTAGTTTTCTTGTTGGGAATTGTTGTTGGCAGCTGGTGGTGTTGGCCTTCAATTTCGTGGTGGCCAGCAGCGTTCGTGTAGGCATATGCCAGCTGCCCACTCATCTTGGCCTTCACATTCGTAGTGGCAAGCCGCGTTCGCGTAGGTTTGTTCCTGTCGCCTGGGAAATAGGGCATCACGAACGCGATGGCTGGCTGCGTTTGCAAAGGGCTAGGCCAGCAGCTATTTAAGCTGACCATTAAGTTTTACAGCCTTGTTTTCTCCATCTTCCATCAACTCTAGACCTCCAAACTATCTCTAAAAACATCCCAAATCAGTTCCAAGCTTGGGAAAAAATGGTGGTCCTTTGATAATTCGTTGTTCCTCATGAATTTGTAAGTCTTTTTCCCCGCTTTGCCTTCTTTTATTTTTTTCTAAAATTCACCATTGTTACAATCCTCCTCAAGCTCAAATTTCGTTTATAGAATCTGTTCGTTTTTGGCATTGCACGCTTGGGAACTCATTCAATTCATAGCTCTTGGAATAATTCCCTTAACTTGGTGGGTGATTCTTGCTTCTTTCCAGTTTTAATTCTGTATTTTCCAAAATTGGGTTCTTGGCTATTAGGGGCTATTCTAGCTCGAATTTATTGCCCAATTTCTTTGATTTTTTGGGCATGTACTCCTATGGTCTTAGTGATCATATTGTGTGTTTTCGTTCTCGGTTTCTAGTTGAGAGGCCTACGGGCCCGTCGATGACCCGAACTTTAGCCCATCTACTATTATAGAAATATGGGTACCATTAGACTCATCTTGATGTGTTTATTATGTTATTGATAGTTTGATTATCATTCAGGAGTTCTTAGAGTGTTTTGGGATTGGATATCGTTGTCCCAATAGCTTGTCATCGGACGACAGGTAGGTTACAGTCTAAACTCCCTAGACTTAGAATATATCGGATAAAATTGTACTAATGGGCATCCTTGGGTTGGGTTTACTAGGTTAGTACCACAAACCTTGACCGCTTATTCATGTTCGGTTACTTTTCTTCCTCTGATGTTTGTAGTATTTGTTTTATACGCTCTATTTACCCTTGTGGTCCTGTGTGTCCTTATATAGACTCTGGAATATAGATGGTGGGATATTGGGAATGTCCAGGAGTCTCGAACATCATTATTACTATTATAGAGCTGGCTATCTGTGCTGTAGAATGATTGGAGCCTGTGCAGGGCCGATAGGTTGATTGTGAGCCATTGGGCAATTAATTGTGATTGAGCATGCCATCATCATGCATATAAAAGGATTTTCTTTATGATTTTACTACGGTTTTGGCTTCGGGCCTTCTATTGATGATTTCTAAACCTTGCATGGCTTGTGGGGCCTATTTTTGGTAAGATTGATTATAAAATCGTTTGGTATCATCTTAATGGATCTTCTTGGGGTAGGAAAAGTTAAAAGAAAGATTTGTTGCAGCTTCTGACTATATATTGGGCCCGGTTGAACCGAGGTGCTAGATTTACCCTGTTATTGGTGAGAATTCATATTAGACTTGGTAAGGCTGAGTGGCAGACCTGTTTTACCACTATTTTAGACCCGAATATGCTCGGGCACCCTTGAAGGGGGTTTATGAGACTAATTTCATTGATTTAGACCTCGATAGAATTCAGGCATGCATTTTGAGCATTTGAGTACTAGTTGGATCCGGTGGCACTCCGGATGGATATTTTGAGGTTAGAGTGTAGTATGTGGTCTACGAGTAGACCTCCATGGACCCTGTCATTCTGGACCAAGTGCTATGAGAAAAAGGGTTACCGGAGGTAGGGGTGTACGACAGAGTAGATGTACTCAGGAGAAGTCTATTCATGGATCTCGCCTTTATTAGACCTTTGGAGGTAGGAGGGGGTAACATACTAACACTGTGGTTACAGTTAGTTTGGAATATCATATCATATCATTCATTTGTGTGAGGTTCCACCCTTGTTTGCTATTTGTTGAGTGTACGCTCCGGTTGTATGGGCGGCCAGAGGGTTTGTTTTCATTTGATTGCGTTCCTCGATTGTATGGGCGACCGGGGGATAGTAGGTAGACGCTTGTTACTTTATCGCTATACTACACCCTGTTATGGTTATATATATGAGAATGGGTATTGAGAAGTTGTTAGTTCCTGGCTTGAGTGTGGTATGATTAAGTTGGTTATTTGTTCCTATTTTTTTGAGCATGCCTATCTTTATTCTTCTCCTCCCTTCCCTTGTATTTGAGGTTACCGGTATACCGCCTATCTTCTAAACTCTTCTCTTTATACTTGTTATTATAAGGATCCCGCATATGTGTTTCTTCCCTTTGCCTGTGATGTGTATTCTTTGTAGCTAGCCATATGTATTGTTCCTACTTGTATTCTTTCCGTGCTAGCTCTGTGTACTTATTTGTTTCCGTCTGTGACTATCTGTTTTCTATTCGGTTCATTACTGCTCTTTTATATTATATGTTCCCAGTCGGCCTATGATACCTACTGGGTACCGGTTGATTTGCGATTGATGCTTATACTACACTCTGTATCTTCTGGTGCAGATCCTAGTGTGGGACATTGCCACTAGATCGATGTGAGTCATGCTTGAAGATTTTGGACTATCCAAACTGAGGGTGATCTCTTGGCGATCGGAGCTTGGATTTTTGTTTATCTTTTACTATATGTACTCTATTACTATTCGGAGACATTTGTGTATATATTATTTTAGATGCTTCGTACTCCTTATATGTAGTTCTGGCTTTATACTATGATACTAGGTTTTGGGTTTGGTTTAGCTTTCGCATATGTGTATTCCTATTATCTATTTTTTTCTTCTTGTTCCCTTGCTTCTGCTTATCAAACGGTTCTTCCGCTTAAATTGTTAGATTATAGCCCATTACTAACCGTTCTGGGCTATGGGGATTGGTTCACCTACTGGGGAGTTGTAGGTGCCATCATGACTGATAAATAGGGTCGTGACAACTAGGTATCAGAGCCTAGGTCCACCAGTGTCATCAGTATAGGAGCCAATAACTAGTAGAGTCCTGCGGATCGGGCCGGAGATGTCTGCACTCAATCTTTGGGAGGCTATAGTGACATCTTAGGAAAATTGGACTTTTCTTGTTTCCATCTCGTGCGTAGTACCCTTGAAGGTTTTTGGAAATCTTACTCATTCTGGTTCACTCTTCGGCAGATGGTTCATACGAGATCATCGGCATCGGGCAAAGACGAGCCTCCGACTCCAGCTAGGGGCTAGGAAGGTCGTAGAGCTAGAGGTCAAGGACGTCCCAGAGCAGTGACACTAGTTAGAGCTCCTAGGGCAGAGAGCGAGCTCGAGTATGATTATAAGACCGAGTTCATCCCTGGACAGTAGCATGTAGACCCAGGGACAACCCAGGTGCCACCAGCTCCAGTGCTCGTTCCAGTGCCAGTTTAGGAGCCAGCGTCAGCCCCAGCTCAGTGTTCATATATTGGGGGTTTACTACTTCAGCTATTGGGTATGATAAGGGAAAGACCTTCTGAGGTAGCACAAATATCCGCTCAGGGGGCAGCCCTGGGTGTTCAGAGTTCAAGAGACGAGCCTGCTACTGCGGCTCCCTATGCTGAGGTTATTCCAGTTCCAGCGGTTGCACAACCTCTTTCTCCTTTCCCAGCTATGACAGATGGGGAGCAGAAGGCCTTGAATAGATTTCTGAGATGCTGAGATTTGCTGGTACATCAGGTCAGAACCCACATGACTTCATTACTACGTGTGAGTAGATGTTACACCATCTGGGATTGCTAGAGACTCACGGAGTTGAATATACTACATATTAGTTGGAGGTTCCAGCTAAGTTATGGTGGAGGGCTCAGGTTGCTTGTAGACCATCTTCATCACCTCCGTTGTCATGGTCCGAGTTTTATGAGGCTTTCATGGCCAAGTTCCTACCTCAGAGTGATCGAGAGCATCACCGGGAGTAGTTTACTAGGCTTATGCAGGGATCCATATCGGTATCTGAGTATGAGACCCATTTCTATCATCTTGATCCATTTGGGTCTATGATCATTCCCACTAAGCCAGACATGATTCGCACGTTTGTTTGGGGTTTGCGGATAGAGCTTAGGCAGTCCACTGAGTTATTGGTGTCTAGTGGTCAGTCTTTTTAGTCTATTGCAGACTATGTTCGTACTGTGGAGGACTTGCATCGACATGATCAGGGGTCTAGAGATAAGAGGCCTCGTTATCAAGGCAGCTATAGTGGTTCCAGACAGAGTGGTAGAGGTTCGGGCCAGTGGGGCTGGGATTATCATCCACATCAGCATCAAGGCCAGACTAGTAGAATTGTTCAGGCTTCACTCCAGACCTCCGGTAGTTCTCAATTCAAGCAGGGTCAGTCTTCGAGGGGTGCAGCTTCTGGGGCATCAGTCCATGGTGGCCATACAAGTTCTACTAGTCCATCTCGACAGTTCAGGACATCCGGACCTTGTTATATGTGTGGTATTGTTGGTCACTATGTAAGAGATTTCCCCCAGCGGGGTACAGTTCAATCAGCCGCTGAGCCGGCCAAGCCTTTGCGAGCAGTTTAGGCTCCAGCTAGATGGGGTAGTGGTCAGGCTAGAGGTGGTTCCCCGTGTGGTAGAGTAGGTGATAGGGATGGTAGTCAGGCAGGTGGAGGTCGTTGTCAGTTCCATGCGATCCCTGGGAGACCAGAGGTAGAGGCCTCAGATGTTGTGAATACAGGTACGATTTCTGTGTGCCATCAGTCTGCTATGGCTTTACTTGATCCTGGATCTACATGTTCATATGCATCT
The DNA here is from genome assembly GCA_003996215.1 of Jaltomata sinuosa. Classification (NCBI taxonomy): domain Eukaryota; kingdom Viridiplantae; phylum Streptophyta; class Magnoliopsida; order Solanales; family Solanaceae; genus Jaltomata; species Jaltomata sinuosa. Next base: position 416,766 of record QJPP01000951.1, read on the forward strand.
ACCTACTTTGTTTCTTGTTTGGGGTTGGCTAGTGAGTCGTTGTGTGTGCCTATTTTTGTTTCGACCCCAGTAGGAGATTCTTTAGTAGTAGATCAGATTTTGAGATCTTGCATGATATCTGTTGGTGATTTGGAGACTTAGGGTGATTTGATAATACTTGATATGTTAGATTTTGATGAGATACTGGGCATCGACTGGTTATCCACTCATCATGTGGCTTTGGATTGTTATGCCAAGACCGTTACTATAGCCATGCCCGGTGTATCACCAGTTGTATGGGAGGGTTCTGTCAGCCGTGCACCGTTTGGGATCATCTCTTGTCTTTGAGCTAGGAAGTTGATCTCTCATGGGTGTTTAGCTTATCTAGCATATGTTCAAGATTCTAGTGCTGACCCTTCATCTTCTGAGTCTGTTCCTGTGGTTAGAGTCTTCCTAGATATGTTCCCTACCGACCTTCCACCTAAGAGTGATGTCAATTTTGCCATTGAGTTAGAGCTGAGAGAGCTTAAGGAGCAGCTCCAGGATTTGTTAGCTAAGGGGTTTATTAGACCGAGTGTGTCTCATTGGGGTGCTCCTATTCTCTTCGTAAAGAAGAAGTATGGGTTGATGTATTGATTATCGGTAGTTGAATAAGGTGACATTGAAGAGTAGGTATCCGATGCTGAGGATTGATGACATGTTTGATCATCTTCAGGGTTCAGCCATGTTTTCAAAGATTGATTTGAGGTATGGCTACCATCAGTTTAGTATTAGGGCGGAGGACATCCCTAAGGCAGCATTTAGGACACGTTGCGGTCATTATGATTTCTTGTTGATGTCTTTTAGGTTGACTAACCCCCCCCAACAACTTTCATGGACTTGATGCATAGGGTGTTTAGCCTGTACTTGGATATGTTCATGATAGTCTTCATATATGATATCCTGGTATACTCTCGAAGTAGAGATGAGCATGAGCAGCACTTAAGGACTGTACTTTAGACTTTAAGAGATTATCGGCTTTATGCAAAGTTCTCAAAGTGTGAGTTTTGGATTGAGTCAGTTGCATTCCTAGGGCACATGGTGTCTAAGGATGGGATTAGAGTTGATCCGGGTAAGATTTTGGAGATTCGTAATTTGCCTAGACCTACCATCCTATGGAGGTTCGCAACTTTGTTGGTTTAGCCGGGTAATACAAATGGTTTGTTGAGGGATTTTCTTCGGTAGCAGCACCCTTGGTTATGTTGACTAGGAAGGATGTTCCATTTCAGTGGTAGACCAGTGCGAGGATAACTTCTAGAGGCTTAAGGCCTTATTGACTTCAGCTCCAGTTTTGACTTTATCGGTCGAGGGTCAGAGTTTCGCACTATATTGTGATGCTTTCGGGGTTGGTCTTGGTTGTGTGTTGATGCAGCAGGGATGAATGATAGAAAATGCATCGAGATAGCTGAAGGTTCACGAGTGCAACTACCCCACTCATGACTTAGAGTTGGCAGCGATACTCTTCGCGCTCAAGATCTAGAGGCACTACTTATATGGAGTTCACTATGAGATATTCCTTAATCACCATAGTCTTCAGTACATTACGAGTCAGCGAAAGCTGAACTCTAGGCATAGGAGATGGATAGAGTTACTGAAGGACTAATACTTCACCATTTTATACCATCCGGGCAAGGCAAATATGGTAGTGGATGCCTTGAGTCGGAAGGCAGTGAGGTAGCGCAGCCTAGCTTCACTTGCAGTTTTTGAGCAACTATTGGCCTTGGACATCTAGTCCTTGGTTAACCGCTTAGTTAGGCTTGATTTGTCGGATCCCTGTCGAGTTCTCTCCATTGTTGAGGTTCATTCTACTCTAATTGATCATATTTAGAGCTGACAGTTCAAGGATCACGAAGGTCAAACACACTCTTTGTGTTCCGAGGGTTGGATATTTGATTTAGTTGATACTTCTTAAGGCACATTATTCTAGATACTCCATTTATCTTGGCTCGAAGAAGATGTATAAAGATTTTAGACAGCTTTACTAGTGGAGTGGTATAAAGCGGGACATAGCAGAGTTTGTATCTCGGTGCTTGAACTATCAACAGGTGATATTAGAGCACATAAGATCAGGTGGTTTGATGCAGTGACTTCCAATTCTTGAGTGGAAGTGGGAAGGTATTTACTATGGACTTCGTTGTTGGTTTGCCTCATACTTCTCAGGGTTTTGATTCCATTTGGGTTATTGTGGATCGGCTGACTAAGTCAGCCCACTTCTTGCTGGTTCAGACTTCCTACGGTGTAGAGAGGTTAACTAAGATTTAAATTCGTGAGGTTGTTTGGTTGCATGGGGTCCCAGCTTCTATCATTTTAGACTGTGGCACTCAGTTCACATCTTAGTTCTGGAGGGCTATTCAACGAGATTTGGGTACCGAGGTTCAGCTTAGTACCGCTTTCCACCCTCAGATAGATGGCCAGTCCGAGAGGACTATTAAGGTCCTGGAGGATATGCTTCGGGCTTGTGTACTTGACTTTGGAGGTCCATGGGATCAGTTTGTGCCTTTTGCCGAGTTTTCTTATAATAATAGCTTTCATTCGAGCATCAGCATGGCACCTTTCGAGGCTTTGTATGGTAGGCATTGCCGATCATCGATTGGTTGGTTTGATGGGTTAGAGTACTGACCGTAGAGTACAAATTTTCTTATAGATTCCTTAGACCGAGTCCATTTGATATGGATAGACTTAGAGCAGCCTAGAGTAGGCAAAAGAGCTACGCTGATCATAGACTTTGTGCCTTGGAGTTCAGCGTTGATGACTTGGTATTCCTTTGAGTATCGTTGGTGAAGGGCGTGATGATATTTGGTTAATGGGGAACCTTAGCCCCAGGTTCATTAGGCCGTTTGAGATTCTACAAAAGGTTGGTAGTGTTACCTACATGTTAGCTTTGCCTCTGATATTTTCAGTTGTTCACCTAAGTTTTACATGTATTGATGTTGTTCCAATATGTTCCAGATGAGTCCCATGTGTTGCATTGGGATTCGGTTCAGTTAGATGAGAGTTTATCCTTTGTTTGAGGAGCCGATTGCTATTCTAGCCAGAGATATTAGGAGATTGAGATCTAGGAAGATTTTGATTTTGAAAGTTTAGTGGAGGTATCGTCCAGTCGAGGAGGCCACTTGGGAGACTAAGGGTGAGTTGCGTGCTTAGTATCTGCAGCTGTTCTAGCGTACTTCCTTCTTCTTGACCCTTCTGGTCATCTTTGCATTTACATATTTATTATACTGTTAGAGCTTTCCTGTAGCGACCCCAAGTCATTTATGGCTTGCTGGGACCGGTAGTTTTGTGCCTTGGTCATTCATTTGGTTGTTTTGGTTGTTTGCCTATTTTAGAGCCTCAACTTTAAATATCATTGACTCTAGTCAACATCCTTGGTAAACATGATCAGAATAGAATTTCGACAGTTCCATTAGCTTCGGAGCGTGGAGTTTGGTCTAGAAAGACCCTTGGTCGGGTTCTGTGAGCTTCCGATTTTGTTTTGTCTTGGATTTTGGCCAAGTTGAACTTGAAAGTTTGACTTTGGTCAAAATTCAGACAAGACGGCCTTTGATGGAAATTTTGGCAGCGCTGTTAGCTCTGGAATGTCGACTTTGGGCTAGGGGGATTATTGGTTCGGGTCCTGAGGCTTCCAGACTCGTTTTAGGCCTTGGTGTTCCATTTTGGAAAGATAGGCCTAAGGTTGGTTATTGGGTGTGGGGCCCACTTTTTGTGCTTTCGACCTCCATTAGGATTTTCATCGATTTCGTCGAGTCCGTAATGCCATTTATAGTCAAATAGCTCTGTTAGTTTATGTTTGTGGGACACCGAGTGTGTTCCTAAGGGTCCGTCGGAGTAGTTTTTTTGTTTGGCATTGTTGTTGGCAGCTGGTGCTGTCATGGCATCAGCTTGGCCTTCGCGTTCGCAGTGGCTGGCCGCGTTTACCTAGGCATATGCCAGCCGCCCACTCTACTTTGCCTTTGCATTCACGGTGTTTGGACAATTCGCGTAGGCTTGTGCCAGCCGCCTGGGAAATTGGTCATCGCGGATGCGATGGCTGGCCGCGTTCTCGAAGGGCTAGGCCAACAACTATTTAAGCTGGCTATTACGTTTTCCAGCCTTGTTTTCTCCATCTTCCATCAACTCTAGACCTCCAAACTCTTTCTAAAAACATCCCAAATCAGTTCCAAGCTTGGGGAAAAATTGTGGTCCTTCGATAATTCGTTGTTCCTCATGAATTAGTAAGTCTTCTTCCCCGCTTTGCCTTCTTTTGCTTTTTACTAAAATTCAGCATTGTTTTCATCCTCCTCAAGCTCGAATTTCATTTGTAGAATCTGTTTGTGTGTGGCGTTGCACGCTCTGGAACTCATTCAATTCATAGCTCTTGGCATAATTCCCTCAATTTGGTGGGTAATCGTTGCTTCTTTCCAGTTTTAATTTCATATTTTCCATATTTGGGTTCTTGGCTATTAGGGGTTGTTCTAGCTCGAATTTGTTTCCCAATTTCTGTGATTTTCCAGGTATGTACTCCTATGGTCTCCGTGATCATATTGTGCATTTTCGTTCTCTATTTTGGGTTGTGGGTCCCATGGGCCCGCTAGTGACCCGAACTTCGGCCCAGCTACTATTATAGCAATATGGATATTGTTAGACTCGTCTTGATGTGTTTATTATGTTGTTGATAGTTTGATTATCATTCAGGATTCATCGAAGTGTTTCGAGCTTGGATATAGTTGTCTCAACAGCTTATCATTGGACGACAGGTAGGTTACGATCTAAACTCCCTAGACTTAGCATATATCGGATAAAATTGTACTAATGGGCATCCTTGGGTTGGGTTTACTAGGTTGGTACCACATACATTGACCACTTATTCATGTTTGGTTACTTTCCTTCCTCCGATGTTTGTAGTATTTGTTTTATACGCTCTACTTACCCTTGTGGTCCTGTGTGGCCTTATATAGACTCTGGAACATAGATGGTGGAATATTGGGAATGTTCGTGACTCCCGGACATCATTATTACTATTATAGAGCTGGCTATTTGTGTTGTAGTATAATTGGAGCATGTGCAGGGCCAATAAGTTGATTGTGAGCCATTAGGCTATTCATTGTGATTGAGCATGCCATCATCATGCATATAAAAGGATTTTCTTCATGATTTTACTACAGTTTTGGCTTCGGGCCTTCTACTGATGATTTCTAAACCTTGCATGGCTCGTAGGGCCCATTTTTGGTAAGATTGATTATGAAATGGTTTGGTATCATCTTAATGGATCTTTTTGGGGTAAGAAAAGTTAAAAAAAATAAAAATATTGCAGCTTCCCACTATATATTGGGCCCGGTTGAACTGAGGTGCTAGATTTACCCTGTTATAGGTGAGAATTGATATTAGACTCGGTAAGGCTGAGCGACAGATTTGTTTTACCATTATTTTAGACCCGGATATGACTGGGCACCCTTGAAGTGGGTTTATGAGAGTTATTTCATTGATTTAGACCTGGATAGAATTAAGGCATGCATTTTGAGCATTTGAGTACTAGTTAGATCTGGTGGCACTCCATATGGATATTTTGAGGTTAGAGTGTAGTATGTGGTCTACGAGTAGACCTCCATAGACCCTGTCATTCCGGATCAAGTGCTACAGGCAAAAAGGTGGCAGGAGGTAGGCGTGTACGGTGGAGTAGATTTACTCGAGAGAAGTCCTTCCATGGATTTTGCCTTTATTGTACCTTTAAGGCACCGGAGGGGGTAACATACTGACACTGTGGTTACACTTAGTTTGGCATATCATATCATATCATTCATTTGTGTGAGGTTCCACCCTTTTTTGCTGTTTGTTGAGTGGACGCTTCGATTTTATGGGCGGTCGGAGGGTTTGTTTTCACTTGATTGCATTCCTCGATTGTATGGGCGGCTGGGGGACTGTAGGTAGATGCTTGTTACTTTATTGCTATACTACACACTATTATGGTTATATATAAGAGGTTGGGTATTGAAAAGTTATTAGTTCCTGGCTTGAGTGTGGTATGATTAAGTTGGTTATTTGTTCCTATTTTTTCGAGCATGCCTATCTTTATTCTTCTCCTCCCTTCCCTTGTATTTGAGGTTACCAGTATACCTCCTGTCTTCTAAACTCTTCTCTTTATACTTGTTATTGCAAGGATCCCTGGTATGTGTTTCTTTCCTTCTCATGAGATGTGTATTCTTTGTAGCTAGCCATATGTATTGTTCTTACTTGTATTCTTTCTATGCTAACTCTGTGTACTTATTTGTTTCCTTCTGTGACTATCTGTTTTTCTATTCTGTTTATTACTGCTCTTTTATCTTATATGTTCCCAATCGGCCTATGATACCTAATGGGTACCGGTTGCTTTGCAATTGGTACTCATACTACACTCTGCATCTTCTGGTGCAGATCCTAATGTGGGACATCGCCGCTAGATCGCTGTGAGCTCTTGGCGACTGAAGCTTAGCTTTTAGTTTATATTTTGCTTTATGTACTCTATTACTACTCGGAGACATTTGTATATATATTATTTTGGATGCTTCATACTCCTTATATGTAGTTCTGGCTCTATACTATGATACCAGGTTTTGGGTTTGGTTTAGATTCCACATATGTATGTATTCCTATTATCTATTTTCTTCCTCATGTTCTCTTTCTTCCGCTTATCAAACTGTTCTTCTGCTTAAATTGTTAGAATGTAGCCCATTACTAACCGTTCTGGGCTACATGGATTGGTTTGCCTACTGGGGGGTTGTAGGTTCCATCATTACTGAGAAATCAGGTCATCCCCGAAGTAGCCATAATCAGGGAAGCCAGGACAGGCAAGCAGTTGCAAAACTGGGCCTGTATATCTCTCATGACTCTCCGATCAGCTAAGTAGACTAAACTTCATTTTTATGCAAAATAGGTGATGGTATGGATGAGTCCCGCGACCCACCCTTTATGTTTTAATTTCCATGTATTGTCTTTTCTACTTTTCCAATAGTCATGGACTCGCACTCTTGTGAGTCATAGCCATAGTTTGTAAATATTTTTGGATTCCAATGAAAGCCTCCCTTATTATGAAAACCTTGTTATTTATTTTCATTTGTTTGTTATTATCTATCCTTTTTTGTTTATGATTTTAGTAATAGAAACATAAAACCTACCAATGTCATGTAATGTCAAGAGCTTAATGAACAAATTGTGATAGAAGACGATGAATTCGAAGAATATGATGAAAAAACTATGGTGCCTGAATAGTTAACATAAGAATTAAAAGATTCTAAGAACTGAGGAAATCCCAACTTAGAGGAAACTGAGGTAGTTAATCTAGGATATGACGAAGAGGTCAAAGAAACAAGAATCAGCGTGCATATGGAAAAAATGTTAAAGAAAGAGTTCATAAGATAGCTTAGAGAGTAAATCAACATATTTGCCTGGTCCTACACTGACATGCTAGTGTTGAGTATAGATATTGTCTCCCACAAGTTTCCCATTAATCTCGGATTTGATTATGAAAAGCAAAAGAGTCAGAAGTTCAAGCCAGATCTGAGTCTAAGGATCAAGGAAAAAGTTACCAAACAAATCTAATCTGGAGTGGTAGAGGTTATAAGATATCCAACATGGTTAGAAAATATTGTCCCAGTGCTGAAGAAGGATTGAAAAATCAGGATCTATTCTGATTATTAAGACCTGAACAAAGCCAGTCCCAAAAATAACTTTCCTTTGCCCAACATCCACATCCTTATTGATAACTGTGCGAAGCATGAGATGCAGTCATTCATGAATTGCATTGCTGGGTACCACCAGATCCTAATGGATTTAGAAGATATGGAGAAGACAACTTTCATTATATCATGGGGTATTTATCATTATCGGGTGATGTTATTAAACCTTAAGAATGCAGGTGCCAAATACATGAGAGCCATGACAACTATATTCCATGACATGATTCACAAAGAAATCGAAGTATATATGGATGATGTGATTATCGAGTCCCGCAAGAGTTCAGATCACTTGTCTAATTTAAGAAAGTTCTTTGATTAACTACAAAAGTACAACATGAAGTTGAATCCCTCCAAGTGTGATTTTGGGGTACCCACTGGCAAGTTATTGAGCTTCATAATCAGTAGAAGGGGCATCTAACTCGACCCTTCAAAACGCTAATCAATCTTGGAGTTGCCTGCTCAAAAGATCAAGAAAGAAGTCATGAGCTTCTTGGGAAGATTGGATTACATCAGCTAATTCATAGCCCAATCAATGGTCATTTGTGAACCCATCTTCAAGTTGCTGAAGAAAGATACACCAACCAACTGGATCGAGGAGTTTCAGCAAGCTTTTGATCATATCAAGAGTTAGCTATTCAGTCTATTGGTTGGTTCCTATGAGAGAAGGAAGCCCATTTTTGCTATATTTGTTAGTCTCAGATAATGCATTTGGATGTATCCTAGGGAAACATGATGAAAGCAGCAAGAAGGAACGAGCAATTTATTACTTGAGCAAGAAGTTCACTCCGTATGAGACTCATTACACTCTATTAGAGAGGACTTGTTGTGCTTTGACTTGGGTAGCTTATTGTCACGACTCAAGACTACCTCTAGCTGTAACACGGTGCTTAGAGTCACGAGTGACCCAGGCTAACCAATGGCCTAGCATAACACTAAGAATACTATATAAAACTGAATAATATTGTGCGGAAGCTAACGTCTGAATGATATAAGAATAATCAAATCAAATGTCAATATTTGAATCAAGACAAAAATCACCTAACATAACATAAACTGAACATGGGATTGAGGCATGTAAGCTAATGCAATGACCAAATAAGTAAACGTGTAACTAAATAATAATATGCTGAATAAAATGAATACAAGGTCATGCAACATCTGGGTCTAAACTGTGACAGCTACCATTGATTGACATACCCTAATCTGAGGAAACTGGGGCCCAACCTATAACCCCATATTGTAGGGTATTCCATACCTTGACAAGGGTACGAAAACTGAATGATATGGATCTATTAAACTGATGTCCCAATAGACTAAGGCATCAAACCTGGTCTGACAAATGACCCTTTAGAACCTACAGTGGCACCGTAGTTCTGGGACTTAGGGATTTCTACTAAAGTTCCCAGCCTAACTGACAGGTGAGACTTCATCCCTGCGCCCGCTCGGTGCTAAGTACTACTTCCAACTGAATATAAGCTGATATACTGAATAGCTCAATAATATTGATGTTCTAAGATTAAAAGATAAGTGCTTTAATCTGAAAGAATTCTAAATCATGTAACCCTAAAGGACTGAGCGTTCGACTAATAATGCATGAAATCCTAAGTAATCGGGTGCTCATAACCTTCCATCTCTGAAGAATACAACTACTCATGACAATTCTATAATTTGAATAGAATGTGAAATTTCTTAACACAAGTTCAAATCCATGAATTATTCAATATATTAAGGGTTCGTGGATTACAAGTACACAAAGATGCTAAACTTTAAGGAAAACATGTATTCAAGGTTCATTCATGATAAGAAACTGAAGCACAAAGGAATTCATAATATTCGTGAAACCCTAGGCTCTAAAAAATAAACTAAAATAAGAAATTGAGTTAATTTCGGGACTCTATGGGTGAAAGGAAACCCATTGTTGAAATATCACATACCTGAAAGCAAAACCCTTGGTGAAATTTTTTGGGTTTGGAGTTTGAAGTTGAAGAACCCTAATTCTTGCCTTGGAGAAGAAAATCTCCTCTTTTTTCTATTTTTGGCTAAGTGTCGATCTGATTTTGAAGGAATGACGGATTTGGGGTAGTTAAGGCTTAATATTCAGGTTTAGGATAGTTAAAACAACATAGTTTTGGTGTTAAAAGAGTGGGAAAAGACTAAACAACCCTTGAAAACCTGTTAACAGTGCAGAACATTCCCTTCTAACGGTTTAGGTGACAAACCATCACTCTGAGCCGTCGAAACATGACCAAATTTTGGTCTTACTATATAAGCCTGATAGTTTGCCTTGACGGGACATCACAAGTTTGATGGATCGTCACACCAAGCTGTCACACTCCAGCAGACAAACATCTTCTAGTAAACTGAGCATAACTTTTTACTCCAGTATTGGATTAATGAACGGTCAACGACATTGGAAAGAAAACTCTAAGAACTTTCCTTTGATGGGTCTTGAGCTCCAAAACTCATCATAATGTAATATTTTTAATTGTTTGAAGTTTACTATAGAAATATTCTATACAAGAATTCAATCAGCAATGAAGCTTTCAACTTGGCTATGAGCTAGGAGGTACTTGTGGCCTTAATTTATGCCTAAATCACTTCTCATACTACAAAATCATAGAGTTTGGCTCCAAATGTTCTTGAATTATAATCATGATCTTAGTTTGGATTTTTGGGCTGTTATAATATCTCCCTCTTGGGATTATTCGTCTTTGAATAAAGACTAACTAGGCTGCAGTGATAGGGAAAGGGCCGGAATCCCACCAACTAAGTTCTAAAGTTGATGTATTGACATGGTAACTTATTTATGACTGAAATATAAATTGAGCTGGATTGGTGAGACGTGTATGCATACTGAAAGAATAAGAAAACTTATGGGACATGAAACTGAATATCCAACATGATATCTGGTCTGGATTAAGAGTAGGGACTCAGTTAAAACTCATAGAGAATGAACACATTCTTAGAAATTGTAGCTAACTGAAAGGAAAGTAAAACTGAGAGGAATAATTATACGAGAAACTTTTCTCTTCTAACTTGAGCTTACTTCCATGGACTAAACTAATCTAGGGACTTCTGACCTTAGGAATGATTTTTGGCAGGTTTGAACTGATCTGTTATAAGGAGTATAGTAACTTGAAAGTTGAAGCTACTGGACAAAAGGTATAAGTACCCTGGGCAAGAAGTAAGAACAAGACTTTTCCCGCCTTAAACAATACGATTGACAACTTTTAAATTTAAGAACACGTTTTTAACTACAATAACTTCTCTGAATACCACACTTACCATTTGCAACTTAATTCTCATGAGCACACATATAGATAGTAAGATCACCTGCTTTTGCCATGTTCAAGCCTATCTCGACTAAATCCCTTGCATCTAGAGTTATCTCCCAAGAATAATATTCCTTCTTATCATGAAAAACTACTAACCTTGAGATCTTAATCAATGGGTCACTAGTCGCAAAAAGCACAGGACCATATGTATCTCATCCTGACATTCAAGACTATCACTATGATCACCTTATCATTTTGTAGCTCACACTATCCAAGATTTCTCCCCTCTTCCCTAGCATATCTAGAGGCTGCAATTTCAAGAACTTCTATAAAGAGACACACTAAAATTTCTCACCTATCTATTACACATGAATAATCCTTACCTTGCATTTTGTCCACACATACAAGCTAAGGTGGAACCAGTATACCAAACAAGAAACATCTAGTACTTACAATCTAGGCTACTACTTAGCTTCCTCCACTAACAACTATGACAACATGAGCCATGATCACTGAAGGAATAGAGTGGGAGCATGACCATCACAAATTAAGGAATATTGATCGGTCTTGACTTACACTTAGCATGATCTAGCCACTCAAGGTGAGGTCTATGAAATCAAGTGGAAAGGCCTGAGTGTCTCACATCTTGGACATATAAATCATGGTTAGAGTAAGAAAATCATAAGCACAAATTGTTCAAGAAATCTAGTTTGAGCATATACGTGACATTGTATGATTTCATTAGCCATAAAGGCATATCTTGAGGACTAAACTGTGTACATAGAACTGAGCACTGTGAGACATGAGTTTACATATATAACGAGTCTCATAGAATATAGTTGGGATTCATAGAATCGTAGAGTAAGAGTAGAATCATTATTTGGAGCAATTTTTGTTTGTTCTAGGAGTTGAGCATGGACGTGAATTCGCATGAAGTGCATGAACTTAGTCATGAATATGACACAAATACGTCTGAGTATAGTGTCATCTTGACTTTCTTGATAGCAAATTTGCTGGAGTAAGAATGGATCGATATACCACCATAACTCTATTTTTTTAGAATTCTATACTAGTTGAATCGCAAGACTAGGCTTGGTTCCTCATTCTATCATCTCCCCCTTAGCTCGAAAGTCACCTCCCTAAGACTACGGATATCTCTGCCAAACTAGGCTATAATCAACTAACTCTTGCAAGGTTGGGATATCACTGTACTCATGGACACTAAACTCTCTCTGATAGGATATAACTGAAGATTTTAAACCCATACTAAGTCTTCTTTTGAGGCATCTATTAGCTTCTTCTTTACCCTTAAGGCTAACACTAGAGGACTCATATTCTTACTGGCATATATACCTATTTCTTCTAATAATTAACAAGTTGACCTTCTCTTATAAGTCTACTAACATCGCACTTCTAAGTTCATATCCACGTAAATCAACCAAATTAAACCACACTAAGGGACTCAACACCGTCTATCTATAATCTTCTGAATTTATCTGTAAGAACACCATATGACATACACCTAGCCTTCTCCATACTTAGCATCCCAAGTATTTTAAACTAGTCATAAATGGAACTATAGAATCTTTTAATATCATGGAACAACATACTACTCTAGGTACACATCTACCTTTCTAATGCTCAAGGCTCTCTTCCTTATCTCATGACTTAGTCACCAATTTACTAATTCATCTAGAAATCACACATGTGTAATTCCTACACCACTACACTTGTTGAAAGTTAATCAACTTATTCTCTACATAAGCTAGCTCCGGCATACCGGGTCAATCAAAAAAACTCGCATCACCATCCCTAACTATCCTTCTTTCCACCTCGGTTATAATCCATAATTCAAACTTATTGTCTAGTACTAAACTTGGATAACAACACAACATCTCATATACTACACTGACTTACAACTATAAGACGACAATCAAGAAATGCCAGTCCACAAAAAAATCATGACAAAATAATCAACCTTAACCACACCTCTTATCTAACTTCAGCCTACAAGCACATTCTTCTTCATAACACTACTACTCATTACACAACTCCTTACTAATTCATTATTCATCTTATACTTAATCTTTTTCTACATATTGACATAACCTTCATGAGCCTCTTCCCTAATTCAAATATGCTCGATGTCATCTTAACCAACCATTCTTCCTCTACATACTTCTATGGAATCTACAAATAGCTTATTACACATCCCTCAATGCCAAAGGGGCTTGTCATACCAATACCCATCTTATTGATACATTATTATGGCAACATACTTTAGTCCATCACTATCCCCACTCTTTTAGCTACTAAACTTCTAAATTCATACATCAAGGTCCGAGATCATCTTACTACTTGTAGCTCATAACATCTCAATTTACACTAACTCTTGAGTGATTGTACTACCCAAACTCTTAGAGAACCATACCTTTAGGCTAAGGCTCCATTCATAGTAAATCTTCTGGATAAGGGTCGGAGAGTACATTCTACTATAGGCTCAACTGTACGAGTGGAAAATGGTACATAATTTTTGATCGGTAGACTTTAGCGCACTCGTGGGCTCCTCTCAAACCCTTGTGTAGTTTTTCAAATTTTCTGATGACTCTATCTAAGAGCATATCACTGATAGGAATCTTAACTTTACTGTTGCTAACACTTCGAAGATGAGGCATGATTGTAGCAATTGGAGCAGTTCACAAATCTATATAAGTTTCTCTAGGAATAGTTCTACTACACGATTTTGAGTATGAAAGAAGGGAAAGATTTACTAAATGCCTTGTAACCTCCTGATTATAAGTGTGGTGCACAACACACACACTCATAAGTAAGACTCTACTAGACATGGATTCATAGAAACCCTAGGACACTTGAATTCTAGGCTCTGATACCAAATTTATCACGACCCCAGACTACCCCTAAGTTGTAATATAGTTCTCAGAGTCATGAGTGACCCCAAGCTAACACATGGACTGTCATGACACTAAGAACACTATATACAATTGAATAATACTGTGTAGAAGCTAAAGTCTGAATGATATAAGAATAATCAATCAAAATGTCAATGTTTGAATTAAGACAGAAATCACCTAACATAACATAAAACAGAACATCTACTGTTTGTTTGAAAGCCTCTACTAAGATGAGTTACTGGGACAAGCCCCAGCTAGCTCTAACTGTCTAAAAAACTGAATGACTAAATAAAAAAGGTAAACATAATTCTGGTCCTGAAAATATTAGGGCTCACCAAACTTTGTTGCTAAGATAATACGAGATTATGCTAACTGCGATTTGGAAGCAGAGCATCTTAACCTATATTATAAAACAATATAGCCCAAAAGAAAGTATGCGATCAGTACTTTCAATGTACTAAGCATGTGAGATATGCACTATTCTAAGTATGCTAAACATGAGAGGATTAGTTGAACATGGAACTGAGGCATGTAAGTTGATGCAATGACTAAATAATTAAATAAGTAACTGAACAATAATATGCTGAATGAATTCAATACAAAGTCATGCATTATATGAGTCTAAACTGTAGGAGCTGCCATTAACTGACATAACCCAGTTAGAGCTAATCGAGGATAAACCTATAACCCCAGCTGGTGTTATATACCTTACCAAGGGTATAAACATTGACTAGTGTGGATCTACTAAACTAATGTCCAAGTAAACTAAGGCATCAAGCATGGTCTGATGGGAAACTCTTTAGAACCTACGGTGGCACCGTAGTTCAGAGACTTAGGGACTTCTACTAAAGGTCCCACCAAAACTGATGGGTGAGCCTACATCCTTGCGTCTTCTTAGTGCTAAGTACTACTCCCAACTGAATATAAGTTGATATACTGAATATCTTAAAAATACTGACGTTCTAAGAATAAAAGATAAGTGATTAATCTGAAAGCATTCTAAATCATGTAACACTGAAGGACTGACCATTCAACTATCAATGCATGACATCCTAATTCATTGGGTGTTTATAACCCGCTATCTTTGAAGAATACAACTACTCATGACAATTCTATAATCTGATAGAATGTGAAAATTCTTAACACAAGTTCAAAACCATGAATTATTCAACATATTAAGCGTTCGTGGATTAAAAGTACACAAAGATGCTAAACTTTTAGAAAAACATGTATTCAATGTTCATTCATGATAAGAAACTGAAGCACAAAGGAATTCATAATATTCGTGAAACCCTAGGCTCTGAAAAATAAACTAAAATAAGAAATTGAGTTAATTTTGGGACTCTATGGGTGAAAGGAAACCCATTGTTGAAATCTCACATACCTGAAAGAAAAACCATTAGTGAAATTTTTGGGTTTCGAGCCTGAAGTTAAAGTACCCTAATTCTTGCCTTGGAGAAGAAAATCTCCTCTTTTTTCTATTTTTGGCTAAGTGTTGATCTTATTTTTGAAGAAAAGAGGGATTTTGGGTAGTTAGGGCTTAATATTTAGGTTTATAATAGTTAAAACAACATAGTTTTTGTGTTAAAAGAGTGGGAAAAGACCAAACAACACCTTGAAAACCTTTTAACAGTGTAGAACATTCCCTTTTGATGGTTCAGGTGATGCACCATCAAACCCTTGATGAACCTTCACTCTGAACCATTAAAAATGACCAAATTTTGGTCTTACTAGTTAAGCCTGGCGGTTTGCCTTGATGGTCCATCACAAGTGTGACGGTTTTTCGCATCGAGCCATCACACTTGGCTGACAGACACTTTCTAGTAAATTGAGCATAACTTTTTACTCAGGAATTGGAAAGATGACTAAAAGACCTTTTATTTTGTGGGTGTTGAGATCCAAAAACTCCTCATAATCTAAGATTTATACTCGTTTGAAGTTAACTATAGAAAGATTCTATACAAGAATTCAATTGGTAAGGAAGCTCTCAACTTGGCTATGAGCTAGGAGTTACTTGTAGCCTTAATTCATGTCTAAATCACTTCTCATACTACCAAATCATAGAGTTTGCTTCTAAATGTACTTGAAGTACAGTCCTGATCTTAGTTTGGATTTTTGGGGTGTTACACTCATTAGTTGAGACATTATTTGTGCTTATATTCCAGAATGGACCCTTTGAAGTACATATTCCAGAAGGTCATGCCTACGGAGAAATTATACAAGTGGAAAATATTGATAAGTGAGTCTGGCATCATATATGTGACTCAAAAAGTAATCAAGGGACAAGCCTTAGTGAACCATTTAGCAAAAAATCCAGTTGATGAAGATTATAAACCGCTTTGACCATATTTTCCAGTGGAAAAAATCTTGTTTGTAGGAGAAAATATTGCGGAATCATACCCTGGATTGAGATTGTTCGTAGATAGAGAAGTCAATTTCAAAGGATCGGGTATTGGAGCAGTTTTGGTATCAGAAACCAATCAGCACTATTTAGTAATAGCCAAGCTCCATTTTCCATGCACCAAAAACATGGCTGAATATGAAGCTTGTATTCTCGGTATTCAGTTGACTATCAATATAGATGCCCAAAAATTATCGGTCATCGGTGATTTTAATTTTCTAATTCATCAGGTCCAAGGAAAGTGGGTTGTGAAGAACTCCAAGATCATGTCATATGTGGAATTGGTATAAAGTCTATGCAAGAGGTTCAAAAATATCAAGCTCAGGCATATTCAGAAGAATCAAAATGAGTTTATTGATGCTTTGCAAACGAAATCCTCCATGATTCAACACCCAAATCAGAACTACATCGATCCATTGATGATAAATCTAAAAGAGAAACCCGCACATTATGCGTAAGTAAAGGCAGAACTAGATGGAAAGCCATGGTAGTTTGATGTTAAGAGGTATCTAGAATCTATGGTCTATCCAGAAGATGTGACCGCCAATCAAAAGAAGATGATCCACTGGATGGCTAACAACTTTATATTAAATGGAGAAGTCCTTTACAAGAGCACCCAAGACTTAGGATTCTTAAGATGTGTGAATTCGGCCAAAGCCACAAAGATGCTAGAAGAAGTATATGTCAGGGTGTGTGGACCACATATGAATGGGTTCACCCTAACCAAGAAGATCTGGTGAGGCAGATATTTTTGGATGACGATAGAAAATAATTGTGGTAAGTTTGTGTAGAAGTGCCACAAGTGCCAGATCCATGGAGATTTGAATCAAGTGCCTTCCAGCAAGCTTGATACTATGAGCTCATCTTGGCCTTTAGTAGCCTGGGACATAGATGCCATTTGTCCAATTGAGTCGCTCGCTTCCAATGGACACAGATTCATTTTGGTTGATACTGACTACTTTACCAAGTGGGTGAAAGTTGTGTCTTACAAGACTGTGACAAAGAAGGTTGTAACTGATTTCATTAAAAGAAATTTGATTTGTTGATTTGGGATCCCCGAGTCAATCATCACAGACAATGGATTTAAAGTGAATAGTCATTTGATGAAAGATATATGTGAGCAATTCAAAATTATGCACCGAAACTCGACTGCATACCGTCCTCAAATGAATGAAGCCGTAGAAGCTTCCAACAAGAACATCAAGAAGATCTTGAGAAATATGGTTGATAGTCATTGTCCATGGCATGATATATTGCCTTATACTTTGTTGGGATACCGGACGACTGTCAGAACTTTGACTAGGGAAACTCCCTATGCATTGGTATATTTTTCAAAAGCGGTGATACTCGGTGAGGTTGAGATATCCTCTCTTAGAATTATTCAAAAAGCCAAGCTAAGCAATGAAGAATGGGTTTGCGCCCGCTACGAACAAATCATGTTGATTGATGAAAAAAGAATGAGTGCCATGTTCCACGGCCAACTGTTTCAGTAACAAATGGTTCATGCATTCAACAAGAGAGTGATAGCTCGCATCTTCACCATAAAATAGTTGTTCCTTAAGCATATCTTCCCTTACCAAGAGGAATACAAAGGAAAGTTTACACCAAATTGTCAAGGACCATATATCATCCATAAGGTTTTATCCAAAGGAGCTTTGATTTTTTTGAGAAGGATGACCAAGTATGGCCCAAGTTGATCAACTCCGATGTTGTAAAGAGATACTACGTCTGAAGATGGTTTTCTTGTTTCTTTCCCTATAATTGCACTTTTAAAATTTCATTTCTATGCTTATAATAGCTTGAAATTGCCTATCAAATTTGTACGAACAACGTTTGACCTGAATTCTTAAGAATGAGATACGTAGGTGGCTTATGTTGACTTCAGTCAACTTCATAGAAAACTCTATCTTTCCCCCTTTTATCTTGAACTATGTTTGACTTGAATTCTCAAGAATGAGATACGTAGGCAGCCATTGTCATCTTCACTCACCCCTTTAGTTATTTCTATTCTCCTTACTATGAGTGTGATAACTATGTTCAACCTGATTCCTTCTTCAATGGGATACGTAGGCTCCATAACGTCTCGGTCATATCACCCCAGGAAATGAAAACTAGGGAAGAATTTTGAGAAAGGAATATCAAAAATACAGAAGGCGAAGATCATTCTTCAGTAAGTCAGAATGCATACTGTTCCAAAGAGAAACTGGAGAGAATTTAGAGAAAGAACCTCAAGATCCCCAAAGAGTATCAAGTCTCTTATCAACGGGATGAGATTATTCATAAAACATTTAGTTGGGGCAGAAATTTTGGGGAGGACCTCAAAATTACCACCAAGCTTTATTTGAGAGTTCAAAGACAAACTCCGAGAATTTTCCAGTACCAAGAGATCAGAGTCCACTTCAGAAATTCCTAGCTGCAACAAAGTCCAAGGTGGACTAATTCCCGACAACAATAAATTTATCAAAAGAACATTTTCAAACTCCCCAGCTAGGATGATGAAGGATCTCCAAAGCTCATCATAATGTGTCATATGTCTCGAATAAAGGACACTCATTGAGCTAGTACATGACATAACGAGAATGAAAGAGATTATTCTTAATCAATTCTTCAAAATTACTATTTTCAAAAAAAAAATGATTTTTTTTACAAATTAATTTGCTCCTTTATAACTTGATTTTGTTTTACAACTACTATGACCCGAGGAATCGAGGATAACAAAATTCCGAGGATGGCAAGTAACCAGAGATAATAAAGCAAGGAGCACAAGACCAAAAGAGGTCAACACAGATCAGTTTTTCCAAAAAACTAACAATTTTTCTATGGATGCAGGTTATCCTAAGAAGTGTTAGGGATCAACAAAGTATAATGATTCAGCGTATCCAAAGCAATACAATAAGACCAAATTCCCAAAATCAGCAAGAAAGATCCAAAATAATGGGAAAAAGCCAAAAGTGGCAGAGTTTCCTAGAACTAACAGCTCTTCTTGTGGTTGTTGGGACCACCAGGTAAGGAAAGAGCTAAGACGTACCCCTCAAGTCCCCAACAAATTGGGGATCACATTGAACACACAATGTACAGAAAGTGAGGATGGTATTTATAATCAGGGTGCACGCTAAGAAGTTGACATGACAACAAGGTGATCTAGATAATTAAGAGAGATCAATGGAATCCTCCTTAATTCCTCAGCAAATCATGGATCAAAACAAGCACACAATGTTTGAGAATGGTATTTATAGTTGTCCCTAGAAATAGGTTTTTAGCTGTTTATTTACATTCTGAATAACCTCTTGTTTGTCTATCCACCTCAGAAAGAGGATGATGATTGCAAACAAAGTTATTTTGATTAGCGTCATGAATGCTTTCTTTAAAGTTATTTCTGAATTTGATTGTGGTTGCTAGTAAAAGTGACGTGGTGTCTACTAATTATTTGCCTTAAGCGCAGGTACACGTGAAAGAGTCAGCATAACGAAATAAAAACTAAGGTGATATTTTCTACAACTTCCATACATGTCATTGCATGATCATCCACACTATTATCATATTTATATGTCAAGAGGACCATGTTGAGAGGACCACTATCGTATTTGCATGTCAAGAGAACCATATCGAGAGGATAATGTAAAGATGACCATGTCAAGAGGGCCATATCGAGAGGACCATGTCACGAGGACCATTATCATATTTGTATTGGCAAGAGGACCATGGCAAGAGGACCATGTCAAGAGGACCATGTCAAGAGGACTACGTCGAAAGGACCATGTCACAAGGACCATAATGCAAGATTCATTCCACAAGGGACATCATTATCAATTACAACAGGCATATGCTTGTTGCGAAGAGTATTTCCTTTTTTAGCTACTTTTGAAGAGGGTGACATCCACAGGTGTCCCTAAGTTGCATTTAATGCACAAGATTGATCTAAAAGCATTTATAGCCATTATCATGTGAAGATGGTGGAGTCTGACGTCAATGATATTTGTGCATTCATATTATCACACAGAGATGATGGAGTCTGGCATCGCGAGAATTTATATCCGTTATTGCATAGAGGCGGAGGAGTTTGACGCCGAGGATATTTATGCATTAATATTTTATTATCATGTAGAGATAACAGAGTCTGGCATTGAGAGCATTTATATCCATTATTACGTAGAGATGAAGGAATCTAACATTAAGAATATTTGTGCATTCAGAAGGCACATTTATATTTGATCATGTGGAAAGGCCTTTGGTACCCCAAAGATCAAATGGTTCTTTCTATTAGGGATGTGGAATGCATATAGTCTGAAGGATGTCTATAAGTCGCCATACGAAATCAGATGATGAACTAGATTTCCCAAAAGTTGATAGGCCAAAGGTTATTGGTAAGCCACAATGATGTCTGAAACTGGATAGTGTGGAAGGTTGCCCAAAATTTGACAGACCAAGATTTATCTATAAGACGCATTGATATCTAGAACTAGATAGTGTGAAATATTATCTAAGAGTTGGCAGTTCAAGGGTAATTCATAAGTCGCAACAATATTCGAAATGGGATAAAAAGACTACCAAAAATTGATAGTCAAAGGGTTATCTATAAGTCGCGACATATCCACATTGATATTAAGCAGTACTACCCAAGGCCTAACAATTTAAGGGAAATATATAAGTCGCGTTGCATGCAAAATTACATAAAAGTACATGATTACCCAAAAACTAATAATTCAAAGGATATTTGTAAGCCACCTCTATCCAAAATCAGATGATGTGCAAGATTACTCGAAAGTTGACAATTTGAGGGACATCTGTAAGCCATCTCTATCCAAAGTCAGATGATATGCAAGACTACCCAAAGCTTGACAACTCAAGGGATATCTATAAGTCGCATCGATACAGATAGTGCGCAAGACTTACCCAAGGTCATACACAAAAGTTTATCACCACTGATCGTGAAGGCTATCACAGTAGAGATTGTTATAAGCTATTACAAAGACTGTTATATTTGATGAAGTATCGCAGATAGCCAAGGAGGTCACACCACTATTTGAAGAATCATCACACCACAAAGGCAACCCTATTCGATGGCTAAGATGGCTTTTATGTCTATATCATCATGGAAATTGTTGTTTCCTAAGACAGGGATATGAATGTATGGCATATTCCTCAGGAATCAACGTATGCAGAGATAAGGTAAATAAACTATCCCTCCTTGTTGAATTGCTTTATTACTATTATTTTATTTCGAGAGGATCCGAGAGGGTGAAATTCTCAAAATAAAACCATAGGTTTGGACGACACCAAAAATGATGCAGCACAATGTGGAACTTTTTTTTCTTAGCAATAAACTAGGACATAGTATAGAAAGGAATATCAAACTTTCTGGATGTGGGTTAAGGATCAACTTCTACTTCAATCAAACCACACCCATATCACAAGGCATGTGGGTATCTCTTTATTGTTTAGTTTCAGTTTTGCATCTAGAGTAATTTCTGAGCTCATTCTGGGAGAAATACCCCTCTTCTTCAAATTCGAGTGATGATATACCTCGATCTTTGGAATGTATGTCCATGTATCTCTTATCTATGGATATGAGAGCTCCACATTTATAATTGACATGGTTGCAAGCCTCTTTTCCATAACTCAATTATTTGTCACTTATCTTGAGCCAATGGTTGTCTCGGAATAAAGATTACATTTTCCACCAACTGAGTTAAACTACAAGAAACCTGATTCTCTGAGTCTCGAGATATGTAGGCAGACTCTATTTTTAAAACTCAGTTGCATTCTTCAAATTCTCATAATCCTCTTACTCCCCAGCTTTCTAATCTCACAGTAATCCAAAATCGGAATAGGTTTGAATTCCTTAAAATCGTGTGTAAAATCAAGCATCTTGAACTACAAGTGATATGCATTCTTATGTATGTAGGAAATCCAATACCAGATTTTATCCATGATTCCTTAAAATTTGTGCTAAAACTAACCACTTTCAAAGATGAATTAGTGGTCGAACAAAATTGGGATCATCAATTCTATTTGCCCAGGGTTCCTTGCATCCACTCTATCCAAAAGGAGGGGTAGTTGTTGACACCTAATTTTTGCCATCCACTATCAAATTAGTTATTGAGCTTTTAATTTAAAAATAACTTTTAATAATTAATTTTGCAATTAAAAGAATTTTTCAAAAATTAATCACAAGAATATTCTATAATTTTTATTAATAAACATACGTCTATATATACTCATAATATATATAGATGTATATTATTTTGTGAATTTTAATAGGTATTTTAAAAAAAATTCTCGAAATGATTAAAAACTATAATTTTATTCAAAAGTAATATTAACCGGGATAATAAATTATAAAAATAGTGTTTTATAATGCATAATGAAATAGTATGGAAACATAACTATTTTAGTCATTTAACTGATAAAAGATCAATTAATCAGTTCATATTTAGTTTATCTCTATTATAATTACGACCTAATTTTTATAATTAATTCAATTTGGTCATTTCTTAAATCAAATCTTGCCACAATCGAAATGAAAGTGGCCAACTGTTAAACTCAGAATTAGCCACATTTGCAAAATTCAACCAAATGACACCCTTATTCTTAAATCCCATTTTCAGCTAACTTAGCCCAACGATTCCCTCGTCCCCAACAATTTTCTCCCATAACCTGGCCCACTCTCATATTACTCCCTCGAAATTATTACTCCCACATATACATATACATACACCTCCATATATACCTATACACTCACAAGTGCCCCACTGCCCCCTAATAAAAATCCAAAAGGACGCGTAGTCCTTTTCTTACGCACTCACACTACTTCTCCTTTTAGCCTCTCTTTCATCATTCTATCTCATAGAACAATGATGAACTGACAAAAATCTTTTAAATGACCCTTAAATTCCAAAATTATCAAGGAATTTATCACGAGTCTGTTTACTCTCACCATTCGCGTCTATTGTACAAAGATGATGTGTTGTCCATGTTTTAGAACTTCCTAGAATCACCAAGTGGCATGTCTAACATTTTTCTACCTTAAATCGTAGTAGAATTCTCTCAAAATCATTTGTTGATGATCGATTTCACACTGGAGAGTACATATGTTCCTTCATCTTGAAGAATTGGATTTTGAGCTTGAAATTCCCAAATCCTTATCCAAGAATTCCAAGCGGATTTCCCCCTCAAATTCAATCCCAAAATCCCTCTGTATAAACCTTTCACCCCCACTGTGAAAGGGGGTCAACCAAAAACTTTGGGAAAAATAATCAAAGTTAGGGGTAAGGTTGACAGAAATCAGAGGAGAAATTAAGGTTTAGGTCAGTTTTCTACAAATCTCTTTTCCAAAATCTTATAGTATTCTGCAGGGTCTTTTCCTCTTGTCATTGAGATCAGAGAAACCTCTAGTTCATCAAAAAGTCAAAATTCTCTGATGAAGACTCGTTGTTCCTAGCTTGCTGCCATGAAAGAGGTAAACTCATGACCCCATCTTTTACTTTCCATCTCCTTATATCAATTTAGTGCAAAGAAATACATTATAGAATGGTTGTTTATGATTATACATGATGTTTGTATGGTGTAAGTAGGGCATGTGGAGTTTCTATGTATGATTCTTGAATCCTAAGCTTCAAAGACATTATGTTTCTTTATAGCTTTAGAATTATCTTTTGTGTTATGATTTGATAATAGCATGAAATGGTAAGTTCTTCCGGCTTCTTTCCTTCGCCTGGCCTTTTGTTTGAATGCTCTTATGTGTTTTCTTTGAATTAGTCAATGTTTTCTTTAGTTCATCAGCTATTAAGGATCATAAGGTGATTTCCAGATGTGTTCTTTAGTTGTTCTTAGAACTTGTAGTTCAGGAAGGGATAGAAACTCTCCATGGGATATTACGATCCCTAAAGTTTTGTTTATTCTTGTTAAACTTTCAAAAAACCTCTAAAAAATCCTACATAATCCTTTCATATTATTTAGATTCTAAGAGTAAAGAAATAAGTCGATTCATCTTTAAGATTTACTCTTTAGTATTTGTAACAATATGTTCCATCATGATGCTGAATTAAGGTATAAGTACCTGGCTAGAAAAGTCTCTAGGTGAGAATTGACAATCTTGGGCTTGGGTGAGATTAGATAAAAAGATAGTGTTGTGTGACTTAGGTGTACGTCATATTTCATATGTGATTGTGTGGTTGTGTGGTGTCTATTTTTTATAGCCAACTGTCGTAGGATCTCATGAGAAGTTTCAGGATGAGAATCAGAGTCATAGAACTCCAGATATGATAACTGCTGCATTGGGAATAATTCGTGGTGTCTATGAAATATGGCGTGTTGCAAAATAGGGGTCTAGGAGTGAGAATACAGTGTTCTAAAAATTGTTACACATAGCAGTGAAGGGTGCATTATCGGATGTTCTATCGCAATAAAGAGTCGTCTATCGCGATGAGATTACACGGACGTATACCTGGGAGTTTTGCAGTTTTCTAAGTTATTTCCCTCATAACTCAACTTCATTCTAGAGCTCTCAAAAGTGGTTTCTCAAAGAAAACTATGGCAAACTCCATCGTCTGAGGTAAGTAATCCATAGTACACTTAATTTATTAATTAATTATCTTCCTTAGACCTTATGAGAGAATTACTGGTGGATTTCTTACAATTAAGCCCTAGAAGCATGAACTTTGAAAAAATCCTACGGGTAGGTGTAAAATCACCTAGAACTAATCTTGAATTGTGTTCTTATGAGTTCTAGCATGAGAATATTAGTTCTTAACATGTTTAAGGCTAGTGAGGAACCTTTGGTTCGATAAAGGTAAAACCTTTAGGCTTAGAAATGGTGCAAAAGCTATGAACTTGATTAGAAACTTTGAGTTCTTAATCCTATAAATGTAATGGGTCTAATTAGTAGTTAATTAACCCTTTGGGAATGCTAGATACCTCATTTAACGGGTAGAATGGTTGGATTTGATTCCCAATCCCTGAAATAAAGGATAATTGGCTAATTACTCTTCTATTATTGTTGTTGTTAGACCTTGTGCAATCCAAAAGGATAAAAAAGGATAAGACAGTGGTGAACTAGCTTACAGGTGTTATATCTTTACTCAAGGTAGGTTATGGTTTGAATTGAAGTTAAGACTAACTTTATGATATGTTTGTAGTGAAATTGTATAACTCGTGATTGGTCTTCGGACATGGTTGATTTATATATGCCTTTCCATGTTATGCTTGTGTGAATAGGTTAAATGAAGTGGAAGTGATAAGTGAGCTAAGCTAGCTAAATATGAGTTTAGACACTAAGTTTATTCTTGAGAAATGGGTCCGAGAGTCTAATTCTGTGGATATTATTATTGATACCTTGATATGGAGCGATACCATGCCGGTATTACATGGACACACTAGTAGGCATAAATAAGACCCATAGCACATGTGTACACTCTTTTACCTTGTTTTCTATTATTGCATTGCTTATTATGATGAGTGGGCTGAGAAATGAGGTGAGGTTAAAAGTACAGATTATTCGAGTAGAGTTTGGTAGATATTATGATAAATGATATAGTTGCTGAGTGTGACTACTCCTTTTATCCTTTATGGTACTATTCTATGAATTGTGAACTTGAATTGGTTTCTATTGAATTGAAAAGAAAGATTATGTGCTTGTTGTTTATATGCTAAATGTTGAAGTCTTGTCAATTGTTATGTGTTTTATTGCTTTATGTTATATTATTGGGTTGGTCTATGATACCTACCAGTATATAGTGTGTTGTACTGATAATACCCTGTGCTCTTCTTTTATTGAGTGCACACTATATTCCAGAGACTGAGACGTGACCTTGGCTAAAGTAGAGAGAATGACAACAGATCCAAGGGTGAGCACTACTTCTCAGGCTGCCATGGATTTTTCATGAGTTGTTGTCCTTTTTCTGTATGATGAGACTCTCATATCTTATTGCTTTTAGTCATTGTTGGATATCTTAGACTATGTTGGCTTAGAGTTATTGATAATGACTTTCCGTTTCTAGGGATATATTTAGATGAATGTTTTCCGCACATTCTTTCGTTATTTATATAGACCCTACTTTATTTATGATTAAAGTGATGTTATATCTATCGAGTCTCAATAGCGGCCTCGTCTAGGTCATGACAAAGTTAGTATCAGAGACCTGGGTTCATTGATCTCATCATACCAGAATGAGTCTAGTAGAGTCTTGTAGATCAATACAGAGAAGTCTATACTTCTCTGCAAAAGGATATCAGACTTTAGGAAACCTCAACTTTGTTCATTCCTCATGCTATAACTTGATTCTAATTGGTATTTGGCAATCCAAATTGGTATCTAACTTTTTCACTCTTATTCTCGCAGATGGTGAGGACACGTTAGTTTGAAGCTAGGGCAATACTACCTGAGCTGGTGGTTGAGGCTGCAGTTTGTGGTAGGGTCATAGTTAGGGTAGATCCAGATGAAGGAGAAGAAACGCACCCATCAAGGGTTGATCTTGAGCTGCAGCTCCGGCTTGTGAAAAGTCAGTATCTTTTTTTCTGCAAGAGAACATTCCTAAGGTTGTGGTAAAGGAAGATGTTCAAGTTGAGCATAATAAAGTGGCAGAACCAGTCCAAGGGACGGGCGCGCACCCAGTCTAGGGAGGTGTGGTGCAGGTCCCACTATCATCTGAGGTAATTCATCAGGTTCTAAGCTTCCTTAGTGGTTTGGCAGGGGATGTAGCTACTCTTGCAGTTCCTATTGTCCATCACCCTATGATCCAACATGCTGCAGTTGTGACTTTGCGGTTAGATGTTTTCCCCGAGACATGGATGTTTCTATGACTGGTGATAGGCCCGGTGATGACAGGTGGTGAACATGATCTCTTATGTATGCTTGTGAAAATGAGGCCTCCTGTGTTTTATGGATTGGAATCTGAGGACTGATAAGTGGTGAAATTACCACTTATTTGTATCTCTTTTCTTATGCTCTTGCATCTTCTAATGGTGATATGAGAATACTTATGGCATGATTTGGCTATATTTCAGGTCATTTATATTTATGCAAATATTATGGAGCAATTGGGACAAAAGGAATGAAATGGAGAAAAAAGGAGAAAAGCAGCAATGTAGGCTGCTAGGCTCACCGCTTATGCACCTTTATGGGATACAATAGCGGTTCGTAGTTGCGTGGAAGGTGCCACATCTGCAGCCTGTGCACTATTTGGCCGAGAGTGCACCTGCACTGTAAATGTCTCCATAATGGTTCAACACCAGCAGTGAAATGCCGCACCTGCAACTGTTGCTGACGTCAACAAGATCCATACTTGCACTGGATTTCACACCATAACAGCCACGCAACTACGGTGAAAAATCTGCAGGTGCGACTGACGGGTTCTAGTCAGTCCCAATATGGTCATTTTGTACTTTTGGAAACCCAAGCCACATAAAAACTCTTTCCATCCGTCTAGAATAGTATCTTTGATTTTTCACACATCTTTGGAAAGCTTGGAGAGCAAGTTCACACCCTACACCATTGGAGTGAGATTCGATGTTTCTAGTATATTTTCTTCAAACTCTTGTTTTGAATTGTTAAATTGTAGGTGTAGATGTTGAATTTAGATTTGGTTATTGTCTTAGAGATAATACTTTATTTGGGTATTGAATTCTTGTCTTGTTCTTTCTCTTGATTAAATTGTGTGGGTCTATTGAATCTTTCACGCTTTAACTACATAGTTGATAGTTTCAAACATCAACTTAGCTAACTAATTGTGTTCTTACTAGGGAGAGGATTTCTTCAATTGGGTAAAGGTTCAATAGTGGGGATTTATGATTTCCGCCATAATTGAGACTAGAAATAGCTTGATCTAGGAAACTCTTATCTAAGAGTCAAACCAAGAGATAGTTTGACTCACCTAAGCCGATTTGGTTATTTTGTTGCTTAACCATGGAGATTCGAGACGACCATGGAGGATAAATATTTGATTGATTGAAAAATGATTAAACATACTTTTAACCAAGGCTACTTATGCATTAATTGGGTGTAAGTCTTGTGAATTGAACTCCCATTCTCATATCTCCCTTGTTATCATTGCTTGGTGAAAGTTATTGATCAAACCTATCCTTATTTGATTTTCTTTTATCCTTGTTAAGGTTTTTAAACAAAAACCCTCCAAAACATTTTATCTTTTGCTTTTGGACTCTAGTAAGTTGCCTTAATTCCTTATTTTCTCGATAGCCTTCATATTGTTCTCCGTGGATTTGACCCCGGCATCTGCTAGGTTACTTATTGTTTTGCTTGGCGATCGTTACCATCTTCTTCAGGAGAGTGCTTTTGAACGTCATAAAAAATGGTGCCATTGCAGGGGAACAATTTGGCATATTGAGTTAGTTCGGAATTTGAGCTTACTTACTCTAGTTCAAATTTATGAAATATTTATTTTTGTTTTAGTTAGTTTTTATTTTGTTGATTGATTGATTCTATTGCATCTCAAAATCCTAGAATATTTGGTGGTTACAACCCATATTAAAAGGATCCTTGTTGTTATTGCGAAGGACCCCACTATTGGCGAAATGGTAGAATTGGCCCTAGGAGAGGGAGGTATTCATCATCTCAATCCTATGATGGGCATAATTGTTATTTATGTGGTGGTCGTGATGGACATTGGGGTGATTGCCCCAATGGTGGTCCTTCTCCCCTTTTTTATGCTAACAATGGTACTAGTGGTGTTCATGATCTTGGTAGGAGTCATAACCTGGCAAGTGAAGAACAAAATACTCACTCAAAAAGTATATATGCCATGCTCTAAACTATATTGGATAAGACAGATAGCTGCAAGGAGGGTATAAAGTGCATAAAGAAAGTCTTCACAGAGGCTTTGGAATTAGGGAAATCCCAACATGAAGAAGGATGTTCCATGGATGAAACTCTCACTAAACACCCCATGGTTGATGTACCTACTCCTCAAGAAGAAGTGGCTCCTCGTGAAGGAGAAATCTCTAGTTCTCAAAGACAAGATGTTAAGGACACATTGAGAGGCATGGGCAGAGCAAATTAAAATTCTAGGATAGCTTTGAGTAAATCATATCAAGAAGAAAAACTTGAGTTGAATGATTAAGAGGGCACACTTGAGATTCATGACCGGTAGGGGAGTTGTCAACCAACCATTTCAAAGGCAAATCAAGATGTCAAAAGTGATCGAATGACCCTAGAGTTGCAACCCAAAGTTCAACACATCAACTTTAAGGACTCTAGTGCATTCGAAGGTGTCACGACCCAAATCTGGGCCATGATGGGGCCTATATAAACCCCCAGTAGGCAAGTCAAACCAAATAATGCGGAAGACAATAAAGTAATTAAAGTAAGGAAAAGCGGAAGACATAATAAAATAGATAGGGCCAAGAGCATATATATACATACCAACTGTAGCAAATATATAAAAGATGGCCCTAAAGTGACCAAGAACGACAAAACATACACTAGAACCAACCCAGACCTGGTGTCACTAGTACAAGAGCGACTAAAGTATGAAGCAGTTATACAACAGACTCTGTCTATCCAAAATACAATATATAGATAGAAATACAAGATAGAAAGCATGTAAAGTCTCCAAGGCGCCGGGAGCTCACCGCAATCTGAACTGCAACAGGCCTCGAATGGTTGGAGGATCAGTGAGGATGGCTCATACTAGGTGCTGCATTAGAAAAAGATGCAGAGTGTAGTATGAGTACCAAGACAATGGGTACCCAGTAGATATCAAAGGCTGACCGAGCGCAAAAAGATAATATATATATTTAACAAATTATAGGAAAGCAACTAAGAATATAGGGATCCGCCTAGATCTTGTTATAAAGCCAAAAATCGAAACAACCAAGCCAAAAAGGTGAAGTAATAACAAGATAAACCTAAAACAACCGACAATCCAAAAAGCACCAAAGCCAATGCAATGAGATGAAATGATGATATAATGTATGAATGCATAATAATATAAACTGGGAATACTGCATCGGGCTCCTGGAATACCACATCGGACAATGCGTATATAGATATATATATTTACATATATATATATATATATATTTACATATATATATATATATATATTTACATATATATATATATATATATGTAGGTGAAAGGAAAGTAAAACCCAGAATAACGCATCGGGGGTCCAGAATACTACATCAGACTATAAGTATATGTATAAAATAGTATTTTCCCTTTTTCCTTCCAAAATCCATAGTAAAATCCAATAAAATTTAATTCAAATCCGAAAAAATCACCGCAACAGTAGTAAACCTCATTTTGAACCAGAAGTCTTGAAAAATAATCCCTTTCTGTGCCAATAATATGCAATAAAGTATGAGCATGACATGTCCATACTAAGAGAAAACCATGCACAACAAGGCAAAATAGCACAAAATACCCTACAAACCAAGAGAACTGACCTAAGGCTCCGTTCAAATCCAAGATATGGCCTCGGACCCTTAGTTACACACAACGGTAGAATAAAGTGGATAAAATAGGAAAGTAAAAGATAAAATCACAAAGAATCTCTACTCTACCTCTAAAACCTCCTAAAAGCAAACTAGGGATGCTAAGCTAGCCATAATGATACCACAGGCTTCTAGGCTAAGGATAAACATAATAATTCTAAACTATAATCCAAAATGGCCAATTTAAAGC
This sequence comes from Jaltomata sinuosa, assembly GCA_003996215.1. Taxonomy (NCBI): domain Eukaryota; kingdom Viridiplantae; phylum Streptophyta; class Magnoliopsida; order Solanales; family Solanaceae; genus Jaltomata; species Jaltomata sinuosa. The sequence goes on from QJPP01000951.1 coordinate 447,701, forward strand.
AATAAATAGGATTCAAGCCTAAGTCTACCCAAAGTCCAACCTGGCGATCCAGTAACATATAAATATATACAATCTAACTAAACTTAGTCTAGAAAGTAAATTGTAACCTACCTCGGGGCCGAACCGCAACTATGAACCATCACTCATGTCTCTTCCCCTTCCAAGAAGCCTCAGAAAGCTTCCATACAATCAAAAACATAACCAAGGTGTCAAGGAAAGGAGAATGACACCCATATTACTATATGGAAAATCAGGCTAAAAAATTGGGTCAGAAAATGACCCTCAGGGCCCGCGCAATGAAACCAAAAATAAAATTCATAATTATGCTTGCGGTGGGTTAAGAAACCCATGCTCAAAAATTAAGCACGAATGGGGCTCGTTTCGGGGCTCAAAACAGGCCTGAAGTGCTACTAGTCAAGGGAGATTCAAAAGGGAGAAATAAGAAATTTGAAGATGGAAGCTTACCAATTTTGGGTACAAGGATAATCACGGATCGTAGTATTCGTTACCGTAAGTCTTAGAGAGGTTTGGAGTTCAACAATGGAGCTTAGAGGGTCTGTTCTAATGGAGGATACGCATCGGAAGATGTTTAGAAATGAAAGAATTAAGCTGGAGAAGGCAACTTAAAGCTGCCAGCCACAACGCAGGTGCGCCCATGCTGGCGCAGGTGCGCCAATACTGGCACAGAGGCGGCCATGCCACAACGCCCAAAGCATCACAGATATGGATAGGCCAGCGCCCAGGCGCCAGCGTAGGAGCATACAGGAGCACTAATGCAGGTGCGGCCATGCGCGTGCCATGGCGCTATACCAGCAACCTCAGCTGCAACAACCAAGCTTTTGGTTAACTTAGAGACGTATGGGGCCCCGAGAATGCATCTGGGGTCCCATGAACAAAAATGAGCTGAGCTATTTGACTGAAAATGGAATTCTGGACTCAATGGAATTGCTGAAATTCCCAACATAGGTCAATTTAATGAAATTCCCACACACAAAACCAACTTTTGGCCAACTTTTCTAAAATGGAACCCAAGAGCCAAAAACAAGTCTGGAAACCTCGGGACTTGAACCAAAGGTCCCTCTAACATAAAGTCGACATTTCAGAGCTAAAAGCATTATGGAATTTCCATCGGAGGCCATCTTCTCCAAATATTGACCAAAGTCAACCCCACAAGCCAAACTGGCCTAAAAAACATAGAAAATAACACAATGCCAAATTGAAAGCACTCAGACCCAGAATAAGGTCCCCACTAGACTAAAATACCCTTCTAGAGCCAATGAAACTGTCAAAATTTGATTCTGAGTGCATTTAGTAAGAAATTTTATCAAAGTTTAAGATTTCCTAAGTTCAAGTTCTAAAATAGGAAAATGGTCATAACAACCTAACGAATGGCCTGGGCACCAAACCGTCAGTCCCGTTAAGTCATAAATGAACTGCAGTTGCTGAGGAAAAGCGTGAAACACGAAAAAGCAGGAAAAATAGGAAAATGACCTAGAGGGTCATTACAGAAGCCGAGGATGTCATGAATGAGACAAATTTGCAGATGGAGGTACCTAAATCCCAATCCAACCAATTGTCCACATTGTGCTTGGTTGGATGGACAAAAATCAAAGTAACTAAGCATATGGGAAATTTTGGAAAGATGAAGCATCATGTTGCGCTTGTATTGAAGTTTGTCATGAATAGAAGACAAAATGACATCCCTCAGTTCTTGTGTTTTTACCTTCACCCTATAGGCATGTAATGACCCTTCCGGTTATTTATGCATTTTCACCTTTCTTATATTGTTAGAGCTTGCTTGTAGCGGCCCCAAGTCATTTATGGCTTGCAGGGATCGGTAGTTTGGTGCCCGAGCCATTTGTTTGGTCTTTTTGTTTGTTCCTTGTTTTAGAGCTTTAAGCTTTTGAAATTGTTGACTTCAATCAACATTATTGGTGAACGTGCTCAGAATTGAATTCCGACAGTTGTGTTAGCTCACTACCAGAAATTGGGCCTATGGGAACAGACATACTAGTAACCATTTCAAAACCATTGCTATAACTAGTCTAGTGCAATGGTTATGACCATTGACAAAAGTTTTCGTTCCTATTAACATGGCTTAGCCATATGATATGTTGCCATTAATATATGACCATTGCAATAGAACTACCTATAGTAATGGTCTTGTGTGCTGTTACGCTAAAAGCATCGGTTGTAACGGTTGTTTGAATTTTTTTATTTATTGGAACGGTTAATTAATCCATCAAATTTCCCTCCATATTTTCCCTCAATAATTTTGGTCACCCTCCAATGACAAAAATATTTTTCTTTTATTTTTCTATTTTTCTTAAAACACAATTTAGAAACAAGCTCTTGTAAGCTTGGCTCATTTTGACAACTACACTCATCAGACAACAAATAACTCACTCTCTCATATCTCTAACCTCTCTTTAGGTTGAATTGAAACTTCTCTCTTCTCTAGCCTTAGCTTCGCTTTAAATCTGAGCCAATACTCTCAAATTTATGCTAATGTCTGCTCGTATTTGAGTATTAGGAGCTAAAATCTGCAAACTCCTCTCATCTTTTTGACGGTTTGTGTGATTTTAGTTGGTGTTTTGGTTATTATAGTTGGAGCTGGAGCCATTTTAAGCTAAATCTCTGAGATTTTAGCTAAATTTGTTTGTGACTATAGCTGGAACTGAGAAATCTTAAATTTCTTCAACAAGTTTGATCTTTGAAGGTAGTTTTCTTTAATCTTCTGTTTTCTCTTCAAGTTCTGAGCTATGGGGTTAGTGAAAATGTTGGATTTTCTTGTTGCATATGTTGTTAGGTTGCCACTATGAGTGCATGTTAATTTGTTTAGTTTAGGGTTAGTGAAATTGTTGGAATTTAGTTGTTATTGTGTGTTGGTGTTGGTTTGTTGTTGTTAGGTGTGGTAAAATTATTGGATTTCTCAGTTGCATGTACGATTTAGTTGTTTCTGTGTGTTGGTGTTAATTTGTTGTTGTTAGGTATGGTAAAATTATTGGATTTTTCTGTCGCATGTATGATTTAGTTACTGCTATGTGTTGGTGGTAATTTGTTACTGTTTTGTCTAGTATAATTGTTGGATTTCTCTGTTGCATTTTCTATTAATTAGCTATTGTTTTTTGTCTTAATTTATTGTTGTTAGGTATGGTATAATTGTGAGATTTTGTTGTTGTATGTTCTATTAAATAGCTAATGTGTGTGGTCTTAATTTGTTGTTGATGGAATCTTTTTGGTATATTGTTCAATGTGGACATTGATGTTGGATTTCCTATTGCACTAGCTATTTATAAATCTGGTAGTGTTTTATTATTTGATAATATATTTGTGTGACTGAATTTTTGCTGGCAGCTTTGGTGAAATTGGTTGTTGTAAACTAAATTACTCTTGCCGTTGATCTTGAATTTCTAATGCATGATTTACTCAGTTAGTGTGGTGTGGGTTAAAACTGTATCTTTTTTTTTATAATAGTTTGTGTGTCGCCTTTCTCGAATATTCATAAAATTAGATTAAGATGTATCAACTTCTTTGTAAGAAATGACCATTGTTTGTTCAAAAAAGTTAAATGTGGAATCTGTTTTCTTGAAATGTCCAAACATTTGCTAAGTTGTTGGTTTATTTAGTGTGACATCTCTTTTATTTATGTTACTGGTTTTGTATAGGTTGTCTGTATTTAGTGTGTCATCCCTTTCATTTAAGTTACTGATTTTGACTAAGCTATTGGTTTACTTAGTGTGTCATCTGTTTCATCTACTTAGTGTGTCTACTTAAGTGTGTAATCTATTTTATTGAATTGTCATCTACTGGTTTTGGCTATGTTTTGCTCAAGACTTAACTGAAAAATGATATTTTATTAAAAGGGGACTGTTTGGTCAAGTATTCTTTTATGTTTTTTAAAATAGGCATTAGTATTTTCTTTTTAAGACTATTCCCTTCACTGATAATTTTTTCATTGAGTTGGTGTAATATCTTAAACTGTAATATATATTTTTATGGGTATGGTTAGCCTTATTTAATTGGTTACTCATTCATAGTTAAAATACATTAGTTATCATGTCATGCCTCACTCAGATTTTAGGCCTTGACAAAAACTATATTCAAAAGAAAATGTTGAACTAGTTTATCCTTTTGCCAAAATTTATATGTAATGTATTTGTGGCTGGGCATAGATGTAAAGCTTCTAATTGTCAGTTGAATGTAATTTGGCCTCTTGTTATTATGGAAATCTACATATGGAAAGTATTTTGTTCTCTGTTTCTCGAACTGTCCAAAAATATAACTGTACTTGTGTTCGATCCTTCAAAAATGCACTACTTGTGGAGGATCTTACACTTATACACACTGATATTCTAGAAGAGTCTGAGCAAGATAGACTTTATTCTTATTTGGATTGTATAAAGCTTTTGCTTACTATTTTCATGTCACAAGTATTTTAATTAGGACTTGGACATGGTAATTTTAATCACTTCCCTTGGCTATTTCATGTTTGCAGCTAAACAACTCACATTTTCTATAGTTTCATCATTTGTCAATTGACTGTTGAAGAACTTTCATCTTCTAGAGATTTGTAAGTATTTTTTGTCCGCTGATCCAATGAATTCTTGATCTGGTTAGTTGAACCCTCAATTGTTCCCTCTTGAAATCTGTGCATTCTCAATGTATATTAATCTAAGTTTGTTTAAAGTGTTGCTACTGTGGGTCTTAATTTTATTGGTAGGTGTGGTGAAATTGTTTACTCTAGACCATATTTCTCTTGTCATTGATGTTGGATTTCATATTTCATAAGCTATTAATAAATCTGGTAGTGTGGTTTATCTTTGTTTCTTTTTGTTTTGTGATAATGTATTTTGTGACTAAATTTTGATAGTAGGTATGGTAAAATTCTTCACGGTAGACCATATCTCTCATGCTATTGATATTGGCTTTTCTGATGCATGAACTATTAAGTTCGGTAGTGTGGGTTAAACCTAGATTTTTTTATTTTATGATAATAGTTTATGTGGCTATCTCGCCTTTCTCGAATGTCCATAATAGTTTTTGTGGCTATCTCGCCTTTCTCGAATGTCCATAAGTCATTGACAACATAAATATGTGAATCATGATAAACTTAGAGATATTTTAATATAATTAGTTATTACCTTGAGAGTTTTTCTTTAAAATGTCTTCGTTAAGCCACTTTGAAGTTATTATGACTAAGAGTTTGTATTTGTATCTACTGGAATGCTGCCCATCCCTTTAGAAATGTACATGCCTATTATAAGAAAGTGTAGCTTCTAGTTATGTCTTGATAAATAAAATTAGGTCAAAATGTATCAGTTTCATACTAAGAAAATGACCACCATTGTCTGATCAAAAAACTGAAGTCTGAAAATATCTTTACTTGAAGTGTACAAACATTGGCTGAACTCTTTGTTTGCTAGTGTGTCATCTCCGAAACTTTAAGTTACTGATTTTCTAGTTGTTAATTTATCTTGTTTTTGGGTTAACAATGTGTAGTACTGTAAAGTGGTTGATGAAAATGATATTATGCTTGTTGAACATTGTTGCCTTATGTTTCATATTGTATCATAAATCATATTTTTTTTGATTTCTTGTGCCACATAGATTACTATGAATAATTTAGATAGAAGTTGGATGAGTCTAAGAAGAAGCTCTGATGAGTTCATAAATAGAGTGAAGGATTTCCTTTATAAAGCATTTGAACGAGCTTCTAAAGGAAATGAAATATTGTGCCCTTGTGAGGGTTGCAAGAATCGATATTGGTGTTACAGAAATATGGTGGAGGATCACTTGTTTGCAAAAGGATTTGTTGAAGGATACAACAGGTGGATTTTTCACGGGGAAAGAGTATCCTCTAGTACATCACATCCAAGCAGTAATGATAAAGATTGTAACAGACATGATGATATTGATGGACTGCTTCATGATACTTTTAGAAATATAGAGGATGATGCAGGCCATGAAGAATGAGTGAGAGAAGGACTATCTGAAGATGCAAAAAGGTTTTTCAGAATAGTCAAAGAAGGGAAAAAATAGTTATATCCAGGGTGTGAGAAGTTAAGCAAGTTGAGCTTCGTCATTCGGTTATACTTGCTTAAAAGCCTACATGGATTGAGTAATGTGGCATTTTCAGATGTGTTAGACTTGTTAAAAGAAGCTTTTCCCTTTGCTCAACTGCCTGAGTCTTTCAATAAGGCTAAAAAGATGATAAAAGATCTAGGTCTTGGTTATGATAAAATTCATGCATGTCTTAATGATTGCATGCTATTTTGGAAAGACAAGTCAGAGGCAGATAATTGCACTATGTGTGGGTCTTCTAGATGGACTAATGTTAGTGACTGTTCGACTAGTGCAACCTCTAAAATACCCGCAAAGTTTTTGAGATACTGTCCTTTAAAGCCTAGTCTTCAGAGATTGTTTATGTGTGCTGAAACGGCAGTTGTAATGAGATGGCATGCTACTGAACGACCTAATGATGGGAATTTAAGACACCCTATTGATGGAGAAGCTTGGAATCATTTTGATTCTTTGCATCCAACCTTCTTGAATGATCCTCGAAATGTCAGATTGGATCTTTCAAGTGATGGGTTCAATCTATTTTGAACCATGAGCATTTCCTATAGCACATGGCCAGCTATGTTGATGAATTATAATTTGTCTTTGTGGATTTGTATGAAGCCGGAGTACATAATGTTGTCAATGATCATTCTAGGTCCATATTCTCTAGGAAATGATATTGATGTGTACCTATAACCATTAATTGATTAATTAAATGAGCTATGGAAATTTGGGGTAGAAATATATGATGCTCATCCAAAGCAAACATTTCAAATGCGTGCAGCCTTATTATGGACAGTTAGTGATTTTCCAGCGCTAGCAATGCTGTCCAGATGGAACACTAAGGGAAAATTAGCATGCCCAACTTGTAACTATAACACATGCTCTCAATACCTCAAACATAGTCGTAAGATGTGTTACTTAGGTCATCGGGCATTTTTACCTCCTGATCATCCATTTTGAAGAGACAAGAAATCATTTAATAGTGCGGAGGATCATAGACCTGCACCTACACCACTGTCGGGCACAAAAGTGCTTGAAAAGTTACAAGATTTCAACAATGTCTTTGGAAAGGGCCAAAAGAGAAGGCGTCGGACTATTGAGGGTCCATAGAAGAAATGATCCATCTTCTTTCAATTACCATATTGGTCTACAAATCTATTGAGGCATAATCTAGATGTGATGCATATTGAGAAGAACTTTTTTGACTGTTTGCTTGCTACTTTACTGGATATAATAGAAAAGTCAAAGGATCACATTAATTCTCGCTGTGACTTGCAAGAAATGGGGATAAGGAAGGAGCTTCATCCAGTAAAATATAATACAAGGGAAAAAGTTTATTTAGCTAAATCCTGTTTTTCCATGAAACCAGAAGAAAAATAATTATTCTGCAGTGTGTTTAAGAATGTCAAATTACCAAAAGGGTGTGCCTCAAATATATCAAAGCGTGTAGACGTGGACAAGATGAAAATATTAGGCTATAAGAGCCATGATGCTCATATTATGATGCATTACATGATCAAAATTACAGTTCAAAAAATGTTGCCCAAGAATGTTGAAGTAGTCTTGATTAGGTTGGAAAACTTCTTTAAAGCCATATGTGGTAAGGTTATAAAGCGGGCAGATCTAGAGGGATTGCAGGCTGAAATCAAAGAAGTTGAATGTGAGCTTGAAAAGATTTTTCCTCCAAGTATTTTTGATATAATGGAGCATTTGCCTATCCATTTGGTAGATGAAATTAAGTTGGGGGGTCCAAATCATCTTCATTATATGTATCCTATAGAGAGAGAATTTTTTGAGTTGAAGGACTTTGTTCGTAATTGATTTAATCCAGAAGCATCAATTGTAGAGGGATTTGTTTCCCAAGAGTTCTTGACCTTTTGTTCGAGATACCTATATGATGGAGTGAAGACAAGATTTAGTAGGTACCAAACTGATCAGGATGATGAGGATGCTGAACAAGAGCAAGATGATCTACCAACTATATTCCCAAAGATAGGTCATCCAATTGAAAAAGAGAAGAAAAAAAAAGGAAAGGCTTTGAAGATTGATCAACAGTTAGCAAGTGAAGCGCATCGATATGTTCTGTTCAATACTGTAGATGAACAAGTAGAGAATTTTATCAAGTAAGTCTTTATGTTTTGAACTTTATATATTTTGTTATTGTACTGTAAAATTCAATATAAATGTTTAATGGTTGTATTTGATTATTCATACTTGCAGGGAACATAAGGCTTTAATTGAAGGTAGTATTAGATCAAATGCATGGACAAGAGCAAGGATTCATAGTCAAGAATTCGGCAATTGGTTAAAAGAGAAAGTTAAAACTGCTGAAGTTCCTAACAGTTAAGATGGCTAGCTAAAGGGCCTAATAGGGTGGCAAACAGAAGCTATACGACATACTTTGTTAAAGGATATCGATTTCATATATTAAAATAAGATTCCACATGCAAGTCTCAAAATAGTGAAGTGTTTTTGGCTGCGACAACTGACAGTTTTGCTAGTGCCCGAGATCAGAATACCATTGATGGAGAGGTTATGTATTACAGTGCTATTGATGATATTATTGATCTTGGTTATTATGGTTGTTTTGGTGTTATTCTATTTATATGTTCTTGGTTTTATAATGAAAAATATGAGTATGGGTTAACCCGTGTGTACTTCAACAGATTACGTAGTATGGATGACCCTTTTGTGTTGGCATCTCAAGTGCATCAAGTTTTCTATGTGGAGGATCCAACTGAGACGGATGTTTACTATGCTCAAAATAAAGTCCCTGTCGATTTTTATGACTTGGAGGAAGAAAACTATCCTAATATCGGAGAAACATTTTGGAGGGAGCCTACTGAAGACATTGGTCCCTCGAACAGATTAGCCGATGATGACATTAGATGGTCAAGAGAAGATATCCCTGTTGATGTTATTGATATTCCACTTGATGCACAATATTCAAAAGATGCAATTATGGAAACATCGGAAGAGGAGGATGATTATGATGATACTGATTAGGATTGGATTGAGCAGATGATTAAACTCATTTTCCTGGAATGTTATGTCTCTTATAATTTACACTTTAGTCGATTTGGTTACCGCTTTAACTTTAGATTAGGATCTTTTACTGGTGCTACCTCTCCGGTATACTTTTGTCTGTAAGCTCAACCTGATGGTCCTTATTAATCATATCTATTTACTTCAAAAAAACTTCTGAACTTGTTGTAATAAATATATATTGATCATGTGTTTTTAGTTTGTTTTGAGTGATTGATAAAGGTCTTTTAACATAAATACTTTGGTTATGTTTCTTACATGTATCTCATTATTCAATTTGTATTAGTTCTTTTTTCCTTAGAATTTTGTTATAAGTTGCTTAATTTTTACAGGACATTCAATATCTGGTATGTGAGCTAGCTAGTGAATCATTGAAGGGAGTCTCGACTTCAGTACTGACTGACTGTACTAACTGGAAGGTTTGTGTTTCTATCTTATTAACTATATGCAGTGTTATTTCAGTTTTGGTTGTGGAAATTTAAACTGTGGTACTAGAGTGGTCATATTCTTGCTGCATCTGTTTCAAGTTTGTCATAGACCAAAATGTAAAAATTTGACAGTACTACTTGGTTGTTTCCTTTGTATGAACAATGAAATACTACATTACTGCTGCTAGCATGGCTGTTATTGAGCCATTTGTAAGGTGTTCCTTTTGAGTCAATTAGTAAGACTTAATATAGGAACAACAGGTTGAAGCTTATTTTGAAAAGAGATGATAGACTAACATTGTCACTGTATGTTAAATTCTGCATATTGATTGCTCAGAAAGATTGCACCTGTTGATTCAAATGTAAGTCTCTTGCACTATTTTTTTATATTTTCAAAATTTGGACTACAATGATCACTTTATAAGTATGATGCTTACGTGTAGTATTATTTTGCTAGATTCAGTAATCATGACTCCAAGTAAAAACAATAATGTGAAAGGAAGGAAATACATAGCGGCAGGAAGTCTTACAACCATGGCTTGCAAACGGCTTTCGTCATTGAGAAGTGGTGAACAGATTCTGTGTCCAAACTCTTCTGTTGATCTAGTAGCGCAAGCTATGCTAGAACTGGTACCTCAAAAGTCTCCTCGAAAGACTTCCCTTCTAAAAGCACAAGCTATGCAGGAGCAAGTTCCTCTTTGCATCTCTGATAGAAAAACCTTTACAGGAACAAGTGCCTCGAAAGTCTCCTCTAAAATCCACCACTCTGAAAGCACAAGTTGTACAGAAGCAGGTGCAACAAATGTCTCAAAATTCTTCCAATGTAAAAGCACAGGTTGTGTAGGAAGCAATTCATCAGGTGACTCAGAAATCTTCCACTGTAGAATTACGGGTTGTGCAGCAACCATTGCAATGGGTGATTCGGAGTTTATCCACTCTCAAAGCACAAGTTGTTCAAGAAAAACCTCAACAAGTGCATATGAATTCTTCCGCTGTAGTAAAAGAAGTTGCAGAGGAAACATTTTAACAAGTGCCAAAAGATTCTTACACTCTAGAAGGAGAAGATGTACATGACCAAATGCAACAAGAACCACTGAATTCTGAAGAAAATGAACTATGTGGAGAAGAAGGCAAGCACATTTATATTTACTTTTAAATATTGAGATGCATTTCAATATAAAATCAGCTTATATTGTTGCATTGTATGTTGTTTAATTCTTCTTTATATTATTGTAGACCCTTTGAATCAAAAAAATGCAATGCATTGTCCCCTTCATATACACAAGTGGAATCATGTAGATACAAAAAAGGACTTGTGGGAATATACCCTGGTTTGAGTTCTTACTTTTCTGATTTTGGTTAAGATCATTTTGTACTTTTATATTACTAACCCAAAGAACGAATTGTAGGAGAAATATGATATTTCTGATGATGGAAAGGAGTGGGTTTTGGATGGAATTCAATTGTCACGACCCGAAATCAGGCCATGATGGCATCTACATAACCCTCCAATAGACAAGCCCATCTCAAACATGCAGAAAGTAGTAAATAATAATTTAACTAAAGAGAAGCGGAATATATAACAAAAGACAGCGACAAAGAATATATATACATACAACGTACACAATATACAAAAGATGGCCCTAAAATGACCGAAAAGACAAAATGACCCGAACACCAATCCGGACTTGGTGTCACTAGTACAGGAGAAACTAAAGCAAGGAGTAGCTACACAATAACCTCTGTCTATCCAAAATACAAAATATAGACAGGAAGTACAAGATGGAAAGCAAGTAAAGTCTCCAAAAGCGCCAGGAACTCACCGCGATCCGAACAACAATGGGCCTCGAACGACATGAGATAAACGAGGGTGGCTCGTACTAGGTGTTGCATCAGAAAAGAGATGCAGAGTGTAGTATGAGTACCAAAACAATGGGTACTGGGTAGGCATCATAGGCCGACCGAGCGCAGAAAGATAATATATACATATAAATTACAGGAAAGCAACTAACTATACAGGAATCCTCCTAAATCTAGTTATAAAGCCGAAAACATGTCAATAAATAAAAAGAAAAAGGGAAACAACATCCAGCCAAACCAGAGTCCATCCACATGCCAAAGCAAATGCAATGCGATGCACGATGATGCATATATGAATGCAATATAATATAAACCCGGAATACTGCATTGGGCGCCCGGAATACCTCATCGGACTATGTATATATGTATATAAAATAATAAAATACCTGGAATAATGTATCGGGGGTCCGGAATACCGCATCGGACTAATATGTATATAAATGAGAAAGTAAAATACCCGGAAAAATGCATTGGGAGTCCGGAATACAGCATCAGACTATAAATTTATATACAGAAAATAGTAGTTCCTCTTTCCCTCTCAAAAACCAAGGTGATACTCAAAATAGCTTGATTAAGTCAAAAATCCATCACAACAGTAGAAAAACCTCTTTTCAAACCCAAAAGTCTTTGAAAAATCATTTTACGTACTGTACCAATGATATGCCATGCGATATGAGTATGAATGTTCACAACCAGAGGAATAATCACGCCATCAGATCAAACAAGGCAAAAGTACCCTCTAAAACAAGAGAAATGACCTGGAATCCATCCAAATCCTAGACATGGCCTCGGGCCCATAATTACATGCAACGATAGAATAAAGTGGTAAAGCAGAAAATAAAAGCGGGAAACAAAGAGCAAGCTCTATTCTACCTCTAAAGCCTCCTAAAAGCATTCTAAGGGTCTTAGACTAGTCACATAAAAGAAACCAACTCCTAGGCTAAAGATAACATACAGTGCTAGTGCTAAAAACCCAAAATGGCCAAATAACATGATAAACAGGGTTTAAGCCTAAAGTCTATCTAAAATTCAACCTAGTGTTCCAATAACATATAAACATATATAATCCAACTAAACTCAGTCTAGAAGGTAAACCGTAATCTACCTCGGGGCCGAACTACAAGCATGAACTGTCACTCGTGTGCCTTCCCCTTCCGAATAGACTCAGAAAGCTGCCATGCTATCAAGAACATAAACTATGTGTCAAGATGAGTCCAATGATACCCATATTGCTACACTTGTATCCGTGTCGATATTCGGGGTAAAAAGGGGCCCGCGAGGACCACAACCCGAAACCAAAAATGAAAAGAACCACGATGGCCCCAATGATGCAAAGAAGGCATGCTCCAAATTTGAGCACAATTTGCTAAGGAAAAAGGGGTCAAAACAGCCTGCAAAGGTTGGGGTTTAAAGAATGGAATTTCAGAAATTAAAACGGAAATTGGGCAAGTATTACTTACCAAAATGATGGAATTCTAGCCAACACGGAGAATTCACCACCCCAATGAGCATGCACAAGCCGTAAGGCAGCCACTACAACAAAACCCCAAGCTTGGGATGAGGGCATCAATGGTGGAATTCAAGAAAGTCTAGGTGGAGAAGAAGCTTACCAAGGGACAAAGGATGACGGAGAATCAATGAACAAACGACTCCCCAAGTGTTAGAATAAATATGGAGAAAATTGTTCGAGAGAAATCAGAGTTTTAGAGTGATAAAGTGTGATAAACAAAGCTGGAAAAATGAACTTTCAGCTATATATAGCTGCTGAAAAAATGGCCAGCGCCAACAGCGCTGAAGGATGGCAGACGCCTCAGCGCTATCGCGCTGGGATGGCGCGATTGCGCTAAAGGTTGGTAGGCGCTGAGGCGCGATCGCTCTGTCCTTGGCGCGATTGCGTTGAAGGCTGGCCTGCAACTAAATTTCTGCAACTTTTAGAGAACTCCACGGGGTGTTTCGGGCACAATCGGAAACCGATATTAAAAAACCAATAATGCTAACAGACTGGAAACGACGTTCCAGACTCAACGAAATTGATGAAACTCCCATAAGAGGTCGTTTCGAAGAAATGTTGACCCAAGTCAACACTAACAAAAAGGAACTCAAGGGCTCGAAATGAGTTTGACTCACCCGGAACCCAAACCAACAACCTCCCTAGCCCAAACTCAACATTTCGGAGCTAATGGCGCTGACGGAATCCCCATCCAAGGCCGTCTTCTCTGAATGTCGATCAAAGTCAACCCTACCATCCAAACTGACTCCAAAACACACAAAGCCACACAAAACAAAACCAGAAGCACTCAGACCCAAACCAATGGTCCCACTAGACCAAAATCCCCGTTTCGGAGCCAATGAAACTGTTGGAATTCAATTCTGATCGCGTTAACAAAGAAAGGTTACCAAAGTCAAAGATTTACCAATTTTTAAAAGATAAAACAGGTAAATGGTCACAACGACCTAACGAACGGCCTGGGCACCGAACTGTCAGTCCCAGCAAGTCATAAATGACCTGGAGCCATTGAGGGAAAGCTCAAAATGCAGAAAAAGCATGGAAAATAGAAAATGACCTGGAGGGTCATTACAACATCCACTACTAAAAGAACTTTCATCTACGAAAGTTAAAATAAGCATAGTACCTGAAGACTCTAAAAGACGAGGATAATGGGTCCGTATTTCGGTCACGATCTCCCAAGTAGCCTCCTCGACAAGATGATGCCTCAACTGAACATTAACTGACAGAATATCCTTGGACTTCAACTTCCTAACATGCATGTCCAAAATAGCAATAGGCTCCTCCTCAAAGGCTAACGACTCATTCAACTGAACCGACTCCAACTGAAGCACGTAAGACTCATCCAGGATGTACCGCTACACCATAGAAACATAAAACACCAGATGAATAATAGTAAGAGCAGGAGGCAAGGCCAACTCATAAGCAACCTTTCCAATACGACGAAGGATCTCAAATGGACCAATAAACCTCGGACTGAGCTTGCCCTTCCTCCCGAACCGCATCACACCCTTCATGGATGACACCTGAAGGAACACACTGTCACCAACCATAAACTCAAGATCTCGAACTCTCTAGTCAGCATAACTTTTCTGACTACTCTGCGCAGTACGGATTCTCTCTTGAATAACCCAAACTCTATCCATAGAATCATAAAGCAAATCAGTACCCCACGGTCTAACCTCGAAAGAATCAAACCAACCTATCAGAGATCTGCACCGCCTACCATATAAAGCCTCGAACAGAGCCATATGAATGATGGAATGGTAAATATTATTATATGAAAACTCTGCTAAGGCTAAACACTGGTCCCACTGACCCCCAAAATCAATAACACAGGCTCGCAACATATCCTCCAGAACCTGAATAGTACTCTCTGACTGTCATTTGTCTGCAGATGAAAAACAATGCTAAGCTTAACTCTAGTACCCAACTCTCTCTGAATAGACTGCCAAAGTTGCAAAGTGAACTGAGTACCTCGGTCAGAAATGAAACTGGCACCCCATGCAAACGGACAATCTCTCGAATATAGATCTAGGCCAACCTCTCAGAACTGTAGGAAGTCTGAACTGGCAGAAAGTGAGCAGACTTTATGAACCTATCCACGATAACCCAAATAGCATCAAACCTCCGCAAGGTACGTGGAAATACGACTACAAAGTCCATGGATATACGCTCCCACTTCCACTCCGGAATGGGTAGCTTCTGTGATAAACCACCTGGCCTCTGGTGCTCGTACTTCACCTGCTGATAGTTCAAGCACCTAGATACGAAAGCCGAAATATCCCTCTTTATCCCACACCACCAGTAGTGATGCCTCAAGTCACGATACATCTTAGCTTCCCCGGGATGAATGGAATATCTAGAGCAATGAGCCTCCTCCAATATCAATCTGACCAAGTCACCAACTCTAGGAATGCAAATACGACCCTCGATCCTCAAAACACCCCCTGAATCTAAAGTCGCCTTCCTAGCCTCACCACTCAACACCTTGTCATGAATGATCCTCAATCTTGTATCATCAAACTATTATGCTCGAATCTACTTCAACAAGGAAGACCTAGCCTCAACACAAGCAAGAATACGGCCCGGCTCAGAAATGTCAAGTCGAACCAACCAATTAGCCAAGGACTGAATGTCCCAAGCTAAAGGTCGCTCCTTCGTAGCTAAGAAAGCCAAGATACCCATACTCACCGTCTTCTGACTCAAGGTATCCGCTACCACATTTGCCTTACCCGAATGATAGAGGATAGAAATTTCATAGTCCTTCAGTAACTCTAACCACCTCCGCTGCCTAAAATTTAGATCTTTATGGCTGAAAATGTACTGAAGACTATGATGGCCAGTTAAGATCTCATAATGCACGCCATAAAGATAATGCCTCCACATCTTTAATGCGAAGACTACCACTGCTAACTCCAAGTCATGTGTAGAATAGTTCCTCTCGTGAAACTTCAATTGTCAGGAAGCATAAGCAATAACCTGGCCCTGCTGCATCAACACACAACCCAAACCAATACCTGATGCATCATAATATATGGTGAAACCTTGACCCTCGATCAGAAGTGTAAGAATCGGAGCTGAAGTCAACAAGGCCTTGAGCTTCAGAAAGCTCGCCTCACACTCATCTGATAACTGGAAGGGGACATTCTTCCAAGTCAATCTAGTCAATGGTAATGCTATCGAAGAAAATCCCTCCACAAACCATCTGTAATAACCTACGAACCCGACAAAGTTGCGGACTTCGGTAGGAGAAGTAGGCCTAGCCCAATCACGAACTGCTGTAATCTTCGCCGGATCTACCATAATCCCATTCTTAGACACCATGTGCCCCAAGAATGCCACAGACTCAAGCCAAAACTCATACTTAGTGAATTTGGCATACAATTGGTGGTCTCGCAAAGCCTGAAGTACAACTCTAAAATGTTGCTCACGCTCCTCCCTACTCCTCGAATAAATCAGAATGTCATCGATGAACACAATCACAATCGAGTCCAGGTAAGTACTGAATACATGGTTCATCAACTCCATAAATGTTGTTGGGGCATTAGTCAACCCAAAGACATGACTAGGAACTCATAATGGCCGTATCGAGTCCTAAATGCAGTCTTTGCGATGTCCTCAGCCCTAATCCTCAACTGGTGATAACCGAACCTTAAATCTATCTTAGAGAACACTGTTGCACCCTGTAGCTGATCAAACAAGTTATAATACGAGGCATCAGATATATGTTCTTAACTATCACCTTATTCAATTGCCTGTAGTCGATACACATACGCATAGACCCGTCCTTCTTCTCCACAAATAGAATCGAAGCACCCTACGGAGACACACTAGGCAGGGTAAACCCTCTACTCAACAGATCCTAGAGCTGATACTTAAGCTCCCTCAACTCAGCATGTGCCATTTGATATGGCAGAATAGAAATGGGCTTGGTGCCCGGCTTGACATCGATACCAAAATCTATGTCATGATCAGGAGGAAGACCCAGAAGATCAGAAGGAAACACATCTGAATACTCGCAAACCACAGGAACTGACTCAAGAGGAGGTGTGATGGCACTAGTATCACGGACGTAGGCAAGATATGCTAAGCACCTCTTCCCAACCAACCGTTGGGTGCTCAGGAAAGATATAACTCCCCTCAGTATATGGATATCGGCTCCCTTCCATATAATAGGAGGGATAACAGGAATCCAAAGAGTAAAAGTCTTGGCAAAGAAATCCAAGACCGCATGATCAAGAACAAACAAGTCAACCCAGGTGTCATACCCCAAGATAGTCACCCCACAAGCTCGATACACCTGATACACTACTAAAGAATCACCTACGGGAGTAGATAAACGCAAAGGCATAGGCAAGGACTCACAAGCAGACCCCAAATGAGTAGCATAATAATCAGATACATATGGAAATGTAGACCTCAGATCAAATAAAGCAGAAGCAGACTGATGACAAACGGAGATCATACCTCTTATCACAGCATCTGAAGCCTCGGCCTCGGTCCAACTTGAAACTATATACATGTGGCCCTGACTTCCACGACCACCTGACCTACCAGACTGAGGGCCACCTCTAGTGCCCTGGGGACAACCCCTACTACTTTGTGAACCGCTTCTAGCTGAAGGTGTTGGAGCCCTGGGGGCCTGAACTAACGGATCATGTCGCCTAGGATGTTGTACCGATGGGCACTCCCTAGTAAAGTGGCCTATCTCACCACACTCATAACAAACCCGACCATGTGTACTCTGATGTGAAGTCCTAGCTGAATCAGAATGACCACCACGACTGGTAGACCCTGAATGACCACATCGGTGAGTAGGAATGAGACTCTGGCTACTCTGACCCTCAGTAGTCTCTAATATTGCTTGAACAGGCCAGCTCGGCTGGAAACGCTGCTGGTGGTGACCTCTACCATAATAGACCCTACCACGCCTCTGTGAACCGTTGTAACTGCCCTGATGGTGGGGCCTCTTATCACTGCCCCTTGGGCTTCACAAACTATCCCCTCAATAGTACAGGTATTAATAACTATCTCCAGAAAAGACTTACCCGATGCCACCATACCCTCTGTGGCCAAGTGGAGGTGCAAGGTCAAACCCCGAACAAACCAGTGTACTATCTCGTGCTCGATGGGAAGAATCATAGTGGCGTGTCTGGACAGCTGGTGGAAGCAAACCTCATACTCAAACACTGTCATGGAGCCCTGCTCCAACCCAGCAAAATGATTCATCAAACGCTCCCTCATGTTGTTTGGTACATATTTCTCCAGAAAAGCTGCGGAGAACTAATCCCATGTAAGTGGAGGCGACCTGGCCGGTCTACAAGAAACATATGACCTCCACCACTGTTTCGCTGGACCATCCAGCTGAAACGCAGTGTAATCGGCTCTGTGAGACTCAACTAACCCTAAATTATATAACCTCTCCTGGCAGCTAGTCAGAAACTCATGCGCATCCTCCCTAGAAGCACCTGAAAACCTTGGAGGACCCAATATCAAGAACCTACCCAGCATCTTCTGCTCCTCAAAAGATATAATTGGCATGGATGGAAGAGAGGGAGCAACTGCAGGGACCGATAGTACCTCAAATCTGGGAGCCGCAGCAATAGGCCGTGCTCGTGAACCCTGTGCTGCCGCCTGAGCTGAAGTCTGAGCCTCACCTCAAACCTGAGAACCAATTGGAGTGCTCGGTGAAGCGGCTGGTTGAGTCATACCCTCAAGAAACCCCAACAATCGAACCAAGGTGTCCTGCAATACTGGAGTAGCTACAAAACCTGTCAGATGCTGGGCTGGCCCCACATGCTCCGGCTCATACTGAACCTCATCCGCTCTAACCTTAGGATCTGGTGACAGTGATCTAGCCCGGGCCCGAGATGGTTCCACAGCCCGTGCCCTGCCTTGACCTCTGGGTCAACCTCTACCCCATCCCCTGGTTGGGGCTCTAACTGCAGGGGAAGGGGCCTCGTCCTCACCCACTGAAGATCTCATTCAAACCATCTGAGAAGGAGTGAAACAAATATACTTAGGAGTTGATCAAACCAAGTAAGCACGATAAAGAATCAAACAAAATGAAGCCTTTCCAAAGGAATGTCATATAGCCCCTCACAGATAGGATACGGACGTCATCGTACCTTATCCACGAGGCTCTACTAGACATTTTCTCTTATACCGGTGAGATCGGTGAACCTATAGCTCTGATACCACTCGGTCACGATCCAAAATTGTGCCATGATGGTGTATACATAACACCCTCAGTAGACAAGCCCATCCCAAACACGCGGAAAGTAGTAAATAATAATTTAACTAAAGAGAAGCGGAATATATAACAAAAGATAGGGCCAAAGCATATATATACATACCAATGTACACAATATACAAAAGATGGCCCTAAAGTGACCAAAAAGACAAAACGACCCAAACACCAACCGGGACCTGGGGTCCCTAGTACAAGAGCGACTAAAGCAAGGAGCAGCTATACAATAACCTCTGTCTATCAAAAATACAAAATATAGATAGGAAGTACAAGATGGAAAGCAAGTAAAGTCTCCAAAAGCACCGGGAGCTCACCGCGATACGAACAACAACGGGCCTCGAACGACAGGAGATCAATGAGGGTGGCTCATACTAGGTTCTGCATCAGAAAAAGAGATGCAGAGTGTAGTATGAGTACCAAAATAACTGGTGCTCAGTAGGCATCATAGGCCGACCGAGCGCAAAAAGATAATATATAAATATAGGTTACAGGAAAGTAGCTAATTATACAGGGATCCTCTTAAATCTTGTTATAAAGCCAGAGACATGTCAATAAATAAAAAGAAAAAGGGAAACAACATCCATCCAAACCAGAGTCCATCCACATGCCAAAGCAAATGCAATGCGATGCACGATGATGCATATATGAATGCAATATAAAATAAACTCAGAATACCGCATCGGGCGCCTTGAATACCTCATTAGACTATGCATATATGTATATGAAATAATAAAATACCCGAACAAATGCATCGGGGGTCCAGAATACCGCATTGGACTAATATGTATATAAATGAGAAAGTAAAATACCCGGAATAACGCATTGAGAGTCCAGAATACCGCATCGGACTATAAATTTATATACAGAAAATAGTAGTTCCTCTTTCACTCTCAAAAACCAAGGTGATACTCAAAATAGCTCGATTTAGTCCAAAATTCATCACAATAGTAGAAAAACCTCTTTTCAAACCCCAAAAACTTTGAAAAATCATTTTTGGTACTGTAAAAAATGATATTCCATGCGATATGAGTATGAATGTTCACAAGCAGAGGAATAATCACACCATCATATCAAACAGGGAAAAAGTACCCTCAAAAATAAGAGAACTGGCCTGGAATCCATCCAAATTCTAGCGATGGCCTCGGGCCCACAGTTACATACAACGATAGAATAAAGCGGTAAAGCAGAAAATAACGTGCAAGATCTATTCTACCTCTAAAGCCTCCTAAAAGCATGCTAAGGGTCTTAGACTAGTCATACAGAAGAAACAAGCTCCTAGGTTAAAGATAACATACAATCCTAGTGCTAAAAACCTGAAATGGCCAAATAACATGATAAACAGGATTTAAGCCTAAAGTCTATCTAAAATTCAACCTAGCATTCCAGTAACATATAAATATATATAATGCAACTAAACTCAGTCTAGAAGGTACACTGTAACCTACCTCGAGGCCAAACTTCAAGCACGAACCGTCACTTGTGTGCCTTCCCCTTCTGAACAGTCTCAGAAAGCTACAACACTATCAAGAACATAATCTATGTATCAAGATGAGTCCAACAATACCCATATTGCTACACTTGTAGCCGGGTCGATATCTGGGTCAAAAGAGGGCCTGTGGGGTCCATAACCCAAAACCAAAAATGAAAAGAACCACAATGACCCCAACGATGCCAAAAAGGCATGATCCAAATTTGAGCACAATTGGCCAAGGAAAAAGGGGTCAAAATAGCCCGTTGGGGTTTAAAGAATGGAATTTCAGAAATTAAAACGGAAATTGGGCAAGAATTACTTACCAAAATGATGGAATTCCATCCAACACGAAGAATTCATCACCCCAATAAGCATGTACAAGCTGTAAGGCAGCCACTACAACAAAACCCCAAGCTTGGGATGAGGGCATCAATGGTGGAATTCAAGAAAGTCTAGGTGGAGAAGAAGCTTACCAAGGGAAAAGGATGATGGAGAATCCACAAACAAATGACTCCCCAAGTGTTAGAATCAATATGGAGAAAATTGTTGGAGAGAAATCAAAGTTTTAGAGTGAGAAAGTGTGAGAAACAAAGCTGGAAAAATGAACTTTCAGCTATATATTGCTGCTGGAAAATGGCCAGCGCCATCGGCGCTAGGCCAGCGCCAACAACGCTGAAGGGAGGCAGACGCCTCGCCGCTATCGCACTAGGATGGCGCGATTGCACTGAAGGTCGGCAGGCGCGATCGCACTGGCCTTGGAGCGATTGCGCTGAAGGTTGGCCTGCAACTAATTTTCTGCAACTTTTAGAAAACTCCACGGGGTATTCCTGGCACAATCGGAAATCGATATTCAAAAACCAATAATGCTAACAGAGTGGAAATGACATTCCGGACTCAATGAAATCGACAAAACTCCCATACGAGGTTGTTTTATAGAAATGTTGACCCATGTCAACACTAACGAAAAGGAACTCAAGGGCTCGAAATGAGTCTGGCTCACCCGAAACCCAAACCAACCACATCCCTAGCCCAAACTCAATATTTCGAAGCTACCAGCGTTGATGGAATCCCCATCTGAGGTCGTCTTCTCTAAATATTGACCAAAGTCAACCCTACCAGCCAAACTGACTCCAAAACACACAAAGCCACACAAAACCAAATTGGAATCACTCAGGCCTAAACCAATGGTCCCACTAGATCAAAATCCCAGTTTTGGATCCAACGAAATTGTTGGAATTCGATTTTGAGCGCATTAACCAAGAAATTTGACCGAAGTCAAAGATTTACCAATTTTTAAAAGCTAAAATAGGGAAATGGTCACAACGACCTAACGAATGGCCAGGGTACTGAATCGTCAGTCCCGGCAAGTCATAAATGAGCTGGAGCCGCTGAGTGAAAGCTTAAAATACAGAAAAAGCATGGAAAATGGAAAATGACTTGGAAGGTCGTTACATCAATCTGCTCAGAGGAAGTAAAAGAATCATTTGTATAAGAAGCACTTTAAGCCCTTTGATAATGACGAACTTCGAATAGCAAAAAAACCCGATGATATTTCAGAATATGATTTCAAGGATCTTCCCAAATATTGGCACTCCGACGAGTTCAAGGTTAGATCATGCACACTTTAAAATTGTTCTGTTTCATTTATATGGATATGTTAGATCATAATATAATAAAACCCACCATTCTAAAACTATAGTAAGATAGTTTTGTATGATCATTGTGAATCTTATCACTCGGTTTATTTATATTCGCATTGACTCACTTAACTATTCTTGATTTATTGTTTAAGTAGATTTGTTGGGTCATTTACTTACATAAAATGCATGAAACAAATACCAAGAATCGAAAAATTTGAAGAATCCACATACTGCTGGTAAAACAAGTTTTGTTGTGATACGTGATCAATTGGTTTGTTCTCTTCTGATTCTCTCATTAAATATAAGCTTGCTGTCATTACAAGATTTTTGACTGTCATTACAAGCTTTTTGATACTAAATTTTATGTAATTAGGAAAAAGAGAAGGAAACCCCCGGTGAAGTTTCACTTAAAGAAATCTTTGTGGCTACAAGAAAAAGAAAAGCTGGACGAGCATACAAGGACATTCATGAGGATACGATCAATAAAATTGTATTATTAATCTTTATTGTTGACATTATTTAGTTGTTCTTATATAGGCTCAGTTTGATTTAATTAAATTCTCATCATTTAAACTTGATTTGTAGGCTGAAATAGAGAAAGTTCAAAGTCATAAACAAACTGAAGATGGCAGTCAATTTGTTGAGGCTTGTGCATCTATCCTAGGACCTGAACATCCAGGATTTGTGAGATTATATGGGCGAGGAGTTACTAAAACCTCCTTGAAAAGGAAGGGACATCTTGGACCCTCTGCAAGTGCTACTACTGAGATGCAACAAAAATTGAAAGACTTAGAAGATAGGATACTAGAAAAATTAGAAAAACAAAAAAGGCGCATCTATCATGAAGTTATGGTTGACATCCTTAAACGACGTAATCTTATGTACCATGGGATTCAATTGGATGCTGACAAATTGGAAACAGCTTGTGCTCAGTCCCAACAAGAAGATATCCAACTGATTAATCGGCCGTCTACCAGTAGCAACAACCAAGGTATAGTTCTCCTCTTCTTCCAAATTTTCATCATCTTCTTCTTTTTCTTTATTTTATTCTTCTTCTCCTTTTTCTTATAATTATTGATACTAAGCATTATTCATAGTTGTAACTCTGGAAGGTGCTGACAAATATTTTTCTTTTAATTCTCTCTTTTGGTTGGTTTGATACATCTGTCAACTGTCTCAAAGTTGTTATCAAATGAAATGGTTATATGGTTATGTTCTGGAAATGGTTATATGATTATATTCTGAAAATGGTTATATGGTTATATTCTGGAAATGGTTATATGGTTATAGGGTTATGTTGTCAACTTATATGGTCATGTTATGCAAATTAAGATCGATAGTGTTCTGGCAATTGGTTATATGATTATGTTGTCAAATTCAAGGTCAAATTATATGGTTATGTTCTGAAAATTAAGATGATAGCATTTGAAAATTAGTTATATGGTTATATTGTCAAATTCAAGGTCAAATTATATGGTTGTGTTTTGAAGTTAACACTATGGTGTAATTCCTTAAAAATCCAAACCATGTCATGGGGTAAATGTGATGTAAGATGTCCCATATCTTGACTTATTTTCAAAGTGTTTGCCTAACTGAAGTATGTTTAGTATGTGTCTTCACATACATACATTTGGTAATGAATATTGTTAGCAACATAATGAGCTCTTAAAAATTTACTTATATCATGTTGAATTTTGAGATTCAACAACCTAATGCTACTATAAGGGTAATGCTTTAATTGTGTTTTTTTAAAAACTGAATGTATATGCTTCCTAAAGGGGATACGTTGATCTCTCTGTAAGGTATTTAGTGTTTTGAGTGTATCTTGAATAGTATCTAAAGTTAGTTTGCTTAAAGTGTACGTCTTATCTTAAAAATGTGAGACCTCGTCAGCCTTGGCCTTCAATATTTTATTGAATAATTGAACTGCTACTAAGCTTTATTGAGTAATTGAACTTCAAAATTTATTTTTTTTATGTACAAATTTAAGTTCAAAATATGTACTTTGGCAGAACTATGGTATGGGGCAAGAGGATAGGAGTTTATGGTAATGAATCTGTTAAAAGCTTGACCATTGCTTTTAAGTGTTGAAGTATGTTTTGCATTTGACCTTGACATTTATAGTATGTTAAACTGCATCGCTGTTATAGTGTTTTGCTGGTACTTAACATGCATTGGCAATTCTAGTGCAACTCCAATAAAAACTTTTAACTTCTGAACCTGTGAAATGAGATGGTAATATTTGTATAACTTCTGGATGTTTATACTTTTTTGATGTACAAATTTAAGTTCAAAATCTATACTTTGGCAGAACTATGGCGTGGGACAGGAGGATAGAAGTTTGTTGTAATGTTTGTTAAAAGCTTGACCATTTCTTTTAAGTGTTGAAGTATGTTTTGCATTTGACCATGACATTTATATTATGTTAAACTACATCGCTGTGATAGTGTTTTGCTGGTACTTAACATGCATTGACAATTCTAGTGCAACTCCAATCAAAACTTTTAACTTCTGAACCTGTGAATTGAGATGGTAATATTTGTATAACTTCTTGATGTTTGTAAACTGTGGGATTGACTAACAACACATATAATTATTGGCTCAAAGTTTTCGGGAGCCTAGATATTGGTTTCATGTTGTAAAATTCTCTCAGATACACATTGAAGGAAATTTTATTGGCTTTCTCCTTTTATCTCACTACCTATCTTTGACTAAAATTGAAGTTTCAGCATATACTAATTAAAATTTAATCATAACTTATATTTATCGACTTTTGTAGGTGGAGATACTAATCAAGGAGATGATGAAAGCATTGATGAAAAAGGCAGTTGAGAGTTTTAGTTGCAAGTTGTCAAAACTTTGCTCTTTTGTTGACATTATGGCTCTTCACTTTTTGTTCACTGTACAGTTGAAACATGCATGTGCCAACTGTCTATAATTTGCCTATATATGGATAAGTAAGACTGATATTTTATATATTTTGCACCTATGGAAGATGACACATTATGATTAGGCTGTTTTGTATATTTTGCGCTTATGGTGGATGATATTATGTGACTGATCCTATATTTTGAAATATGATCATTCAGTTTCGTTTAGTAACTATCATTTTTTGTGGTATATACGATTTCGTGATTTTAAATATTTATATTTATAGCCCAGCCAATTGGAACATAGATGAATTGTTCCAATAGGTAAAAGAGAACTATAGAAATATCTTTTTCTAAAGCACAGGCTACCAATTGTTGGAACATATAAGAACTATTACAATTGGTAAAATATAACCGTTGCTATAGCATTTTTGGTCACTATGCAAACCCATTACAATAACAGTATTGACTGTAATAATTGAGCTAAAAAAATTGTTGCAACATAGATAAAATAACTGTTCCAAAACAATAGTAACAATTGCAATTGAGCTAAAAATTTCGTTGTTAAACAGGCAAAATAACTGTTGCAAAACTATACTAACCATTGCAATTGAGCTCTTTTTTTCGTTGCAACATAGGCTATACAACCATTGTAAATCATCAATTGTAATGGTTTTAAATATTCCAATTGATATATAAATTATCCGTTATAGAGGGATGAATAACCGTTGCAATAGGTGTGTTTTAAGCAACGGTTTAGTGGACTGTTACAAGGAATCATTGCCATAGATCTATGGTCACGCGAGCTGGTGGGGCGGGTATAACCCATGTTTCTATTGTATGATTGGAATAGTTTTAAGGCCTGCATCAATGATTTCCTTGGTGTTGTAGTAGGCCCATTTTACAGTAGTGGCTCTGGAGCGTGGAATTTGGTCTAGTTGGACCTTTGGTCAGGATCCGAGATCTTTTCAGCTTGGAATTCTTTCTCGATCTATGTTTTTAGGCCAGTTAGGCTTGTTTGGTTGACTTTGGTCAATATTTGGAGAAGACAGCCTCAAATAGAAATTCCATCAATGCTGTTAGCTCTGTAACGTCGAGTTTAGGCTAAAAACAATTGATTCGGGTCCCGAGGCTTCCAAACTTGATTTCGGCCATTGGGTTCCATTTTGGAAATAGTTGGCCTAATGTTGATTTTGGGCATGGGGTCTACTTTTCATTAAATTGACCTCCGATGGAAGTTTTGTTGATTCCGTTGAGTCCATAACGTCGTTTTCACTCAAATAGCACTATTAGATTTTGAGTATCGGGTTTCGATTATGTCCGGAATAACCCATAGAAATTTTGGCATTGCTGGTTACTGGTGTGGTGCCAGGGAGCCGGCTGGGCCGCGCCTGCGCACCCATGGCCGCCCCTGCGCCCATGCCAACGCCTGGCCTCCAGCGCGCCAGCACCCCTGCGTGCCATGGTCCGCCCCTGCACCATGGCTGGCCCCTTTTTATACCTGTTGGCAGCTCATTTTCAGCCCTTTCCACCATTTTCAAACCTCGATAAATTCTCCATTTTTACTCCAATTTTCACCTGTTCATCCCCATTTCTTGGAGGAATAATTGTTGCTGATCCAGACTCGTTTATTGGCCTCGTAAATAGGTAAAATCTCTTGTTAATTTTGGTTATTTTCCATAAATTTCACTCTTTAAATCCTTGATTCTTGGGGCTGTTTTGACCCCTTCTCCTGGTCCATTTTTGTTCAATTATTGAGCATGTTCTCTTGGGAACATGGGGAACACCATGGTGTTTTTTGATTCTAGTTTCGGGTTGCAGGGCCTATGGGCCCATTTGTGGCCCAGATTTTGACCCGATTATGTTTATAGCATTATGGGTATCGTTAGTCTCGTATTAATGTGTAGATTATTGTGTTGATAGTGTTTTTAAAAATTGGAGCTTCTCATAGAAGTTTAAGCCTGGGTGATGCCATCCCCAAAGCTATTCGTCGGACGATAGGTAGGTTATGGCTTTCCCCTCCTAGACTTTGTGTACATAGGCGTATCCTTGGGTCGGTTGTTTTAGGTTGGTACCCCATACCTTGTCCACCTTTTTGGCCGCTTATTTCATACATTATTTGTAGTATTTGTATCGTATATTACCCTTGTGGTCATGTGCGGCTTTGTATTAACTCTGGAACATAGATGATAGGTTATTAGGGAATGTTCGTGAGTCCCAGACATGGAGTTATCCTTTTAGGCTGGTTATGATTGTTGTAGAGATGTTGATCCTGTGAAGGGCTGATAGGAATGTTTGTGAGCCATTTTGGGCTACCCTATTGTTTGTGAGCATACCATATATGAAAAAGGTTTTTCCCTGTATGTTTTACTTCAGTTTTGGCTTTGGGCCTACTATAGACGGTTTTTCCTAAACTTGCATGGCCTCGAGGGCCCATTTTTGGTAATACGACTTCGAAACGGTTTTTGAAACTGGCTTTTATAAAACCTCTCAGAGTAGAGAGGATATTATGATGATTTGATTACTGGGTATTCCTACTGATACTAGGCTCTGCTGGGCAGAGCAGAAGACTTGATCTTATTACTGATTTAGACCAGGATACACTCTGGGCACCCTTTGAGGGGGTTATTAAGACTTTTATCACTGATTTAGACCCGAGTATACTTTGGGCATCCTTTGAGAGGGTCTTTTGAGATCACTACTACTGTTTTAGACATGGGTCAAAGTCGAGCATGTACTACGAGATTTTGAGTTTTGACCTACACTTAAGATTGTGCGGTTTTGTATGTGGTCGAGGGGTAGACCTCTGTGGACCCCTGTCATTCCTGGGCCACAGGTCACAAGCTGATGCAGCATGCCAGGAGAGAGGGTATACGGCGTAGGGGAGGTACACAAGAAAGAGCCTTCTATGGGTCCCACCTCTATATTGGCCCGTGAGGTACTTGAGAGGGAACATACCAGTTACTTTCACATCATATCATTATCATGCATTTGGCATGACGATTTCACCCTTGCTTGCTATTTGTTCAGTGTACTCTCCGGTTGTATGGGTGGCCGGAGGGTTTGTTTTAACTTGATTGCATTCCTCAGTTGTATGGGCGGTCGTTAGGACTGTAGGTAATTATATTACTTTCTTTCTTATTATATAGATTGTCATAGTACTTGGTTCTGAATTGGTAGGTGTTAGCCTGTTGAGGCTCAGATAGATTGGACTTTAGCATTGAGGGGCTAGTGAGTCCCATATTGTTGAGACTATTGAGTGGTCTTCTGAGCGGATTGTGGGTTCCTGATTCTATTCGTTAGTATGATTTTAAGTGGTGACTCTTGGTTATTGTGGTTTATTTGTTCCATCCTAGATTTATAACTACGAGGTTGATCCCTGTTTATATTAGTTTGAAGCTACATTTGTGATATGATTTCCATTAGTTTGTTGATCCCTTCTTGAGTATGTGAAACTTCTTCCTTCCTCCCCTTTATGGCATGGCACCTTTTGAGGCTTTGTATGGAAGGCGTTGCATATCACCGGTAGGTTGGTTTGATGGTTTTAGTTCTGGGCCACAAAGCACAGATTTTTTTTGAGATTCCTTAGATCAGGTTCGAGCAATTCAGGACAGACTTCGGGCAGCTCAGAGCAGGCAAAAGAGTTATGCTGATCGTAGGCTTCGTGCCCTGGGGTTTAGTGTCGGTGACTTGGTGTTTCTCCGTGTATTGCCCATGAAGGGCGTGATGAGATTTGGTAGGCGGGGCAAGCTTAGGCCCAAGTACATTGGGCCGTTTGAGATTCTTCAGAGGGTTGGTAGCGTTGCCTATCAGCAAGCCTTTCCTCCGATGTTTTCAGCTATACATCATATATTTCATGTTTCGATGTTGCGTGGGTATGTCCCATATGAGTCTCATGTGTTGCAGTGGGATTCAGTTCAGTTGGGTGAGGGTTTAGCCGTTGTTGAGGAGCCGGCAGCTATTTTGGCCAGAGATGTCAGGAGATTGAGGTCTCGAGAGATCCCGGTTGTTAAGGTTTGGTGGAGGCACCGTCCAGTCGAGGAGGCTACCTGGGAGACCGAGAGAGATATGCGGGATCAGTATCTGCAGCTGTTTGAGCCTTCAGGTACCCCCTTGACCTTGACTTTCGAGGACGAAAGTCCTTTTTAGTAGTGGATGATGTAATGACTCTTCCGGTCATTTCCACGTATACATTTTCCTTGTGCCGTTAGAGCTTGTTTGTAGCGGCCCCAAGTCATTTAAGGCTTGTCGGGACCGGTAGTTCGGTGCCGGGGCCATTTGTTTGGTCGTATGATAAGTTTTGAAGTCAAGCAAGTCGGCAAAAGTTATCGTAAGTTTCTTTAATAAATTTTCTGAACCTTGGGTAAAATGTCTCAGAGCGTTTCTCTCAATATATAAGGAGTTAGAAGTCCCCCAAAATACCAAATCGAAGGTCTACGAGTCTAGTTTCCAATGCACAAAATCTCACGTCCAACTGATCTCAGAGTAAAAAGTTATGACTATTTTACCGCAGACTGTCTGGCAGAAACCGGGTCGCGAACCGGGTCGGGTCAAGATCGATTTAAAGCCTCAACTTCACGTTTAAAAACGCCATTTCAATTCTGAAACAGTGATAAAACATAAGGGAGGGTTCCAAGAGAGTTCTTGAGTATCCAAATCGTGCGATGGTGTATTGCGAACCTAAATTTAAGAATTTCATTAGCATCGCGCGTATAAGAATTTTATTAGCATCGCGCGTATATTTGAAAATATTTTATTTTTAAGTTATATTTTTTTATTACTTTTTTAAAGTATTTTAAAGGTCTATGAAAAATACTTTTACCATGATATAATTGTGTATGTACTTATTTTATAAGGTTTGTATACATTGTAATATTTTAACGGAGATAGTAAATTTAGTTATGTTGAAAATTATTATTATAATATAGTAGGTTTTATTTGAAATAATTTTCTATTAATTATGGTATATTTAAAAAGTTGTATTTATTTTACCACAAATTTATGCAATATCCGAGTATATATGTAACGAGATAATAATAAGAGGTGTTACACCTCCACTTTCACGTGGAGGTGAAGGGAGTCGGCAACAAGTTTGGTGACAACTTGGTGTGCTGCCACTTGCCATTTAATATTAGCCTTCTATTTATTTGTTGTAGTATCTATACTAATTATATATTGGCAGCATATTACACTTGATCATATCTCTTTCTATATATATATTTATATGTGAAGAATACACTTCACGTTTTTTACTTAGCATCTCCAAAAGTAATTTCTACAAATATGGTGCTACACTAATAGTTTTGAAAAAAAGGATTTGGTAGGAGAAATATTTTTGATAACGTAGTTGATTCCCGAAGGAAAATCAATTATCTACGTCAAGTTATTCAAGCCCGAGTTCAAGTTTGATTTCGTTTCGAAGCTTCTTTTCGGAGAGGGTCGAGCTTGTCATCGGACGACAGGTAGGTTACGGTTTATTTTCCCTAGACTCCGCATATATAGGATAAAATTGTATTAATGGGCATCCTTGGGTTGGTTTATTAGGTTGGCACCACAGACCTCGACCGCTTTATTCATGTCCGCCTACTTTTGTTTCTCCGTTGCTTGTAGTACTTGACGATATATTTTATTTACCCTTGTGGTCCTGTGAGGCCTTGTTGACTCTGGAACATAGAAGGTTGGATTTTGGGAATGTCCGCGAGTCCCGGGCATAGAATTATCCTTCTAGGCTGGTTATGCTTGCTGAGTAGCTGTGGGCCTGTGTAGGGTCGATAGGTTGATTGTGAGCTGCTGGGCAGCTATTGTGTTTGATCATACCATTTCCATGCATATAAAGAGATTTTATCCATGTTTTACTACGGTTTGGCTTCGGGCCTACTGGCACCATTTTCTAAACCTTGCATGGCCCGGGGGGCCCATTTTTTGATGGAAATAATTTGGAAATGGTTTGATTTAACTTGTGATATTCCTGGGTAAAAGAAGTAAAATTATGTTTTAAAAACCACCAGTTTTACGCTAGACTCGGCAGAGACCGGGGTGCTAGTTAGGTTTTCTTGCTAACTTGAATGAATTTTAGCTCGGTCGACTCGAAGCACCCTAATGAGATGACTTTTTACTGTTTAGACCCGGCTACGCCCGGGCACCCTTGGAGGGGTTTTTGAGATATTTTTCCTACTATTTTTAGTCCTGGACAGGGTCTGGGCATGCATATTCGAGACTGGGTCTCTATCTTGATATCGAGACTAGGTCTCTATCTTGATACATGTTCTGATACTGAGTTTTAGTATGGGGTCTGGGACCTTCATGGACCTTGCCATCCGGGCCAAGGGCTACGGGCTGCGTGTGCCGGAGGAGGGGTATACGGTGGAGTAGAGGTATACGGGCAGTGTCCTTCCATGGAACCTACCTGCTGGGTCGGATCGGCACCGGAGGAGGTACATACAGAGATACCATTTCACTTGAGATCTTCATGCATCATATCATTCATTGTTTAAGGCTCCACCCTTGTTTGTTGTTTGTTGATTGTACGCTCCGGCAGTATGGGATGCCGGAGGGTTTGTTTTCACTTGTTTGTGTTCCTCGGTTGTATGGGCGGCCGGGGGACTGTACGTAGACTCTTGCTATTCACTTGTAGAATTGTTCCCTGTTACAGTTAATTATGAAATTGGTTACTGCTAGACTGTTAGTTGCTGGATTTGAGATTGATATGATTAGTTAGGATTGATTCATGTCTCTAAGCATGCCTATCATTACTCTTTCTCTCTTCTTCTTACACTTAAGGTTACCGGTATACCGTCAATTTCGTAAACTTATTATGTATACACTGTTATTGCAAGGACCCCAGTGCATTATTTCTTACTTTCACCTGTGCCTATGGTGTGTATATTCTGCTTACTGGCCTCACATGTGGTTCTTTTGATTTCCCTCTGGCTAGTTCATGTGTACCTTTCGTTGATTTCTGTGACTTCTTTCTTCTATTCTGTCTGTTACTAGGCTTTTATCTTATATGTGCCCAGTCGGCCTATGATACCTACTGGGTACCTTATGCTTCACATTTGGTGCTCACCCGACCCCCTTGCATCTTTGGGTGCAGATCCTAGTGTGGGTCATCGATGTTAGATCGCTGTGATTCATGCTTGGAGATCTGTTGGGGACTACTTCAGACTGAGGGTGAGCTCTTGGCGATCGGAGCTTAGCTTTAGTTTATCTTTTGCTTCATGTACTCTATTACCATTCAGAGACATCTGTATATATTGTTTTGGATCGTTTGCACTCCATGTATGTAGTTTTGGCTCTATACCATGATACCAGGTCTTGGGGTTTGGTTTAGTTTCCGCATATGTATATATATACTCCTGTTATCTATTCTCCTCATCTTACTCTCTTACTTTTGCTTATTAAACTATTCTTCTGCTTATTTGTTAGATAGTAGCCCATTACTATCTGTCCTGGGCTACGGGAATTGGTTCGCCTACTGGGGGGCTGTAGGTGCCATCATGACCGTGAAATTGGGTCGTGACAATGGTAGACTTTGACATCATCTTGGGAATGAGTTGGTTGTCTCCATATCATATTATCGTAGACTTTCATGCTAAGACACTGGGTATGGCTATGCCTGTGTTTGATAGGTTAGAATTGGAGGGTAATTATAGTCCGACTCTAATGAAATTTGTATACTTCCTTCATGCTTAGAGTCTGATAGAAAGGGGATGTTTACCCTTTATATCTCATATTCGAGATACCAAATCTGAGGTACTATCTATTGAGTTGGTCTCGGTAGTGAGTAAGTTCCATGAGGTATTTCCTGTAGATTTGGCTAGCATGCCACCTGACCAGGATATTAATTTGTGTATTGCTTTGAGCCGAACACTCATCCTATATCTATTCCTCCCTATAGGATAGCACCAGAAGAACTGAGAGAGCTTCAGGCTCAGTTGCAGGAGCTATTAAGTAAGGGTTTCATCCGTCTGAGTGCTTTCCCGTGGGGTGTTCCAGTTCACTTTGTTAAAAAGAAAGATGGTAGTTTGCGCATGTGTATAGATTACAAGCAGCTGAACAAGGTTACTATCCATAACTAGTACTCTCTCCCTCGCATCGATGACCTATTTTACCAGTTGCAAGGGGTAACTATATTCACTAAGATTGACTTAAGTACTAGTTACCATCAGTTGAATATCCAACCTTCAGATATTCCTAAGACTGTATTTCAGACCCGATACATGCACTATGAGTTTCTTGTAATGGCATTCGAGCTGACCAATGCCCTAGCTTCTTTGATGGGCTTGATAAATAAAATATTCAAGCCCTATATTGACTCCTTCATCATAGTCTTCATTGATGATATTCTGGTATATTCAAAGGATGATAAGGAGCATGAGGATCCTCTTAGAATTATGTTGGGACTGCTGAAAGAGAAGGAATTGAATGTGAAGTTTTTAAAGTATTAGTTATGATTATCTTCTATGTCCTTCTTGGGGCACGTAGTTTTGAAAGATTGTGTGATGGTAGACCCACAAAAAAATAGAAGCAATTAAGAATTGGGCTAGACCCACTTTGGTGATAGAAGTTCATAGTTTTGCAGGATTGGATAGCTATTATTGTCGGTTTGTTAAGGACTTTGCATCAATTGCTACTCACCTAACTCGCTTGGCTTAGAAGGATGTGCCATTTGTTTGGTCAGAAAAGTGTGAGGACTGCTTCCAAAAACACAATACCTTGTTGACCACAGGTCCCATCCTCGCCTTGCCGATTGAAGGTAAAGACTTTATTATTTATTGTGATTCCGCACAGTCTATTTTAGGTGTTGTGTTGATGCAGGAATGGAATGTCATTTCCTATGCTTCGAGACAACTCAAAGTGCATGAGAAGAACTATTCTACTCATGACTTAGAGTTGGATGTAGTGAGTTTGGCTCTCAAGATTTGGAGGCACTATTTGTATGGGGTACGATGTGAAGTGTTCACAGACCACCATCGTTTGTAGCATTTAATCGGGCAGAAAGACTTGAACCTAAAGTACCGGAGGTGGATAGAACTGCTTAAGAATTATGACATCACCATCTTGTACCATTCGGGTAAGGCTAATGTGGTACTAGATGCACCGAGAAGAAAGACTGAAAGTATGGGTAGCTTGCTTACCTGAGTGTTGATAGACTACCATTGGCTAGAGATATGTAGGCTCTGTCTAACATCTTCATGAGATTAGATATTTCTGAAAAGGGTGGCTTACTAGCATGTGTGGAGGAAAAATCCTCCTTTCTTGAACAAATCAAGGGTAAGAAGTTTGATAACATGAATCTAAGTAAGATTCGTGACAAGGTGTTGCAGGGTGAGTCTAAGAAGGCCATCATAGATGAGGAAGGTATTCTAAGGATCAAAGGGTGAGTTTGTGCACCACGTGTTTAGGAGTTGATTCCACTATTTTGGTAGAGGCTCATAGTTTGAAGTATTCAATATATCCTGGCATGACCAAGGTGTACCGAGACTTGACACAACATTATTAGTGTGGTGGAATAAAGAAATATATTGTAGATTTTGTGGCTAAGCGCAAAAACTGCTAACAAGTCAAGTATGAACATCAGAAACCTAGTGGTATACTCTAGAGGATGCCCATTCCAGAGTGAAAGTGGGAACGAATAGCCATGGATTTTGTGGTTGGTCTTCCCAAGACTTTGAGGAAGTACATTTGATTTGGGTCATTGTTGACAGAATGATGAAATCTTCAAACTTTGTCCCTGTGCAGGTAACTTATAATGCAGCTAAGCTGGCTAAGATTTATTTGAATGAGAATGTCCAATTGCATGGGGTTCCTATCTCTATTATTTTCGATAAGGGCACCTAGTTCACCTCCAATTTCTGGAAGAAGTTGCACGAAGAGTTGGGGACAAGACTAAACCTAAGTACAAGCTTTCACCCTCATAATAATGGGCAGTCTGAGAGTATGATTCAGGTGTTAGAGGACACAATTTGTGCATGTGTGATGGACTTCAGCATTCATTACGATCAGTACCTAGTGTTGGTTGAGTTTGCTTAAAACAATAGTTATGACTCCAGCATAGACACGACCTCATTCGTTGTATTGTATGGGAGGAGGTGTAGATCTCCAATTGGGTAGTATGATTGTCTGAAACGAAACCGTTAGATAGGAACTTGATAAGAGACTCCATGGAAAATGTGAGGTCTATCTAGCAGCTCAAAGCCAGCAGAAAGAGTATGCAGACAGAACAGTTAGAGACATGCACTTTTTGAAAGATGAGCAAGTTTTGCTCAAGATCTCACCTATGAAGGGTGTTATGCATTTTGGAAAGCGAGACAAGTTAAGTCTGTGGTATATTAGGCCCTTCAAAGTTCTTCAAAAGTAAGGGCTAGTGGCTTATAGGTTGGTTTTACAACCTAGTTTGTTGGGAGTTGATCCGAAATTCCATGTGTCAATGCTTAAGAAGTACTATGGTGATGGTCATAACATCATTTGTTGGGATTCGATCCTGGTAGATGATAACCTCTCTATTGAGGAAGAGGTTGTTGCTATTCTTGATCAAGATTTTTGGAATTTGATAACCAAGGAAATTGCATATGTGAAGGTCCAGTGGAAGAACCGTCCTGTTGAGAGTGCCACTTGGGAGACCAAGGAAGACATGCGGGACAAGCATCATTACTTGTTCACCAATTTAGGTAACTTTTGTTTTACCCTGATTTTCTCACTATTGTCATTCGAGGATGAACAATTGTCTAGTTGGTATCTTATGTAATGACCTATTCTATCACTACCCCGAATTAATATATAAGTACCTGGCTAGAAAAGTCTCTAGGTGAGAATTAAAAATCTTGGGCTTGGGTGAGCTCAGACTAAACGATAATGTTTTGTTCCTTAGGTGTATTTCATGTTTCATGTGTCGTTTTGTGGTAGTGTGGTATTTATTATTAGATAGCCAACTGCCTTAGGATCTCTTGGGAAGATTCAGGCCGAGAATCAAAGTTGTAGAACTCTAGATATGATAGTTTTTGCGTTAGGAATAATTCTTGGTGTCTATGAAATATGGTGTGTTGCAAAATAGGGGTTTCGGAGCGAGAACACCGTGTTTTGGAAATTATCACTCATAGTGACAAAGGGAGCCTCATCTCGATAGTCTATTGCGATGAACTATTTCTCATCGTGATGATCCATCACAATGGAGAGCCATCCATTGTTATGAGATTATACGGCAGCATACCTGGGAGTTCTGCTGTTTTCTAAGTTATTACCCTCATAACTCAACTTTGTCCTAGAACTCTCAAAAGTGGTTTCTCCAAGAAAACTATGGAAAACTCCATCGTTTGAGGTAATTAATCTGTGGAACTCTTAATTTATTGATTAATTATCTTCTTTAGACTTTGGGGGGAAAACTAATGGTGGATTTCTCACAATTAAACCCTAGAAGCATGAACTTAGAGAGGAACCCTATGGGTAGGTGTAAAATCACCTAGAATTGATCTAGAATTATGTTTTTATGACTTCTAGAATAAGAATATTAGTTCTTAACATGTTTAATGCTAGTAGGGAACCTTTGGTTCCATCAAGGTTAAACCTTTAGGCTTAAAAATGGTGGAAAGTATATGAACTTTATTAGAAACCTTGAGTTCTTGATCCTATGAATGTAATGGGTCTAATTAGTAGTTAATTAACCCTTCGGAAATGCTAGATACCTCATTTAACGGGCAGAATGGTTGGGTTTAATTCCTAAATCATGAAATGAAGAGTAATTGGCTAATTACTCTTCTATATGTTGTTGTTAGACCTTGTACATTCCGAAGGGATAAGAAAGGACAAGGCAATGGTGAACTAGCTTCTGGGTATTGTATCTTCACTCGAGGTAGGTTATGGTTTGAATTTGAGTTAAGACTCACTTTATGATTTGTTTGTAGTGAAATTGTATAACTCGGGATTGATCTTCAAACATGGTTTATTTTATATGCCTTATGCTTGTATGAATAGGCTAAATGAAGAGGAAGTGATACATAAGTTAAGCTAGCTAAGTATGAATAGTGTCTTGGGCACGAGTTTATTCTTGAGAAATAGGTCTGAGAGCCTAATTATGTGGATATTATTGTTGATACCTTGATATGAAGCGGATACCACATCGGTATGGTACATGGATATCTAGGATCCCTTGCAGGTCATGG
Source organism: Jaltomata sinuosa (assembly GCA_003996215.1). NCBI lineage: Eukaryota > Viridiplantae > Streptophyta > Magnoliopsida > Solanales > Solanaceae > Jaltomata > Jaltomata sinuosa. The sequence continues at coordinate 484,999 of QJPP01000951.1, forward strand.
TTAATGGGCAGAAATAAGATCCATACCATGTGTGTACACTCTTTTACCTTGTGTTGTATTATTGCAGTGCTTATTATGATGAGTGGGCTGAGAACTGAGGTGAGATTAGAAGTACAAACTATACGAGCAGAGTTTGGAGGATATTATGGTAAGTGAGATAGTTGTTGAGTGTGATTACTCCTTTTATTTTTTATGGTACTATTCTATAAATTGTGAACTTGAAACAATTTCTATTGAATTGACTTGAAAGATTATCTACTACTTGCTTATATGCTAAGTGTTGGATTCATGTCATTTGTTATGTGTTTTACTGCTTAATGTTATATTATTGGGTCGGCTTATGATACCGACCAGTAAATAGTGTGTTGTACTGATACTAACTTGTGCTCTTCTTTTATTGAGTATAGACCGTGTTCTAGAGGCTGAGTCGCAACCTCATCTAGAGTAGAGAGATTGACAGAAGATTCAAGGGTGAGCACTACTTCTCAGTCTTCCATGGATCCTCCATGAATTGTTGTCCTTCTTCTGGATAATGGGACTCGCATATCTTATTGCTTTTAGACATTATTTGATATCTTAGACTATGTTGTCTTAAAGTTCTTGACGATGACTTTCCGTTTCTGGGGATATGTTTAGATGAATATTTTTCTCACATTCTTTCATTATTTATATAGACCCTGATTTATTTATGATTTGAGTGAAATTTTATCTATCTTTTTTTATATTGGTTATATCTGAGAATTAGGTGGGTTTGTTTGGTTCTCCCACAGGAAAGTTAGTGTGGGGGCTAATTGCGGCCTTGTATGGGTCATGACAGTATCTCTTGAAGAGCTAAGTTTTATTAAGCATTGAGCCCCCTATTATAGTGTCACGCCCCGAGGCTATCTCCAAGAAGTAACACAGGACCTAGGATCACAAGTGACCCCAAGCTAACCCTGAATCTGGAATATCACAAGCATTTTGAAATAACATTAAACAAGTGGAAGCATAACTGAATAAAGCATATAATTTAAAGAGAATTCAACTGGGAACAACTAAGATAAATAAATGTCTCAAAAGCAGAACAACCTAAATCAACTGAGTCTGACTCTATGTCTTAAAGCCTCTAATACTGATGAGCTACTGGGAAAAGCCCACAGCTAACTCTAAATACTGGAAATAAGAACAACTGACTAACTCAAAAGCATAAAGAAATGTCCTTGGATGATGAGGACTCACTGCTGACTGTCGCTGATATGGCACCGGAGCAAGCTAATCACGAGGCTGAAGCTGAGAACCTGAACTTGAACCTGCATCATGATAGGATACATCATATAGAGTATGCGTCAGTACTTCGGATGTACTGAAAATGAGGGATATGCAAGCTGACTGAATGTGTAAACATGCTAAAATAATGATAAAGTGTTTAACTGAATGGAACTATAGTACATAGGCCCCAAAATATAACTATGCATAAAAAGCTAAAATGCAGGAGTAAACTAAAAACATACTGAAAGCTGAGATAAACATAAACTAAGGGCCTATATTACTTTACTGAAACTAATATTGTGGGAGAGTCTATAAACCGACATAAACCATGTGAGCTAAACATGGAGTCCGATGTATACTCCCCATCGAGAGGACCCAATATAGCTTGCCAGGGTATAAAGGCATGGCTGATGTGATCACTAGTTCTGAGGTCCAACTGAGGGGCTAAATAACCTATGGTGGCCCTTAGTTCTGGTACCTGAGGGTATGCTGAACCCTATTTCAACTCGATGCTAAACACTACTCCCAAACTGAATACTAATAGCTTATTAAAACTGAAGCTCTGAATTTTCTGAGACAAAACTAAACTGGAGTGAAATCACTAATTTTCTAATATATTATAGTAACCTGAAATCTGAATGAATTCTTGTTTTAAACTCAAAACTAGTAGTCTAGGCTAAATTTTGAGGAAACCTAATACTTTAGAAAATACTACAACTTAGGGCTAAATTCATAGATTCTCAAATCACGGTGAAAGCTCATGAAAATCATTAAAATATATTACAATTCATATAAAACATGATATAAATCGTGTAGGAGTCATAAAGACTAAATACTGGAATAATTTGCATAATTGGATAGGAACCCTAATCTTGAAAACCATGAATATTTGAAGAAATACTGGAATCTTGGGCATAAGGGTGAACTGAACCCTTACTAAATACCCACATACCTGGTAGCAGAAGATTCTTCAAGAAAATCTAATGTTGGAGCTTGGATGAGAAAGCCCTAGGTCTAAAACTTGGAGAAGAACGTTTTTTTTTTCTTGAAACTGACTTGAGAGAAATCTGACATTGTTTGGGGGGTTTTACTTAGTAAAATCAGCCTAAGGCTATTTATAATCGATTTAATTTAGGAAGAAAAGGTCTAAAATACCCCTAAGAACTAAATTAAAAACTGCTAAAAAATTCACTTCTCAGGTTCCACAGACAGGCTCCATGGTTCGTGGAAGCGCCCATGACTCATGGAACTCTGTTGTGGTTCCTAGGTCATTTTTTCCTGACTGCTAGTCTGATAACCACAGCTAGGCTCACAGCTCGTGAAACCATCCACGGCTCATGAAACCTTCTCATGGTTCCTGAGGGATTTGATGACCCTCAGGTCTGAGTTTCACTACACCAGTCCACGGTCCATAGACTATTCAACGGTCTGTGGAAATTGATTGTGGTTCTGGGAAATTACCATGCCTCAGGTCTGAGTTCCACGAGTTTAATCCACAACTCATGGACTATTCCACGGTCTGTGTTTCCAACTCTTGAACTTGACCCCAAACTTGTTGGCGTCTGACTGAGTTCCACGGTGGCTTTTCACGACCCGTGAACCCTTTCACGGTCCATGGAAACCGTCCGTGGTTTCGACTAAGACATGGAATAATTTATTTTCTTATTTTTATGAGCTAATTCTAGGTTAGAATTTCTAGGGTGTTACAATATCTCCCCCTTGGGATCATTAGTTCCCGAATGAAGACTAAAAAAGCTGAGTTTGGAGAAAGAGCTGCAATCCCTACCAACTGAGTGCTAGATGTTGATATTTGACTGAATTGAGTTCTAAGGACATGGAAACATGCTAAAAATGCTGGAATAGCTAAGGAAACTTAATAAAAGGAGTGAGAGTAAACTGAGGAATTGGGGAGGAACTATTATCTCAAGCCGAAGTTGAATGAGAAGGGAGGAGGTGGGGGTACTTTGTCATCATGGTTGCTTCTGCTTCCCAAGTAGCTCCCTCAACTGACTGGTTCCTCCAAAGGACTTCTACTAAAGAGACTTCCTTGTTTCTTAGCCTCCGAATCTGACGATCAAGAATCTGAACTGGGACCTGTTCGTAAGAGAGACTATCCTTCACACCCACGATTTCTAAGGGCACAACTAAAGCTGGATCACTAATGCATTTGTTCAACAAGGATACATGGAAGACTGGGTGCACCGAGGCTAAGTCTGCGGGCAACTCCAACTCATAAGCCACTTTTCCAACTCTCCTTAGAATCCTGTAAGGACCCACATATCGAGTACTAAGCTTCCTCTTCTTACCGAACCTCATCACCCTCTTTATGGGTGACACCTTTAGAAATACCCAATCATCAACCTCAAATTCTAGCTCTCTCCTCCTCACATATTCATAGGACTTTTGACAACTTTGAGCCGCCTTCAACCATTCTCTAATAAGCTGAACTTTTTACATAGTCTCATGGACTAAATCTTGACCTATCAAAGCTGCTTCACCTACCCTTAACCAACCTATAGATGATCTACACCTCCGCCCATAAAGTGCCTTATATGGAGACATTTGAATGCTAGAGTGAAAACTATTATTATAGGCAAACTCTATAAGAGGTAAGTGATCATCCCAATTACCTTTAAAGTCGATTACACAAGATCTCAACATATCCTGTAAAGTCTGAATAGTATGCTCTAGCTGACCATCTGTCTGTGGGTGAAAAGTTGTTGTAAGATTAACCAGCTTACCAAGACTCTTCTGAAACGATCTCCAAAACGGAAATGTGAAATGAGTACCCCTATCTGAGATGATGGATAAGGGAACTCCATGAAACCTGACTATCTCACGGATGTAGAGTCTGACATAGTCCTCTGCTAAATCGGTAGTCTTGATAGCTAAGAAGTGGGCTGACTTAGTTACCCTGTCTACAATCACCCAAATAGAATCATATTGCCTGCGAGTACAGAGGTAGGCCTGTAATAAAGTACATATTGATGACCTACCACTTCTAAGTAGGAATGTCCATCACCTGCATCATACCACCTGGTTGCTGATGTTCTACCTTCACTTGCTGATAGTTTGGACACTTAGCCACAAAATGAACAATGTCCCTCTTCATACCATTCTACCAACAGACTTCATGAAGGTCATGATACATCTTGGTTGCACCAGGGTGGATGAAATAGCTTGAGCTATGAGCCTCTGCCATAATTTTTTGCCCCAAATCACCTACATTAGGAACACATAGCCGACCCTGATAATGATGTACACCATCTCCCCCTTGGGAGAAAACCTCTACTCTCTGTTGTTGGATAGCACCCTTCAGCTGTAGTAAGATGGGATCATTGTCTTGCTTTTCCTTTACTCGGCTACCAATGAAGACTCTAACCCATTCCGAACAATGACACCACCTTCTAATGAATATTTAAGACGAACCCCTAATCGAGCAAGCCTGTGAACATCCTTGGCCAATTCCTTCTTTCCTTCATTAACCAGTGACATACTACCCATGGACAACCTGCTAAAGTGCATCAGTTACTACATCGGCCTTACCCGGATGGTAAAGCACACTCATGCCATAGTCCTTGAGGAGCTCTAACCAGCCTCTCTAAAGAAGATTCAACTCCTTCTGCGTGAACACATACTGAAGGTTCTTATGGTCAGTAAACATATCTACATGGACACCATACAAGTAGTGTCTCCAAATCTCAAGGAAAAGACCACTGCTGCTAACTCAAGATCATGAGTCGAGTAGTTCTTATCATGAGTCTTAAGCTGTCTGGAGCCATATGCAATGACTTTACCATGCTGCATCAGAACACAACCTAGGCCAACTTTGGATGCATCACAATATACTATGAAACCATCTGAACCCTCTGGGAGAGTCAGAACTGGGGATGTGGTCAATCCAGTTTTCAACTCTTGAAAGTTTCTCTTACACTCATCTGACCACTAAAACTTAACCTTCTTCTGAGTCAACCTGGTCAATGGAGAAGCTATGGATGAAAACCCTTCAACAAATCTCCTGTAATAACCAACCAAACCCAAAAAGCTCCTAATATCTGTTGGAGAAGTGGGTCTAGGCCAATTCTTTACTGCCTCTATCTTCTAAGAATCCATTCGAATACCCTCCTTAGACACTACATGACCCAGAAAGGTGACTGGCTGCAACAAAAACTCACACTTACTGAATTTGGCGAATAACTGGCGATCCTTGAGAGCTTGCAGTACCACTCTCAAATGATTAGCATGCTCCTCCTCATTCTACGAGTAGACTAGAATATCATCTATAAAGACAATAACAAACATGTCCAAATACTGCTTAAACACCCTATTCATCAAGTCCATAAAAGTTGAAGGAGCATTCGTTAGTCCAAAAGACATAACCATAAATTTGTAGTGACCATACCGAGTTCTAAAGGTTGTCTTCAAAATATCACACTCTCTAACTCTGAGCAGATAATAACCAAATCTGAGGTTGATCTTGGAGAAGTAGTTGGAACCCTGAAGAAGGTCAAACATGTCATCAATCATGGGGATGGGATACTTATTCTTGATTGTGACTTTGTTCAACTGATGGTAGTCTATGCACATCCTGATGGAACCATCTTTCTTACGCACGGAGAGAACAAGAGCACCCCATGGAGAGATGTTAGGTCTGATGAAACCCTTATCTAGGAGGTCTTTGAGTTGTTCTGTCAACTCCTTAAGCTCAGTAAGATCCATTCTATATGGAGGAATAGATATGGGCTGCGTTACTAGAAGAAGGTCTATCCCAAAGTCGATCTACCGCTCAGGAAGGACTCTAGGTAGATCCTCAGGAAATACTTTTGGAAACTCACTAACTATTAGAACTGACTAGAAAGGTGGGGTTTTGAACTCGGAATACTTAACCCGGACTATATGGTAGATGTAACCCTTTGAGATCATCTTCCTAGATTTGAAGTAAGATATGACACGACCTTTTGATATTGAAGGACTACCCAACCATTCTAAGACATGCTCATGTGGAAACTAAAATTTCATGACTCTTGTTCTGCAGTCGACAGAGACATAATAGGCATGTAGCTAATCCATGTCGAGAATGACATCGAAGTCGGTCATATCTAACTCTACTAAATTTGCTGAAGTAACTTTAAGCAGGACTGACTCACCAACTGGAGTGGAGACTGGGATGGGATCTAGAAGTTTTTCAGGACTGACTCCGAATTTAAATGCAACATAGGGGGTTAAAAAAGATAGGGAAGCCCCTAGGTCTAATAAGGAATAAATATATAGAGAGAAGACTGATAACATACCGATGACGACATCTGGCAAACTCTCATGATCCTAACGTGAAGACATAGCATAGAGACAGTTTTGACATTGACCGCCACCTATGCCAGAGGCAGTACCCTACTGAGTTGTGCGACCTGCTTGAGCTGCTAAAGTGGTAGACTGAGCTCTGTTACCTCCCTAACCCAGCCTAGCAATAGGGCACTCCTTCAACCTATGGCCAAGCTGACCACACCCAAAACACCCCTCACTACCAGCAAAACACTCATGTGGATGATTTCTACCACACTTGGGGCAGGCTGGAAAAGTGCGGTTACCTGAAACACTGCCTTGTGACTTAGATCTTGTTTCCTTCTTTTTCTGGTCCTATCGAGATTTGGGAGACAGAGCACTAGCTGAAGAAGGCGCTAGGGTTGAATACCTCTACTGAAACTATGAGCGATTCCCACCGCCCGACCTTTACTGAGAATATTCATAGTTACCTGTCCTAGCCTTCTTATTATCCCTAGTCATCTCCTTAAGCTTATCTTTCTCAACCTGCTGAGCATGGGTCATCAGTATAGAGATATCCATATCCCCCAATAACATAGCATTCCTACACTCCATTTTTACCAAATCAAATACCCCATACAAGAACTTTCCTATTTATACCCTCTAATCGGCCACCATAGATGGAGCATACTTAGAAAACTGAGTGAACTTTAATCCATATTCCTGGACTGACATCGACCCTTGCCTTAAATTCATTAACTCTTGGGCCTCAGCCTCCCTCAACTCCCTCAGAAAGAACCTGTCCAGAAAAGCTCTAGTAAAATACTCCCATGTCACAGGATTTGCATTCACACCCCTATTGTCTTTCCACTGAGTGAACCAAAGATGAGACACATTCTTAATTTTATAGGATGCTAACTCAACACTATCAGCACAAGTCACTTGCATCACCTCAAGAATTTTCTTGATCTTATCAATGAAATTTTGTGGGTCTTCACCAACTTTTGACTTTAGAAACTCTGGTAGATTCATGCGAACAAAATCTCAAACCCGGGCTACAGTTGATCCACCATTTGGGTTTGTAGGAATCGAGGCCTGCTGATTAGCCTGATTGGCTACAGTCTAAGCCAACAACTGGATAACATTATGGAACTCCATATTTGTGACCTCATGGTTTGGGGATGGATGGTTAGCGTTAGCATTGCATGCCTTAGCTCCACAAGGAGGCATGATCTTAAATTCATAACAAATGGATTAGAGGTGAGAAACTAAACTAAACTCCATCTCACAATAAAGATAATGAAAGAAGTGAAGTTTTTCTTTTCTTAAAACACTTCTAGCCTCTCCCTCATAAGTGTGGCGCGCTTCACACCCATTAAAAAGACTCTACTTAGTGTGGATTTCATACACCCTAGGACTCTTGAACCTGATACTCTGATACCAGGTTTTTCATGCCCCGAGGTTAGCCCCTAGATATAACACGAGACCTAGGATCACAAGTGACCCTAAGCTAACCCTGAATCTGGCATATCACAAGCATTATGAAATAACTCTAAACAAGCGAAAGCATAAATGAATAAAGTATATAATCTAAAGAAACTTCAACTGAGAACATCTGAGATAAATAACTATCTGAAAAATAGAACAACCCAATTCAACTGAGTCTGACTCTATGTCTGAAAGCCTCTAATACTGATGAGCTATTAGGACAAGCCCCCAACTAACTCTAAATACTGGAAATAAGAACAACTCACTAACTTAAAAGGATAAAGTAATGTCCTTGGATGATGAGGACTCACCGCTGACTGTCGCTGATTTGGAACTGGAGCAAGCTAATCACGAGGCTGAAGCTGAGAACCTAAACTTGCATCATGATAGGATGCAACATATAGAGTATGCATCAATACTTCGAATGTACTGATAATGAGGGATATGCAAGTTGACTGTATGTGTAAACATGCTAAAATACTGATAAAGTGTTTAACTGAATGAAACTATAGTACATAGGCCCCAAAATATAATCATGCATAAAAAGCAGAAATGCAAGAGTAAACTGGAAACATATTGAAAGCTAAGAATAAACATAAACTAAGGTCCTGTAGTACTTTACTGAAACTAATATTGTGGGAGAGTCTATTAACTAACATAAACCACGTGAGCTAAACATGGAGTCTGATGTATACGCTTCATCGAGAGGACCCAATATTCCTTACCAGGATATAAAGGCATGGCTGATGTGATAACTAGTTTTAAAGCTCAACTGAGAGGCTAAATAACCAATGGTGGCACGTAGTTCTGGGACTTGAGGGTACGCTGAACCCTAGTCCAACTTGGTGCTAAACACTACTCCCAAACTGAATACTTATAGCTCATTAAAACTGAGAACTTTCTGAGACAGAACTAAACTGGTCTGAAATCACTAATTTTCTGAAATACTGTAGTAACCTAAATTCTGACTGAATTCTTGTTTTTAACTCAAAACTAGTAGTCTAGGCTAAATTTTGAGGAAAGCGAATACTTTAGAAAATACTACAACTTAGGGTTAAATTCATAGTTTCTCAAATCATGGTAAAAACTCATGCAAATTATTAAAACATATTATAATTCATATAAAACATGATACAAATCATGTAGGAATCATAAATACTAAATACTGGAATAATTTTCTTAATTGGATAGGAACCCTAATCTTGAAAACCATGAATATTTGAAGAAAGAGTGGAATCGTGGGAATAAGGGTTAGTGTAACCCTTACTGAATACCCAAATACCTGGTAGCAGAAGCTTCTTCAAGAAAATCTGATGTTGGGGCTTGGAAGAGAAAGCCCTAGGTTTGAAACTTGGAGAAGAACACTTTTTTTCTTCTTGAAACTGAGTTGAGAGAAATCTGACTTTGTTTGGGGGTTTTGACTATATAAAATAAGCTTAAGGCTATTTATAGTCAGAGTTAATTTAGGAAGGAAAGGTCTAAAATATCCCTGAGAACTAAATTAAAAATTGCTGATAAATTCGCAACTCGGGTTCCACGGATAGGTTCCACAGTTCGTGGAATCTTCCATGACTCGTGGAACCCTGTCGTGGTTCCTAGGCCCTTTTTTCCTGACTGCAAGTCTGATAACCACAAGACAGGTTCACGAATTGTGAAACCATCCACGGCTCATGGAACCTTCTTGTGGTTCCTGAGGGATTTGATGACCCTCAGGTCTGAGTTTCACGACACCAGTCCATGGTCCATAGACCATTCCACGGTCCGTGAAAACTGGTCATGATTTCTGGGAAATTGCTGGGCCTCAAGTCTAATTTCATGAGTGGAATCCATGACTCGTGGGCTGTTCCACGGTCCGTGGTTCCAACTCGTGAACTTGACCCCAAACTTGCTGGCCTCTGACTGAGTTCTACGTAGGCTTTCCACGACCCGTGAACCCTTCCACGGTCCGTGGAAACCATCCGTGGTTCCGACTGAGACTTGGAAAAAAATTATTTTTTTATTTTTCTGAAATTTAATGCAGTTAGTATATCGATTTGAATTCATTGAGTTGGTCATTGCCATGTGTTGATATTTCAAGCATACAGTAGTATTAAATAAGTATACTAATCCTTATTTCTCTATCTCTTTTGCATGAACTCTTCGCATGAATCCATAATGGACTCTTACCTCTTTGCATTATCGGTTGGGCTAATGAGCCTAATAGAATCATTCAAGTCAATCCTCGTTAGGCAAAAGTAGGGTAGATATACATTGTTATATGCTGAGATACAGGTAGTAACAATGATGAGTGAAGAAAAGGAAGCTAGTATACAGGTGGAAGACAAAAGCATGTGTTATGGGACTGACATACAGTCATATACGTATGATATACAGAAAGTGTGGAGCAAAAAGGGCTGATATACATCCAGTGATATACAGAAAAATGGACTAAAATTCATAATTTCATATTTTTTAGCAAGAATAAAATGTTAATTTATTTAACATAATTTTTTTTGATACGTTCAACATGCATAAAATATTAATTAGCTTATCATTAAAATTATTAGCCATTTATTTAGCATGCTTACAAAGTTTTTTATTTTACAAGGTTTTGAAGTTAGAGTGGTTGACTCTTGTCAACATTAGAAGATTTATATGTTGTATGAGAATTCTGTCAGTTTTATTAGCTTCAAAATGTCATTTTTAAGTTAGTACTACTATTAGTTTGGGTCTCAATTTATTCGAATAGATTTTGAGTGGTTGATTAAAAAATTGGAAGTTTTGGCATAGAGTTGACTTTGATCAACATTTATTGGTAATGACTTTCGTGGGTAAATTTGATAATTCTATTGAGTTCAAAATATTGATATTGGTCTAGTAGCATAATTGGTTTGTGTTTGTGTGGTTCTGAGTGTGTTTCGAGGGTCGATTCAAAGTTTGTAAAGTTATTGATGTTAATGATATCTAGTGCGTCGCACCTGCGGCCCTTGGTCCGCACCGGTGATGTCGCGCCTATGACCAAGGTGCCACTGGTATATAACCCAGTCGACTAAGCCTCGTTCACTCCTGCAGGCATCTGATCACGCCTTTTGAGGCGTAGCAGCGAGGAAGCTCCATTTCAGTGGAGTTGGCTCACCTTAGAGCTCACCGCTCGTGCAGAGCCTCAACAACAATGGCAAAGTCGTGCCTGTGGTATTTCTCTGTGCCTGTGGGCTCATGCCTACGAAGGAGGGGTCGCACTTTCGTAACTCCATGTGGTTAGTGAGTTTCACAGCGGCAGATTTTTGTTATGCCTACGACACTTCTCCTGCGGCCAGATCTCTGCCGATGTGGAGATTGTTGTTGCCTAACAGTAGGATTTCCACTTTCTTCTCTTATTTTTCATCTTTTTAGAGCTTGGAAACTCAATTTTAGGCGATTCTACAGTAGATATTCGAGGTTTTTTTTATTGGATAAGCTTGTTATACTACTTTTACACATATTTCAATGATTATTTTATGATTTAACTTTGAAATTTTGGTTTCTCAGCTTGAATTTTTGGGATTTTCTCAGTAAAGTTAAAGAATGATTTTTTGATGATTTTAAGGTCAATTTTTACTCTATTTTTGATGAAATTTCATATTTGAACTTCATAAGCATTGGGTAAATTAATTTTCTAATAAAATTTAAGTTTTTCCATTGTGGACTCGAGATTGACATTTTAATTGACTTTTTAAACCCGAAATCCAAGTTTAGTAATATGGATGTCTATAGTTTTTTGTTCTTATGTAGAATTATTATTTTGCTAGATTTGGCTTGTTCGGAGGCAATTTGGAAGGGAAAGACTTTGATTTGACTTTACGAGTCTTCTTTTAAGGCAAGTTGAGATTTTCTTTGACTCTCTTTCAAAGTGTTACGTGTTAGTTGCTTGCATGGGGAGAAATGGGGAGATGGGGTCCTATATAGATGGAATGACCAGTATCTATGCATGTACTGATATTTTGTAAAAGGTTAAAATGAATGATTGACTTGATTGGGCTGTGTTCTCTTGATTTTATTGTCAAATTATAGTGTGAAAAGTAGATTAGTGATCTATAGGACCTAATAACTGTGTGATATTGATTGTACTTCCTCTTATAGACATGATAGGAATAGATTGGTTGAGATTGATGATATTTGGGATTGTAGCCGGTGATTTTGAGTTTAGTATGGCCCTTTGTGCTCAGATTGAGATACTATGCCCCTTTTTATCATTGTAACTTAGATATACTCTCTCATATTAATATCATGACATTGTTAAAGAGATATTTTTGAGAATGATGTTTTGAAATGACTAGCATACTCGATGGGAAAGAGTTTTGGATGGATTTATTGACTTTTGACTTGTATGCCTGATGGAAAATATATTGTAACAACCCATCCCATTGTTATAGTGTTTTTTAGGGTGTAGGTACCTGGATTGAGTTGTCTTTAGGATGAGAGTTGATAAAATCTCAACCTAGGGTAGGTTCTGATGAAAATCTTTTGTTGTGTGCTTAAGTGGTGATTTATATTTTATGGTGTAGTGAATATTGATGGATAATAGAGTGGTATAGTTTCCCGTAGGAAGTTTTGGGGCAATAAACGAGTTCAAAGAAATTCAGTTATAGCAATTGCCGCATCAGAATCAATCTATGATGTCTAGAATCGAGGTTTATATTGTGAAATGGGTGTTTTGGCGGTTTTCTCGAGTTTTTGTTTTGGCACTGCTATAGAAGTAGACATATCGCTATAGCGTGACCATCATAGTGGAGAGCTCACCATAGTGAGCCACGTTTCTCCACAATGGGATCATCTTAGAGAGAAAATGATCGTTACAGCGAGATACAGGAGGCAGATCGCCTGACTTAAGTCAGTTATCCAATTTTTATTTCACAAACTCTCAAAACTCGTTCTTGAGCTCCAAGAAGGTGATTTTCCCAAGATTAGAGTGTGTTTCTTTGTTCAAGGTAAATTATTCCATTAACCTATTCGTTTAACAATAATTTATCATTGTACAATTTTTGGGGAGTGTTTAATGATAGAAATTATGGGTTAGAATCCTAGGTTTATGAACTTATGAAAAAGCCTATGGGTAAGGGCGATTATCATCTAAAATGCTTCAAAGGTGTAGATAAACAATTCCTAGCATGAATTTAGTATTCCTAAACATGAATTAGGATGATTTGGAAATCTTGAGTTCCATAGAAATGTGACCTTTAGCATAAAAATAGCTTAAAGGGGAGAATTTAGAGTAGAAACTCCATGAATGATGATCATATGAATAATGTGGGACTATTTGATGGTTAATTGGCCCTTGGAGAATGCTACGGACCTCGAGTAAGGGTAGAGTTAGTGGGTTAAATTTCCAAGGCGTACAATGAAAGAGTAAATGATTAATTACTCTCTATTGTTTGTTTGTTTAGACTTTGTATGTTTTGAAGCATTGAGGAAGGGTAAGGCTATTGCAAGGTAGCTTGTGAATTAGAATTCTTCGGTTGAGGTAGGTTACGATTTCTTTGGAGCTGAGACTTGGTTTTGTACTTGTACGCTTTGAATTAAATAAATTGTTGATTAATCTTCAAACATACTTGAAGTTGATATTGTGATGTTTTTAATGCTTGAATGACTAAGCTATTGCATTTTGGACTTGATTAATGAGCAGTGTGATGATAATGTGTATTTTTTATTTAGTGCACTGTGTTATATCTTGAGAGATAGAGAATTTAGAACTATAGGTTAATATTGGTTGAGGGGACGGGTACCACACCAGTACGAATATTGATATTGATGTTATTGTTATAAATCGGGTACCATACTAGTACAGATATTAATATTGACTTTATTGTTATGGATTGGGTACCATATCGGTACAGTACATGGATCTTGGTGCGTTCCCTGTAGGTCGTGACTAGTTGGGCAAAAATAAGTCCCTTCATGATGTGTGTACAACTTAGTGTTTTGAGGTATGAGTTAGTATGACAGGCCGTGATAATAATGAGAGTAAAGAAAACCAAATGAGGGATTGAGGCAGGCATAGACCCATGTTGTGATATTGCTTATTGAGATTGTAAGTTCTCGTATGTTAATAACTTCTGGTTTGGTTGCAAACATTGTTGGCTTGTTTTTGTAAATGATTCTTTGTTGAATGAACTATTTATTGGGTATTGAAGTCCTATTTACCTGTTGTTTGATTTATTGTATACTTATTCTAAATTAGGTCGACCTATGATGCTTACCAGTACATAGTAGTTTGTACTGATAATACCTTGTACTCTATTTTTTATTGAGTGCAGATCATATTCCATAGGCTCAGACGCAACCTCATCTCTAGCAGTGACAACTGATCCGATTCAAGCTTGAGCACTATTTCTTCAGGCTGCTATATCTCACGACCTAATTTCTCTAGTCGTGATGGCACCTACTACAACCCACCAGTAGGTAAGCGAAACCCTTTGCCTTGAACTGCAAGTAACGAGCTAACCCGAGAACAAAGCAAAAGCAAAAGTACATCAATAAAAAGCAGAAGATATTTGAACAAGCCTAAATAGATGGGGAGGAGAGAGAACAAAATATACAAGATTTCCCCCAAGACCTGGTATAAATCGGTACAAGAGCTGCTATAACATAGATGTGCTAGATAGGCATAATAAATACAGACCAGTCTCCAAAAGCACAACAAAAGACTAGTCCAACAAGTAGAAGAAGATGAATCAGCTCCGGTCACCAAGAGCTCACCTGGTATCTTCGATCAGCAACATCGCTCGAGGACATCATCAATGATGATAACCCATACAAAGATGTGCATCAAAAAATAATGCAGATGTGTAGCATGAGTACCAAAAATCATGCGGTACTCAGTAGGAATCATAGGCCAACTGAGCTTAAATAAGATATAAGTATAAGTAAATGTGAATGTACTAAAGGTAAGAAAAGAAGGGTCAGAAATAGGTTAACCTGCAAATGCTAGACAATTTATGATAAGACACGAGAATAACTCAACAAAAAACGTAAAGCAACTATTCGACTAAATATCATAGAAAAAAATATAAGATACATACGTCAGGAGATATGAATGGCAACAAGTAAACCCAATCGGACCCCTCTTAGGCCCAGAAGGTACAAGCAACAACCAAAGAATCCATCTGGACCCCCACAAGCCAGAGGATACAAGCAGCACACAATACCAACTAGAAATCAATCTGGTGGGAAGAGAAGGGATGCAAGGACATGCCATGACATGTTGTATGATATGAGTGCAATGCAATGTATGGCCAACGTAATAAAAGTAGACAACCCCGAGGAATAGATTCGTAGACTACCCCGTGGGCTCCTCGAATGGACACCCTTAGGTTCAACTATGTATGCAGAAAGTAAAACCCAGATATGAGCTCCTTGGGCATGCTAGTTTAAATAGTCAGTAAAACCATATGGAATACGGGTCTCCTCAGACATGCAAGTTTATCAAATCAATCTTTCTAAAATAAAATACTCAAATTTCCCTTTTAAGGAAGCCAAAGTCGTTCAACATATTCCTAAAAATCCTATTTTGACCAAAAATAGTATCTCGAAAATCAGGTCAACCATATGCCATGCTAAGGTATGAATAAACAGCCAAAGAGCACAATCAAGCCAAAACAAATCACACATAAGACAAAACCAAAGTCTACGCACTAAAGCCAGGGGACAAGCCTAAGGTAGGTGCTATCCGGAAAATGCCACACTAACTCCCAAACCTAAAAGAAACTAGAACCTAAAATGGCCCACAAACCCAAAACTTAGGTTAAATCAAGCAGCAAGTCAAAACTATGCTAGTTCCAATCACAAAATGAAGTCCTACTAAAACAATCCATGAACTGCAATCTAAGGGAGAAAGGGGAGATTTATACTGACCTAGTGTCCCGAATCTAAGGCTTTGGGCCCATAATAAAACAACATACCAAACCAAAAAGTGAAACAAGGAAAAAAAGCGGTGAAAGTAAATATAAAAAATTGGAAAAAGGCTACTCTACTGCGAAGTCCTCTCCTGATCCTATACTAAGGCTTCCTAGACTAATAACCTCCAAAATACCACCGGCCTAATCTATGTTAAGGCTAGGAATTCTAAACCCAAGAAAGCTACGCCAAGTATTTAGGAAGGAGCTACAACCTAAGCTAAGGATTCCCAATCGATATCCTACTCTAAGGCCTCTAAATAAGTTATAAAAATTAAATACCTAAAACATTGTATTCAAACCACAATAATCCACCCACAATTATCAATCTTTCATACAAATACCTTATAAGAGCTAATTTTAAAAGTAGGTAAATCGTAACCTACTTGAAAGCCGAACACGCGCACACAATCCACAAGACCAGAACCTATCTCCTCCGAGAAGTATTCGAAAGCTTCCATGCTATCATAAACATGATCTAGGTGTCAATACGAGAAAAATGACACCCATATTGTTATACAAATTTTTAGGCCAAAAATGGGGTCCAAAAACGACCCTCGAGGACACTTTATGAAATAAAAAACAAACTTCACCACAACATCCCTCGTGGAACTAGGATCACATGTTCAAATTTTGAGCATTATCCACCGTCAAATTCAAGCTCAAAACAGCCCCAAAATTTATGAGAAAACAAGAATTTTAGAGGAGAATTAACGGAAGAATAACAGAGGATAACGTGAATTTAAAGATGGGCAATAAGCGGTGAAATAATAGTGACTTACCAGAGAGGTTGGAGATGATCAAGGCTCAAAGTTCCATATCTCAAGCTTTATTTTAATGGAATATTTCAAATATAAAGAGGAGAAAACAAAGTTGGAAAACATAAAGCTGATGGCCATGCCTTATGCGCACGCAGCCAGGCTACTGCACATGGGTCCAGGCACTCGCACATGCACAAGGTAGGCGAAGGCAAGGCGAGGCATACTTTCTGCATGCACGTGGGCTAGCAACCGCGCATGCGAGCATCACGTACTAGGCTAGGACCTCGCGCATGCAAAAGGAAAAGGAGGCCATGCCCGGCGCCCCTTCTATGCGCACGCAGGCAACCCCCCGTGCACGCGAAGGGCTACCCCATAGGCTACCCGAATTACCTCATAGGACATCCTTAAGTTCAACTACAAATGCAGAAAGAAACCCAGATATAAGCTCCTCGAGCATTTATCAGTAAAACCATCAGAAACACATGTCTCCTCGGGCATGCAAGTTTATCAAATCAGTGTTTTTAAAACAAAATAGGCAAATTTTACTTTTAAGGAAGCCAAAGTCGTTCAACATATTCTCAAAAATCCTCTTTTGACCAAAAAAATATCTCAAAAATCAGGTCAACCATATGTCATGCTAAGGTATGAATAAACAACCAAAGAGCACAACCAAGCCAAAACATATCACACATAAGACAAGAAAAATCTATGCACTAAAGCAAGGAGACTAGCCTAAGGTATGTGCTATCCGAAAAATACCACACTAACTCCTAAACCTAAAAGAAACCAGAACCTAAAATGGCCCACTAACCTAAAACTTAGGTTAAATAAAGTAGCAAGTCAAAACTATGCTAGTTGCATTCACCAAATGAAGTCATACTAAAACAAGCCATGAACCGCAATCTAAGGGAGAAGGGGAGATTTATACTGATCTGGTGTCCCGCATCCAAGGCCTTGGGCCCATAATATACAATATATCAAATCGAAAAGTAAAATAAGGAAAAGAAATGGTAAAAGCAAATATAAAATAATAGAAAAAGGCTACTCTACTACAAAGTCCTCTCCCAACCCTATACTAAGGCTTCCTAGCCTAATCACCCCCAAACTACCACCCGCCTAGGCTAATTTAAGGCTAGGAATTCTAAACACAAGAAAGCTACGCAAAGTATTTAGGAAGGAGCTATGACCTAAGCTAAGAATTCCCAATTAATATCCTACTCTAAGACCTCTAAATAAGCTATAAGAATTAAATACCTAAAATGTTATATCAAAACCACAATAACCCACCCACAATTAGCAATCTACCATACTATTACCATATAAGAGCTAAGCTTAAAAGTAGGTAAGTCGTAACCTACCTGAAATTCGAACACGCACGTACCATCCTCAAGACCGGAGCCTATCTCCCCCGAGAAGCCTCCAAAAGCTTCTACGCTATCATAAACATGATCTAAGTATCAAGAAAAGAAAAATGATACCCATATTGTTATACAAATTTTTGGGCCAAAAATGAGCCTCGGGGTCCGCTTTATGAAATAGAAAACAAACTTCACCACAACGTTCCTCGTGGGACGAGGATCATATGCTCAAATTTTGAGCATTATCTGCCATCAAATTCAAGCTCAAAATAGCCGAAAAAGGTTAAGAGAAAAGAAGAATTCAAAAGGAGAATGAATGGAAGAATAACGGAGGATAACGCGAATTAAAGATGGAAAATAATGGTGACTTACCAAAAAGGCTTGAGATGATCAAGGCTCAAAGTTCCAGCTCTCAAGCTCTATTTTAATGAAAGATTTCAAAAATAAAGAGCAGAAAATGAAGTTGGAAAATATAAAGCTGCTGGCCAGGTCTTATGCCCACGCAACCAGGCCACCACACACACGACCACGCGCATGTGGCTTGGCGCTCGCACACGCACAAGGATGGTGGAGGCAGGGCCAGGCCTGCATTTTCTGCACATGAAGGCTAGCCATCTCTCACGCGAGCATCACGTACGCCGCTAGGCCCTCGCATACTCGAAGGGAAAAGGAGGCCATGCCCGGTTCCCCTTCTATGTGCACGCAGCCAACCCCTTGCACACGTGAAGCGTTGGGTACTGCTATAGCAGTAGCACCAAAAATAGCAACTCCAACAATGCTCGGATGGACCCTCTGGATTCATTCAGAACCTCGAGAACATAAACCAAACATGCTCCCCAACTGGAAATGGCCTTCTGGACTCAACGAAAATGATAAAATACCCAACGGAGATTGTTTTGACAAATTGCATCCCACGCTCAAAAGTGAACTTTAACCAAAAGGAACCCAATAGCCCAAAATGAGTTCAAAAGCCTCGAGACCCAAACAAAAGGTACCACTAGACCAAAGTCAATGTTCTGGATCTAACAATGCTGATAAAATTTCCATCCGAAGTTGTCTTCTCTGAATATTGACCAAAGTCAACTCTACTAGCCTTATGAGTTGCAAAACAGGAAAATAAGCTTAAAACCCAAACGAACTGCTTGGAAACTAAAAAGTCAGTCCCGACAAGTCATAAATGACCAGTATCCACTGTGGAAATGCTCAAGATGCAAAAAAAAGCATGAAAATCAAGAAAATGACCTAGAGGGACATTACACTATGGATCTTCATATTGGTTCTTTCACCTCTTATGGGCAATGAAACTTTTTTTTATATTCATTAGACTTTGGATATCTTGGACATAGTTTTTGTATTTAACGTTCTTGTACAATGACTTTTGGATCTTTGAAAATGTAATAGATAGGTGAAATATTTTACATATTGTTAGTTTTCGACTATTTCTATTTTTAAAGTTGGTTTTATTATTATATCATCAAAAAATGGCTAATTGACTAGTATACGATTTAGGGTAGTTAGTTCTCCCACCAGAGGGTTAGTGTGGGTGCCACTCATGGCCACTTGGGTCATGATATATTTCTGGGTGGCCCAATGGGAAATAGTTTTGGGCAGATTTATGATTTGCATACCTGATGGAAAACTGTTTTGGTGAATATATGGACCTCGTAAGTCCCCAATGGGTCTCAGCTAGCTATACAGAGGAATGGGTGTTTATTGTAGCATATATATAACATCATATTATATTTATCTCATCATTCTGTTTGACTATCTTCGTTGTGATTGTATATTGTGATTGGTGAGTTATTGTTATTGGTCTAGAAATGATAATTTATGGACTTGAACAGTGTTTACTACTCTATATTTGTTAGTATTTTCTAGTCTAGGTGTGGCCTTCCTGTTTGTAGGTGTTCAAGGTTATAGCTGGTAATAGTATCTGTCATGACCCAAACCACCGCGAGTGGCACCCACCCATAACCCCCAGATGAGCGAAGAAAGAACTCAATCAACACTTAGTGAAACTAAAAGCTCAAAACTAGATGCATTAAAATATACTCGCATTCATAGCTAAAAATACTAATAAACAAGATCCTGCGGAAAACTACCCCTAGAATCTGAAAATTGTGTACCAAAATATCTACTAATGTCTAGAGAACATGAATGCAACCCCAAAAACAAGGAAATCTATGTCCGAAACAATGGACTAAAAATATGCTAGATGAAATCATGGTAGCCCAGAAGAAACAGCTCACCCTTGGATTCTGGAAACGTCGGGACTCTAACTGAGGTTGCACAGCAGCCGCCAGAATATGTCATGTACTCACAAAAAGGAATGGAAGTGCAAAATTAGTATACAACCACAGTGTACTTGTAGGATCATCAGCCATCTCCAATAAACAACAAATGAACAATAAACCAAAGCTGAGTAAAGTAAGACAAACATGTATAAATAACTAGAAATATAATCCCTGACTCTCAGTCTTACCCAGTACATGAAATAGGTCTAACAACCACCACACAAGCAAATACACAAACTAGACAACCTTTGTCAAGTAACTCAGACCAACCAAGGATCCCCAGGACAATACCTAAGCGTTTAACATGCAGTTTTGGGATACACCAGGACCAACCCCATATTTAAGTGCAACTCCGGCCATTTATGAGCCAATATGCAACAATCATATTTAAAGAAATTACCCCGTAAACTCATGGGACCATCAACAGAATACATTCAACAAGTATAAACAATCTCGTAAAAGGGGTGGTAGTGGAGCCACCTGATATGTATATCCATAACAGGCATGGTACCCGAGCCAACCAATATGTATCCTATACCAGGCGTGGTACCCGAGCCAACCAATATATATCCCGTACTAGGTGTTGTACCCGAGCCAACTAAATTGCATACACAACCCAACAATCAACAATTAATGAACAAAATCACACTTGTAAACCAACAAGCAACCAAACAAGTTTATTTCACATGACTGACAACCGGATATTTAGACATTCATAATTCTATTCCCTAAAGCATGCAATCCACATACAATACTCAGTGACAGTTACATGAACACATATTGCTATTGGAAAAATAACAACCATCACCTGCCTCGAATAGCTTGAAAGTTCTACTAGACCGGAGCCTTCCCGTTCCGTAAAGCTTTTGCTTGTTCTTGGTCTAAAAATGATTACACAATATACTAAAATCATTCCAAATAGCCTAATAATACCCAAATTATACTCAAATCCTTCTCCCCAGGCAAAACCATGATCATTCCACCCATCCCAGGGCTTTCCCACCATTAATTCACCTAAAGCTATCAATTTTACGGATACATTAAGCAAATTACGGTGGTTTAATCATGAATAAACAATTACAACTACAACCCAAGAATTCTACACCCTAGAATCCTCTTTTCCACCGGGTTCTACCTTCTTAGGTCAATTTAAACCTTCCCCCAAACTCGTAGCTAATGATTCTAATATCCGTGAATTGAAGTACCGAAGTAGGAGAGTAAAATCCTTACCTTTAGGAAGAAAATGGTGGAAATCCGAGTTGAAATCGCCCAAATCGCCTCTGCCCTTTCCCAAAACATTCTTGAGTTTCTGAATGTTTTTGGGGAAGTTTCTGCATTTAGAGCGACTTACACAACTATAGCAGTGCCGCCATAGCAGAACACACCTGTTATGGCGGTGCTAACCTCCTTGAGTTCTACGATAGCAGAAATTTCTCCGCTATAGCGGTCATCGCCGTAGCGCGATATCAAACGCTATAGTGGTTGGCATGGAACAGAACCTCAGAAAATCTCCCAAATTTGCCCATTTTACAACATACTTCAAAACTTGATATTTTGAACCAACCCTTTCACATCAACCTTGATATTAGGAGTTCCACTCGCCCGAATTCACTTTTGAAAAGTCCCTCAGACTCCTTAACGCCTTAGCTAACAGAAAAACTAGCTCAACCTATGACATTTTCCCCAATACTTTCCCTGATTGCCCTAGATCATACCTCGCTCAGAAATCATCCGAGACTAGCCTAGCCCAAAATTTCCAACTCCCAAACCCAGAAGTTTTTCACCCTAAAACTTTGCACGAAAGGTTTACCTATAACGACAGGACAGGTCATTACAACAGATACCAATTTACCCATCATTCATCCCCGAACAATTAAACCCTAAAAAGATGAACCAAAAGAGAAAAATAGTAGTACCTGAATCCTCAAACAAGTGAAGGTACTTGTCCCACATGTCCTTCTTGGATTTTGAAGTGGCTTCCTCAATTGGGCGATGCTTCCATTAAACCTTTACCGATCAAATTTCCTTTGTCCTCAATTTCCGGACATCTTAATCAAGAATAGCAATAGTATCCTCCTCGTACTGAAGGTCCTTGTCTAATAAGATCAAATCCCACTTAATAATATACTCCCCATCCCATGGTATCGCTTCAACATGGATACATTGACGACTGGATGGACCCCGGACAAACTGGGTGGCAATAATAACCTATAAGCCAATAGCCCTATAATCTCAAGAACCTCGAATGGACCGACATACCAAGGGCTATGCTTTACCTTCTTACCGAATATTATTGGGGACACTTTCCACAACACTTGTTTACCAACTTAAAATGTCATGTCTCTTACCTTGAGATCAGCTTTGGGCTGTCAACAACTTCGTTTGAATACCCCTCACTTTTTCATGTGCTTCCTTCACCAAGTCAATGCCCAAAGGTTTCACATTGCCTGCCTCAAACCACCCTATGGGTGATCTACATCCCCTCCCATAAAATTCCTCGAATGGTGCCATGTCGATATTGGAGTGATAGTTATTGTTGTATGAACACTCACACAATGGTAAAAACTTGTCCCAATGGCCCCAAAATAAATCACACATGCTCTCAGCATGCCCTCCAACACCTGAATCATCCTCTCCAACTGACCATCTGTATGAGGATGAAAATTTTTCTGAAAGTGAGTTGGGTGCCCAACTTTTCATTCAACTTGCCCCAGAACATAGAAGTAAACTGAATACTTATGTCTAAAATGATAGAGAGTGTCACCCCATGCAATCTCACAATTTTCTTAACATAAATCTCGGCTAACTGTTGTGAATTATAATCCACCATGACCGAAATTAAATGAGCTGACTTGATCAGCCTGTCCACGATGACCCAAATGGAGTCATACCTTCCCTAGGTCTAAGGAAGACCCACCATGAAATCCATGGCTATTCTTTCCCATTTCCACTCGGGAATGGGCATCCTCTAAAATAATCCTGCAGGCTTTTGGTGCTCATACTTAACCTGCTAACAATTCTGACACTTAGACACATAGTCAGCTATGTCCCTCTTTATCCCAGGCTACCAATAAAGTCACCTCAAGTCCCGGTACATTTTGGTTATGCCCGGATGAATTGAGTACCGCGAGCCATGAGTTTCAAACAACACATTCTGTATCAAGTCATTAACACGAGGAACACAAATTCACCCTCTAAGGCAAAATACCCCACCAACATCTAATGTGGTGTCTCGGTCCTTCCTGTACACCACCTTGTTCCGAAGCTTGTTCAACTGTGTATCCTGAAACTATTTGGTTTTGATTTCCTCAAGAGATATGGGTTTAACCTCAATACTATCCAACACCCCACCCTGTTCTAAAATTCCCAACTACATGAACTTGGATTCTAGACCCTGAATCTCCCTAGCCAAGGGTCATTTGGATACCCCCAAACAAGCCAACCTGCCCATTCTAACCACTTTCTGGCTCAATGCATCTACCACCACATTAGCCTTTCCCGGGTGATACTGGATGGTCAACTCATGATCCTTTAACAGTTTTATCCACCTCATCTGTCTTAGATTCAAATCTTAATGTGTAAACACATGTTGTAGGCTACGATGGTTTGTGAACACTTCACACTTGACACCATAAAGGTAATGTCTCCAAATCATTAGCGCAAAGATTACCGCTGCTAACTCTAAATTATGGGTCGGGTAATTCTTAACATGAGGCTTCAATTGCCTAGAATCATAAGCTATAACATTCCTATCTCACATCAACACAACATCAAAACCCAAATGTGAAGCATCACAAAACAAAATGAAATTCTTACCTTCAACCGGCAATGATAGGATTGGAACTGTAGTCCGAAGTGTCTTGAGCTTTTTGAAACTCTCTTCACAGTTGTCAGACCAAACAAAAGGTATCTCCTTCTGAGTCAACCTTTTCAAGTGAGTAGCAATGGAAGCAAAGTTCTTGACAAACCTGCGATAATAGCCTGCAATCCCCACAAAACTCCTAACCTCAGTCACAGAGCTAAGTTGGATCCAACTCTTAATGTCTCAATCTTTTGGGGATCCACCATTACCCCCTTTTCTGAAACCACATGCCCTAAGAAGGCAACCGAAGACGACCAAAATTCACACTTTGAAAACTTGGCATACAATTTTTGGTGCCTCAATATCCCCAGAACAATGCGAAGATGCTTTGCATGCTCCACCTTACTCTTGTACTAAATCAGAATGTCATCTATAAATACAATGACGAACGAATCCAGAAATGATTTGAAGACACCATTTATCAAACTCATGAAAACCGCCAGCGCATTAGTCAACCTAAACAATATTACCAGGAATTCATAGTGCCCATACCGAGTTCAGAATGCCATCTTAGTATATCCTCTGGCCTAATTTTTAGCTTATGAT
The DNA here is from genome assembly GCA_003996215.1 of Jaltomata sinuosa. Taxonomy (NCBI): domain Eukaryota; kingdom Viridiplantae; phylum Streptophyta; class Magnoliopsida; order Solanales; family Solanaceae; genus Jaltomata; species Jaltomata sinuosa. Next base: position 509,725 of record QJPP01000951.1, read on the forward strand.
ACCCTGACCACAAGTCAATTTTTGAAAACACTGAACCACCCTGCAAGTGATCAAAAAAGGTAATCTATGTGGTGTAAGGGATACTTATTTCGGATGGTGACCTTGTTCAGTTGCCTATAGTCTATACACATCCTAATACTACCATCATTTTTCTTCAAAAACAAAATCAGAGCACCCCAAGGTGAAGTACTGGGATGAATAAAGCCCTAATCTAAAAGTTCCTGAAGCTGAGTCTTAAGTTTCCTCAACTCTGTCGGAGCCATATGATAAGGAGAAATAGAGATGGGGCGAGTACCCGGCTCCAAATCTATACAAAAGTCAATGTCACTATCTGGAGCATACAAGGGAAATTCATTGGGAACACCACCTGAAATTCAAAAACCACCAGAAATGACTCAATCAAAGGGGACTCCAGACTAACATCCCAGAAATTAGCCAAGAAGGACAAACAACACTTTTTCACTAACTTCCTAGCCCGAATGAAGGATATAATCTTCACCGGCTTAGGCCTGTACACACTTTCCCACTCTAGCATATCCTTACCCAGAATCTCTAGGGTCACTATCTTAGCATTATAATTCAACACAACATGATATGGAGACAGCCAAGTCATACCCAAAATGACATCAAAATCTAGCATGTCCAAAATAACCAAATCTACCCAAGTCTGAAAACCCACAAAAACCACAGGACAAGTACGATAGACATGGGTTACTACCATAGACTCCCCAATCGGGATAGAAACATAAATAGGGGAATCAAGGATATCAAAGACCAAATCCAGACCTAAAGCAAATTTTAAACACATACGAATAAGTGGAACCTGGGTCAAATAATACAGAAGCCATCCGGTCACAGACTAGAATTATACCTGTTATCCCAGCATTTGATACTTCAGCCTCAGATTTCCTCGGGAATGCATAACAATGGGCCCAGTCATCAATACAAACAACCTCTTTGGCTGGATGTACTACTCCCCTGTCTGCGCCACCATTCCCCTTATTTCCATAACCTCTTTGAAAATTACCTCACCCACTCTATAGACAACCCTTGCCATTGCCACCTCCACCTGCCAAAACCACCACCCTAGTCTGCTGTGGAGTTTGATTTCCTCCCTTCTTGTGAGGGCACTCCCTTTTGAAGTGACCCGAATCACTACAATGAAAACATACACGGTCAAGAGTAGGCCTGCTAGTAGAACTATAAAAAGCCCCCTGGCCTCTGGGAGCTGAAAACTGTTGACTAGCTCTTGGACGACCACCTGCAGAAGCTGGCAGGACTGACTGAATAGGATAAGTCGAATACACCTGCTGCTTGTGACCCCTGGAGTAAGAACCACTGAAATTTCCTTCATTCCGGGACTTCTTGGCTAACACCTTAGCCTGCCCAACCTGTCTAACCTCTTTTAGTTTTTTCACATAATCAATCACCTCATTAGAACTCTTCCCTGCTGAGGTCATATGCGCAGAGAAAATCTTCAACTCAGTATTCAGACCCTTAATATATAGACGAATTCTCTCCTCCTCAGTACCCAAAAGTTGAGTAGCATAATGTTACAAGGCATGAAATTTAGCCTCATAGGCTGAAACATACATGTTACCCTGCTCAAGGGCTAGAAACTCATCCTTCTTGCGATCCCTAAAGTGCGAGGCACATATTTCTCCAAGAACAAAGCATGAAATTATGCCCAAGTCATCGGAGGTAAAGCTGATGGTCAACACTCTACATGAGCTCTCCACCACTACTTGGCATCACCCTATAGCTGAAAGTAACAAATTCTACCCCATGCTACTACACAATTCCCATCTTATGTAGCCTCTCATAGTAGTCCAGAATAAACTAAAAGGTATTCTCCTTTGCTGTACCTTGAAACATTGGAGTTTTCAGTTTTAAGAATTTGGTTAGCATCTCGTGCTTCATCCCAGTCATAACAGGGCCTAGAATTGGATGGAAGAAAGCATCAGTACCTGATGTCGCATCCATCCTAGGAATCGCTGCTATAGCTGGATGAGCGCCCAGAACCTGATCTATTATCCCATTAGGGGTGGCTCCAGTGCCAGCCAGCCCACTCATAAAAGTCCACACATGTTTAAATACATCGAGTGATATAGGGGGATGCCCTGCACCTCCAGCCAATGCCTCCCCCTTATGCTCTCTGTCCTCCTCAAGTACAACCTCAACCTCCTCCTAAACAGTATCCTGCGGTGGGGGAAGGGTCATTGCTCTCTTGGCTCAGCCACTTCCTGAGCTCCACCACTGGCGGGTGTTGCTCTTTCTCTGCCCCTGCCCCTGCCCTTGCCCCTTCCTCGCCCTCTGGCCTCCTGCCACGTAGCTGGAACTGCTACCCTTGCTCCGTTACGCCTTGTATCAACCATATGCGGACAAAAAAGTGAAAGGAGTTAGATACCAATTTGTATCACCAGATACCAATTTGAAACAAGTTATAGCACGAATGAATAAAGAAGAGATAGCTTCCTAAGGTCCTATAGCCTCTTGAAGAAAAGTAAAGACGTCTTCGTACTGTTTCACAAGACTTTACTAGACCCATTTTTGTACGACAAGATCAACGAACCTAGGGCTCTAATACCATCTTTGTCATGATCCAAACTGCCATGAGTGGCACGCAACAAAAACCCCCGGATGAGCAAACCAAGAACTCAATCAACACTTAGTGAAACTAACAGCTCAAAACCAGATGCATTAAGATAAACAAGCATTGATAGCTAAAAATACTAATAAACAAGATCATGCAGAAAACTACCCTTAGAATCTGAAAGTCATGTACCAAAACGTCTACTAATGTCTAGAGAACAAGGATGCAACCCCAATAACAAGAAAATCTAAGTACGAAATAATGGAATAGAAATATGCTAGATGAAACCATGATAGCCGGAAGAACCAACTCACCCTTGCATTCTGGAAACGTCGAGACTACAACTGAGGTTGCGTAGCAGCCGCTGGAATATGTCCTATAATCACAAAAAGTAAAGCAAGTGCAAAATTAGTACACAACCAAAGTGTACTGTTAGGATCATCGGTCAGCTCTGTTAAATAACATATGAACAATAAACCAAAGCTGAGTAAAGTAAGCCAAACAATAAAGATCTACTATACTGGAGACTTCCCATTCCTTGAAGGTTTCGCTTGTTCTTGGTCTTAAAATGATTACACAATATACTAAAATAAGTTTAAATGGCCTAAAAATACCCGAATTATACTCATATCCTAATCCCCATGACAAACCATGATCATTCTACCCATCCCAGGGCTTTCCCACCATTAATTTACCTAAAGCTATCAATTTTACGGATACATTAAGCAAATTACGGTGGTTTAATCATGAATAAACAATTACAACTACAACCCAAGAATTCTACATCCTAGAATCCTCTTTTCCACCGGGTTCTACCTTCTTAGGTCAATTTAAACCTTCCCCCAAACTCGTAGCTAATGATTTAATATCTGGGAATTGAAGTACTGGAGTAGGGGAGTAAAATTCTTACCTTTAGGAAGAAAAATGGTGGAAATTTGAGTTGAAATCGGCCAAATTGCCTCTGCCCTTCCCCAAAATGTTCTTAAGAATTTCTGAATATTTTTGGGGAAGTTTCTGCATTTACAGTGACGTACTCCGCTATAGCAGTTCCCACACTGCTATAATGGTGTCACCGTAGCGGGACCCGCCTGCTATGGTGGTGCAGACCGCCTTGACTTCCGCTATAGTGGGAATTTCTCCGCTATAATGGTCGTTGTTGTATCACGGTGTCAACCTCTATAGCGGTTGACATGGAACTAAAACTCATAAATCTCCCAAAGTTTCCCATATTACCATACACTTTAAAACCTGATATTCCGAACCAACCATTTCACGTCAACCTTGATATTGGGAGTTCTACTCGCCCAAATTCACTTTCAAAAAGTCCCCCAGACTCCTTAACGCCTTAGCTAACTTAAAAGCTATATCAACCTAAGACATGTTACCCAACCCTTTCCCAAATTTCCCTAGATCATACCTCGCTTAGAAATTGTCTGAGAATAGCCTAGTCCAAAATTTTCAACTCCCAAACCTGAAAGTTTTTCACCCCGAAACTTCGCACAAAATTACACGTAACAATGGGATAGGTCATTACAGTATCTTAGGTGGTTCTTGCCATCATTTTGAATTAGGGTCAATCGATGATGTTGCTAAGTATATGTGATTGGTACTCACGCTTATTTATTTTCTGCACCTTATGTGCAAGTACTGAGCTGGTGGTCCCTAGATGTTGGTTTTGTGATTATCATGTGGTTGCACTCCAAAGATCTTGAGGTATCAGTCATTAATCCTAGTGACTATCAAATTTTTTCTATCTTTGTCTTTATACTTATTTCACATTTTGAGGTACTTTTGGACTCATTTATTGTACTCCTTACTTAAAGGCTTGTAACTTGTGACATTCAAATTTTGGGTAAAGTTTGTTTGAATTTATACTTCTTTTCTGAATTATTTATGTGATTCAGTTTTGAGACTTATCTTTATTTTGCTTTTTCTGCGTATTTACTTGATTAATACTGTTTGAATATTGGGTTGTCTTACCTATCCCCATGAGTAAGGGTGAGATAGGTGTTATAACGACTTAAATTTTGGATCATGATATTAACTAGGTTAATTTTTATGATATTTTAATTTTTGAATTATGATTGAGAGCATAGTGAACTCTCAACTCAATGATTAATATATGTATTCATATTTTTAATCAGTTAGTGCATAGTGTCATAATATGTTTGTATGTTGAACATAGAACCTTACATTATTTTTTAAAATAATTCTCATTGCACTTTTTATTTTGTTAAAGAATGATTGATGATTTGAAAAATATTGTTGTTGAACTCAACAAAGGGTTGAAACTCAACAGTGATAATTATTAGACTTGGAGCTTAAAAATTTAGTATGTGCTAGAAGAGCAAGATCAGGCTTTCGAGGCTATTAATCATGTACTAAATAAGCCTGAGGATGGAAACATAGCTCAACATAGACGTGATCATGAAACTTTATATGCTTGGAGGAAAAAGGACTCCACCGCTTGCATTATGTTGCTAAGTATCTTAGATGATGACATCCTAAGGGAGTTCAAGGATCCCCATAGAGATATGGAACTTTGGAATGCTTTGAAAAACAAGTTGGGTACTTATTGTACTACTAGGCTATGATAACTCACCATCAAATTTGATTTGTACAAGAAACACCTAGATCATTCAATGAAAACATATCTAAGGCAAATGGCAAATATAAACAGAGAGTTGAAAGATGTAGGTCATGTATTGACTGATGAACAGTAGATCCAATCAGTAATACGCTCTTTATCTAGTTCTTGAAAACATATAAAGTATGTTTTGACCCATAATAAAAGGATCACAACTCTGAAAGATGTGCGGAGACACCTTGAATTAGAAGAAAAACAACTTAAGGCTGTAAAGACAATAGTTGAGTTGCACATGCAAAAAAACCTCCAAATTCAAGAGTGGTCCAAGAAAAAGAATTAGGGAAAGAAGAGAGGTCTTAGTCTCAGCTAACTCAACCTACAAAGAAAACAAAGACTGAGAAAGGCATAATCAAGCGTCATAAATGTGTCAACTTTATAAAAGTTAAATGCTTTAATTGTGAGAAGAAGGTTCACTATGTCAAAGATTGCTCAGAGCCTCCTAGAAAGTCATTCCATAAAATTAGAATTAGTAAATTTTGTGTTTCTAATTTTGTTTTACTAACTTAATCTAATCCTTTATGGATTGTAAGCTCAATAGCAACGGATCACATAACATGAAAGCGTAATTCCTTTGTTGAATTTCGATGAATTTCATCTGAAGCAAAAAAGATATATGTGGGCAACAAAAATAAAGTTATTGTTAAAGGGATCGGTACATGCAAATCAGTCCTACATGGCAGCCGAGTTATAATACTACATGATGTCCTCTATACACTAATGATTCATCAGAATGTTATTTCAATATCTGTCTTACTTTAGCCAGGTTTTTGACTTATTCTTTCATGACAATTTTGTCAAGTTAACTTTTGCATCAACTTTATTAAATTTTTGTTATGTGACTCGAGGTTTAATTATTATAGATTTGAATTTTAATTTATTTAATGATAATATCAATTTTTATGTTTGCTTCTTCAAATAGATATGATTGTAATGTAAATATATGGCAAGCTAAACTTGGTCATATTGAGCAAAAAAAAAAAGCAACGACTAGCAAAATAAAATTTTCACTCTGAAATTAAACATATGAAGTTGTCCACATGTAAAAATTATCTAGCTGAAAATCTAAAAGAAAACCTTATGCTAAAGCGACTAGAGTTGAATATCCTTTGCAATTAGTCCATTTGGACAGCTCTAAGCCCATGAATGTTAGGTCTAGTCATAGTTCAAGTTATTTCATTATATTGATAATTTTATCTATTTAAGTTATGACTATTTAATTTTCCACAAATTAGAAACAAAAAGTTATTTCAAACGCTATATGGGCTTAGTGAAAAATTAATTAGACAATAAGATAAAAGCTCTTCAAATTGACCATGCCCGAGGAATACTTATTTGCTCAATTTAATGGGTTATATGATGAAACAAAAGTAGTTCATCAGTTGACTATTTTAAATACTCCACAATAAAATGGTGTTGCAGCGAGAAGAAACAGAATGCCCCTAGAAATGATTAGGTCAATGATGGCACAAGCAAATCTATCAATTAATTTTAAGGGTGATGCTTTGCTTACTGCCAGCTATGTACTTAACTGAGTGCCTACAAGATCAATTGCAACCACTTCATATGAGTTATGATCTAAAAGACATCTTGACCTGAGTGTACTAAGACCTTGAGGTTGTACTGTCATATATATGATTTCTCTCACAAAAATGGTAAATTGGACCTGAGAAGAAAGAAAAGTATATTTATAAGATACTCAAAAATCTCTAAGGATTATGTGTTTATAGGTGAGAAAAATAATAGGAGTGTTACTGAATTTGAATCACGAGATGTTACATTCTTAGAGAATAACTTTTCTATGAAGGGAGAGATAGGTCAAGACCTGTCATTGTTTGAGATAAGGGATCAAGATATACAAGGATCAATTCATTCGAGTGGAAGTATTTCAGTAGATGATAAATTAGTATCTCATCAGCAACTTCTTTCATCATCAGATGCGAATGAAAGTAATCCTTCTACACTTAATGAAAGTGACCAAATGAATCTTCTTCACAGTGGGATCAAAATGATCACTGATCTTGTTTCAAGTGTCAGTAAAATAAATATTTTTGATACGAGTAGGAGAAATGCTAATCTAAATAGGAACAACAATGAATCACAAATTAGATGTGATTCTCATAAAAAGCCACGCTGATGATTTTACATTGAAGATGGTGAACTATTTATGATGCTCTTACAAGATAGAAATGAAATTAAAAGTATAAAAGAGTCCCTCTCATACCCTTTTAATGATAAATGGACAAGAGTAATGAAAGACGAATTAAAGTCGACAAGAGTCAAAAAAATCTGAGAACTAGTTGACCTTTTTGTGGGTCGCAAAGCTATTGAGAGCAAATAGGTTATCAAAATTAAGATGAAGACTAATGTAAAGTTCAGACATATAAATCTCAACTGGTGACGAAAGGGTATACACAGCTGAAAGAAATAGACTACGAAAAACAATTCTCGCCTGTTATACGATTTATCTCTGTTTGCATGGTTCTAGTTGTAGTTGCAAGCTTGAAATCTTGAATTACATCAAATGGATATAAAGACTTCTTTTCTCAATAGAGAATTAAATTAAAAAAATTATATAGAATAACTTGAATATTTCATCAAAAAGGGTCACGAACAAAAGGTTTGCACACTTATAAAGTCTATTTATGGCCTTAAACAACTATCTTCAAGATAATGGTATATACACTTTCAAAATGTTATCATATCTAATAATTTTACCATTATGGATCAAGACCATTGTGTTTATACTATAAGATTATGAAACAAACTTGTAATTTTAACATTATATGTAGATGATATACTTATAGCTGAAAATAATAAGGAGTTATAATCGAGATTAAGTCACAATTTTTATCCCAATTTGAGATAAAAGATATGGGTAAAACTGCATATATTTTTGGGGTTAAGATTTCAAGAGATCTTTCAAAAAAATTATTATATTTCACTCAAGAGAATTGCATTAGAAAAGTTCTTGAAAGATTCAATATACAGAATAGTAGAATTGTTGATACGCCTATCAGTAAAGGTCAATGCTTAAGTAGTCAAATGTGTCCTAAAACTCCTGAAGAGTTAGAAAGAATGAGTTGAGTTTCTTATAGGAGCATGATCGATAGTCTAATATACGTTAAGGTGTGTACTAGATAAGATATTTGTCAAGCAGTTGACTTGGTAAGTAGATATCAAATGGACCCAAGTTTAGCGCATTGGTAAGCAATAAAGAGAATCATGAGATATCTGAAGGATACTGCTTATTATGCACTTTTTTACCAAGGCAATAAAGATCTATGACTAGTTTGATGTTGATCATAGAGGAGATATAAACGGGAGGAAGTCTATCTCAAGATATATTTTCTTACTCAATGATGGCACCATATCATGGAGTAGTAAACGACAACTATGTAAATTACTATCTACGGTGAAAGAAAAATATATGGCACTCGCATCAGCAACACAAAAACCAGTTTGGTTAAAAAAATTCATGGAATACATATTAGATATCGCAGAAAATGTTGAACCAGTTTTAGTCTACTATGACAGTGAGGCTGCAATATCCTCTACCAAGGACCCTAAGTTTCATTGCAAATCAGACACATAAATATCAAGTATAACTATAGAAGAGACATGGTTAGATTCAAAGTAGTGAACGTAAAGTATGTGTCTACACAAAATATGTTAGCAGATTCATTGACCAAGCCTTTTTCTAGAGATGCATTTGTGAGACACATCAAGTCTCAAGACTTTTGTAAATTCTAAGATATTTCATTTTATCTTTTATTTTCCCATGTTCACAAGATTGATTTTTTTTAATTAATAATAAAGTTAATTTATGTACATACATATTTTAATTATTGAATGTTATGTGCATTCTTTATTCATTTGTTTTTGATAAGTATGTCGAGTAGATAAGAGATGGACCTTCTAACATAAGTAACTGTCTCATTCTCTTAGTGATAAGTGGAGATGAGACTAGATTTTAAGAAAAATTATCAAATGGATAATTTAAAAGCTATAAGCTTAAAATTAGGAACATCAGATGAATAATTACATAAGTTTATTTAGGTGAAAATATTCACCTAGCCTACTTAGTGATCCAAATGTGAGTTAAAATGGTAATGTAGATCAAGAAACTTAATTTTAAATATTTATGGTGTCTAAGTATCATCTGTAAAACTTTCTTTACGAGATAAAAGCATAAGCTCCATGGAAAAAAAGAAAATATTGTAGCATGTATTTCATATCATGTGTTCTAATGTCCACAAATTAGGTTAAACATAAGTCTATTCTCAACTTATTATTGTGTGAGACTCAGAGCTTTTATGATGAGTCAAGATCAGTGCCCTTAGTAATTCTAATTAGATACTTAAAACTTAATTTGATGTAAGCTATCTTAGTTTTTTTCTAAAAGGTTATGAACACATATTCAATCTGACAGAACATATCTAAAAAATGGTTAAACTAGTGTTAAGATATCCCTGAAAAAAGGAAGATCATTAATGAAATTTCATTAATTTGTGTTCACTGGCGCACTAGTTATATGAGTTATAATTATGAATATAAAAAATAATGATATATGAGATTTTGAGATTATATCAAATGTGATTCATATGATCTGGGCTACTACATAGTTTAGGATCCACTTACAGGTTGGAACTCGAAGAGAGGCTATATACTCCTAATAGATGTATATCACTTAGCTCTCATAGTATGTTGGTTGTACGTCTACTTCTATGTATGAATGATTGTGGAGATGAGATGAGAATGTGTTTCTCATATTAGAAAAGCACTCCCATTATGTGTGCATGAGAGATGTAGAAAAATTGAGCCCATGCATAAGGGGTGCTTTAAGGTCCATTAGGGTAATTAAGTTAGTCCAAATATTTTCGATATAAATACACTTATGGTGTGTAATTAAAAAATACTGAAATGCAGTATTTTCTATGCTCTATACTCTCCCTCAATAAATTAGGGTTTAGGCTGTGGTATAGGGGATTGCTCAACATATCTTAACAATCACCATAGACCAGTAATTTAAACTGTGGTTTAACCAAGTCTTCTACCTCCACTACACGAAAAATACGTAAATTCTCATTTTATGATTTACGTATAATCTAATTAATTTAGATTAATATTGTGTATGTAATCCTTTAGAAAGAAATTAAACCAATAATTTGTTATTATGATTGTGTAATGACCCTTCCAGTCATTCTCTTATTTTTGCCTTTATTGTACTGTTAGAGCTGTCCTATAGTGGGCCCATGTCATTTATGAGTTGCGGGGATCGGTAGTTCGATGCATGGGCTATCTGTTTGGTCTTTATGGACGTTTACTTATTTTAGAGCTTCAACTTTAGAAATTATTGACTTCGGTAAACCTTCTTAGCGATCATGCTTGGAATCGAATTCTGACAGTTATGTTACCTCCATAGTCTGGACTTTAGTCTAGGAGGACCTTTTGTAGAGATCCAAGAGCTTTTCAGCTTAGAATTCTCTCTCATTTTGTGTTTTCAGGCTAGTTAGGCTTGTATGATTGACTTTGGTCAACATTTGGAGAAGACAGCCTCGGATGAAAATTCCGTAAACGTTATTAGCTCCGGAACGTCGAGTTTAGGCTAGAGGGACCATTAGTTTGGGTCCCGAGGTTTCTGGACTTGATTTCACCCATGGGGTTCCATTTTGGAAATAGTTGGCCTAAGGTTGATTATGGGCATAGGGCCCACTTTTTATTGAATCGACCTCCGATAGGATGTTCGTAGATTTCACTAGATCTTGAATGTCATTTCTAGTTAAATAGCTCAACTCATTTTTATTCGTGGGACCACGGAAGCATTCTCTGGGACCCAAAGTGTGCAAATATGCCTTTAGACATTGCTGGTTGATGGTGTGGCGCCAGAGCGCCGCCTGGACCATGCCTGCACGCGTGCGCCTGTGCCCAAGCTAGCGCCCTTGTGTGCCAACCGCCTCAGCCATGCCAGCTCCCCTGCGCCTTAGTGCCCGCCTGGCCTCCTGCGCGCTTGCGCCTATGCCAATGCCATGGCGTCGGCACTCCTGCGCTATTTTTGGGCGCACCTGCGCCTGAGCGGGCTAGCATATATAGCTGTAGGCATCCCATTTTTAGCTTTTGCTCTCATCTACCCAACTCAATTTCTCCACTAGCTTTACACCAAATTCCTTCAAATCTTCACGAGCTCACTCCCATTGCCTGGAGTAATAATTATTGTTGATTCAGGTGTGTTCTTAGCCTCGTGAAAAGATAAATTCTCGTGTTAATTTTCGTATACTTTCATGAAATTCTCCTCTTTAATTCCATGATGGGTGGACTATTTTAAAGCCATAATTGTCGTCCGGCTCTGCTCAAATTTTGAGCATGTGCTCCCAGGATTGTGGGGAACACGATGGTGTTTTTTGTTTTCGATTTTGGTTTGCGAGGCCCACGGGTCTGTCGGTGACCCGAATTTCAATCCGGGTATGTGTTTAGCATTATTGGAATTGTTAGTCTTGTTTTGACGCATAGATCATTGTTATGATAGTGTTTTCGTAAATTGGAGCTTCTCAGATCGGTTCGAGCTTGGACAAAGTTGTTCCCGCAGCTAGTCATCGGATGACAGGTAGGTTATGATTTTCCCTATCTAGACTCTGCGTATATAGAATATAACTGCATCAATTTGTATCCTTGGGTAGGTCATATTAGGTTGGTACCCCAGACCTTGTTCGTCTATTCAGTCAGTTTATTTCATATATTGATTGTAGTATTCGTGTAGTATTGTATATTACCCTTGTGGTCCTGTGTGGCCTTGTATTGACTCTAAAATATAGATGGTAGGTTATTTGGGAATGTTCGCGAGTCCTGGACATTGAGATATTACTCTAGGCTGGTTATGTCTGTTGTAGAGCTGTTGAGACTATGCAAGGCCGGTACGAATGTTTGTGAGCCGTTAGGCTAACCTATTGTTTGCGAGCATATCATTCATGCAAGGTTTTTTTGTCATGTTTTATTATTGTTTTGGGCTTTGGTCCTACTATAAATGGTTTTCTAAACTTTGCATGGTCCCGAAGGCCCATTTTTGGTATTATGACTTTGAAAGGATTTTGAACTGGATTTTATGAAACCTCTCAATATAAAAAGGATATTATGATGATTTGATCACCAGTTTTCATACTTATACTAGACTCGGTTGAGCCGTGCTGCTACACATATTTGAGATACATTGAGACGATATTAGACTCGGTAAAGCCAAGCACCAGACTTGATTTATTACTGTTTTAGACTCGGATACGCTCTGGGAACCCATATATGATAGTTATAGAGACATGACCATTGATTTAGACCCAGATACACTTCATGCACTCTTGACATGTTTTTGAGATTACAACTACTGATTTAGACTTGAATCGAATCTAAGCACGTACTACGAGGTTTTAATTATTGAGTTATATTGAACTTCATGTTTAGTATGTGGTCTACGAGTAGACCTCCATGGACCCCACCATTCCGAACCAAGTTCTACGGGCCAAGGGTGACCGGAGGGGTGTACGGTGGAGCAGAGGTACTCAGGAGAATTCCTTCCATGGATCCTGCCTCTATTGGGCCTTTGGGGCACCAGAGAGAGTACCATACGACACTACTATCACACCTAGATTCATCATATATCATCAGCATGCATTTGGTATTCTGATTTCACCCTTGTTTGTTATGTGCTCAGTGTACGCTCTGGTTGTATGGGCAGCCGAAGGGTTTGATTTAAGTTGATTGTATTCCTTGATTGTATGGGCGGCCATTGGGACTGTAGGTAGATTATATTACTCTATTTGTTTCTTAGGGATTATTATGACCATGGGTACTATTTGGGTTCATGATTTTAGCCTGTTGAGGCACCAGATTTTGGGACTATGATTATCGAGAGGCTAGTGGGGCTTGCATTGTTGGGATACTAATTGTGTAGCCTACTGAGTGGTTGTAGGTTATTGAGTTCTATTCCTTTTTGTGGTTTTCGTTAGCAGATCTAGGTGCTTGTGGTTTAGTTATTCCATCCTAGGGTTATACTTGAAGGGCTATTGTTCATCTATTCTTATCTTGATACTGATGTCTTAAGCATATTCTATTAGTTTATGGATTCTATTTTTATTGTTGAATTGCTCTCCTTCTTCCCCTTTATTTTGAGGTTACCGGAATACCACCCATCTCTTTAAACTCTCTTTTTATATGTACTGTTATTGCAAGGATCCTAGGTGCGTCCTTCTTCCTTCTTTCACCTGTGTTTCTATGTATGTATATCTTCTGTGCTAGCATGTTATACTTGTCGTTATGGTCGTTTCCTTATTTTAGAGCTTCAACTTTGGAAATTATTGACTTCGGTCAAAATTCTTAGCTATCATGCTTCGAATAGAATTTCGACAGTTCTTTTAGCTCCGAAGCTTGAACTTTGATCTAGGAGGACCTTTTGTCAGGATCCGAGAGCTTTTTAGCTTGGAATTCTCTCTCGTTCTGTGTTTTCAGGCCAGTTGGGCTTGTATGGTTGACTTTGGTCAATATTTGTGGAAGACGACCTTGGATGAAAATTCCGTCAGTGTTGTTAGCTCTGGAACGTTGAGTTTAGGCTAGAGGGACTATTGGTTCGGGTCCCGAGGCTTTCGAACTTGATTTTGGCCATTGGGTTCCATTTTAGAAACTGTTGGCCTAAGGTTGATTAGGGGTGCGGGGCCCATTTTTCATTAAATCGACCTCTGATGGGATGTTCATTAATTTTGTTGGATCTGGAACGCCGTTTCTAGTTGAATAGCTCAGCTCGTTTTTATTCGCAGGACCCCGGATACATTCCCGGGGACCCAAAGTGTGAAAATCTTCCATTAGGCATTACTGGTTGCTGGTGTGGCGCCAGAGCGCCGCCTGGGCCGCGCTTGCGCGCACGCGTCTGCACCCAGGCCAGCGCCGCTACATGTTAACCTCCTCATCCATGCCAGCGCCCCTGCGCCATGGTCAGTGCCCTGCGCCTTGCGCACTAGCGCCCATGCCAGCGCCCGTCTGGCTTCCTGCGCCGTTACGCCAATGCTCCTGCGCTATTTTTAGGCGCACCTACGCCTGAGGGGGCCAGCTTATATAGCTGTTGGCATCCCCTTTTCAGCTTTTTCTCTCATCTTCCCAACTCGATTTCTCCACCATTTTTACTCCAAATTCCTTCAAATCTTTACAAGCTCACTCCCATTGCCTGGAGGAATAATTATTGTTGATCCAGGTGTGTTCTTGGCCTCGTGAAAAGGTAAATTCTCGTGTTAATTTTCGTTGACTTCCATGAAATTCTCCTTTTTAATTCCATGATGAGTGGACTGTTATGGAGCCCCAATTATTGTCCGGCTCTGCTCAAATTTTAAGCATAGGCTCCCAAGATTGTGGGGAATACGATGGTGTTTTTTGCTTCCAATTTTGGGGTTGCAAGGCCCACGGGTCCGCCGGTGATCCGAATTTCAACTCGGGTATGTGTTTATCATTATGGGTATCGTTAGTCTTATTTTGATGCATAGATCATTGTTGTGATAGTATTTTCGCGAATTGGAGCTTCTCGAAGCGGTTCGAGCCTGGACGAAGCCGTTCTCGCAGCTAGTCATCAGACGACAGGTAGGTTATGGTTTCCCCTATCTAGACTCTACGTATATATACTATAACTGCATTAATTAGCATCTTTGGGTGGGTTGTGTTAGGTTGGTACACTAGACCTTGTCCGTCTCTTCGGTCCATTTAATTTATAAGTTGATTGTAGTATTCATGTAGTATTGTATATTACCGTTGTGGTCTTGTGTGGCCTTGTATTGACTATGGAACATAGACGGTGGATTATTTGGAAATGTCCACGAGTCTCGAACATTGAGATATTACTCTAGGCTGGTTATGTCTGTTGTAGAGTTGTTGAGCCTGTGAAGGGCCAATAGGAATGTTTGTGAGCCGTTGGGCTAACCTATTATTTGCGAGCATGTCATTCATGCAAGAGTTTTTTTTCTGCATGTTTTACTACTGTTTTGGGCTTCGGGCCTACTATAAATGGTTTTCTAAACTTTGCATAACTCCGACGGCCCATTTTCAGTATTTTAACTTTGAAAGGGTTTTGATCTGGATTTTATGAAATCTCTTGGTATAAAGAGGATATTACGATGATTTGATCACCAGTTTTCATACTTATACTAGACCCGATTGAGCCGTGGTGCTAGACCTGTTTGAGATACATTGAGATGATATTAGACTCGATAAAGCCGAGCACCAGACTTGATTTATTATTGTTTTAGACCCGAATATGCTCCGGACACCCTTTTATGAAGATTATTGAGACATGACCACTGATTTAGACCTGGATACACTTCGGGCACCCTTGACGGGTTTTTGAGATTACTACTACTGATTTAGACTCGGATCAAACTCGGGCACGTACTGTGAGGTTTCGATTATTGAGTTATATTGAGTTTTGTATTTTAGTATGTGGTCTACGAGTAGAACTCCATGGACCCTACCATTTCGGACCAAGTGCTACAGGATGATGGTGACCGAAGGGGGGTGAGGGAGAATTCCTTCCATGGATCCTTCCTCTATTGGGCCTTTGGGGCACCTGAGGGGGTAACATACGACACTACTATCACACTTGGATTCATCATATATCATCATCATGCATTTGGTATTCTGATTTCACCCTTAACTACTGTGTGCTCAGTGTACGCTCTGGTTGTATGGGCGGTCGGAGGATTTGTTTTCACTTGATTGTGTTTCTCGATTGTATGGGAGGCTATTGGGACTGTAGGTAGATTATATTACTCCGTTCATTTCTTAGGGCTTGTTATGACCATGGGTACTATTTGGCTTCGTGATTTTAGCCTATTGAGGGACCGACTTTTGGGACTATGATTATCGAGAGGCTAGTGGGGCTTGCATTATTGGGATACTGATTGTGTAGTCTTCTGAGCGGTTGTGGGGTATTGATTCTATTTCTTGCCGTTGTTTTTGTTAGCGGATCTGGGTGCTTGTGGTTTAGTTATTCCATCCTAGGGTTATACTTGAGAGGCTGTTGTTCGTCTATTCTTATCTTGATATTGATGTCTTAAGAATGTTCTGTTAGTTTATGGCTTATTTTTCAATTGTTGAATTGCTCTCCTTCTTCCCCTTTATTTTGAGGTTACAGGTATACCGCTCATCTCTTTAAACTCTCTTTTTATATGTACTGTTGTTGAAAGGATCCCAGGTGCGTCCTTCTTCCTTCTTTCACATGTGTTTCTGTGTATATATCTTTTGTGCTATCATGTTATACTTGTAACTCTTGGTGGATTACTCTTTGTGCTAGCTCTTCGTGCTTCCTCCTTGTTTTTCGTGACTGTTTTCTTATATTCTGTTTATTACTGGTTTTATATTTTTTTATGTGCTCAGTCAATCGATGATGCGTACTGGGTATCCGTTGCTTAGCAATTGGTGCTCATACTACACTTCTGCACTCTCTGGTGCAGATATTAGTGTGAGTTTTCACTGTTGATCGCGTGGAAACTCGTGAAGCTTCTGGATATTCGAGACTAGGGTGAGCGCCTGAAGACCGGGGCTTGACAGCATCTCATCTCTTGTATTGTTGCTCTTTATGTATTCAGAGACAATTGTGTAGTATATTTTGTTAGATCTAGCACTTGTATTCTATTTAGAAGCTCTTGTACTATTGATACCAAGTTTTGGGGTTGGTGTAGTTTTCTTGTATACTTATAGTATCGGGTTATTTGCTTCCGCTTATATTTACCTTATTCTGCTTCCACTTATTTTCAGCTTATCATGTGTATTGGTTAGGTAGTAGCCCATTACTAACCGTTTTGGCTACGAGAATTCGTTTGCCTACTGAGGGGTTGTAGGTGCCATCATGACCTGAGAAATCAGATCGTGACAGATTGTGATCTATGAATATTAAACTAAATCAACATATGCGAGGAAAAAAAATAAATCGTACAGCAATAGACAACAACAACAACAACATACCCAGTGTATTCCCACAGCGTGGGGTCTGGGGAGGGTAGAGTGTACGCAGTCCATACCACTACCTCAGAGGTGAGGTAGAGAGGTTGTTTCCGATAGACCCCCGGCTCATGACAAAACAGTCTAAAAATAGGCTAAAAAGGACGTAACAATGATACAGGGTAAAAATACAAGATAAAACTACAAGAGGCGATAGGAAGTAATATGTAGTAACAAACAACAGACAGAAATAGAGCACTGCCATAAAATACTACCACGAGGAATCCAAGAACAAGAAACTATAAGCGTAGCACTACGATTACTAGTCGGGACAATAAGGAAAAACACTCCTACCTACTAGCCTACACACACTTCTACCTACTACTCTTCTACCCTAATCCGCGTCCTCCACACCTTCCTATCTAGGGTCATGTCCTCGGTAAGCTGCAACTGCGCCATGTCCTGTCGAATCACCTCTCCCCAATACTTTTTCGGTCTACCTCGTCCTCTCCTGTAACCATCCATAGCCAACCTCTCACACCTCCGCACTGGAGCATCCGTGCCTCTCCTCCTCACATGTCCGAACCATCTCAACCTCACTTCCCGCATCTTATCTTCCACCGACGCCACACCCACCTTATCTCGGATATCCTCATTCCTAATCCTATCTCTCCTAGTAAACCCGCACATCCATCGCAACATCCTCATCTCCGCCACCTTCATCTTTTGAATATGGGAGTTCTTTACTGGCCAACACTCTACTCCATACAACAAAGCTGGTCGGACCACCACTCTGTAGAATTTGCCATTAAGTTTAGTTGGCACCTTCTTATCACACAAGACTCCAGATGCGAGCCTCCATTTCATCCACCCAACACCAATACGATGAGTGACATCCTCATCAATCTCTCCATTTTCCTGGATAATAGACCCAAAATACTTGAAACTCCCTTTCTTTTGGATGACCTGTGTACCCAGCTTCACTTCTACGTCATCATCCTGAGTCGCCTCACTGAACTTGCACTCCATATATTCAGTCTTGGTCCTGCTCAACCTAAACCCCTTAGACTCGAGGGTCTGTCTCCAAACCTCCAACTTAGCATTAACTCATCTGTGAGTCTCGTCCACCAAAACTACATCATCCGCAAATAACATGCACCAGGGCACCTCACCTTGTATTTGCCGCGTCAATACATCCATTACCAAGGCAAATAGAAATGGGCTAAGGGTCGATCGCTAGTGCAACCCCATTAACACGGGAAAGTTCTCTGAATCTCCTCCCACAGTTCTAACGCGAGTCTTGGCCCCCTCATACATGTCCTTAATTGATCTGGTGTACTCCACGGGTATACCTAGATCCTCCAAGCACCTCCAAAGGACCTCCCTAGGGACTTTATCATACGCCTTTTCTAGATCGATGAACACCATGTGCAAGTCCTTCTTCCTTTCCCTGTACTGCTCCACCAGTCTTCTAAGGAGATGAATAGCTTCTGTAGTCGAGCGTCCTGGCATAAAGCCGAACTTTTTCTCTGAAATAGGCATGATCTGTCTCAACCTCAACTCCACCACCCTCTCCCAGACCTTCATAGTGTGGCTTAGCAATTTGATACCCCTATAGTTGTTGCAACTCTGAATATCGCCCTTGTTCTTGTACAAAGGAATCATTGTGCTCCATCTCCAAGCTTCAGGCATCTTTGCCGTTCTGAAAATAGCATCAAACAACTTGGTTATCCACTTCACACCTGTCTCACCCGAGCTCTTCCAAAAATCAACGGGAATCTCATCTGGCCCCGTCGCCCTACCTCTTCGCATCTTACGAATTGCAACCTTAACCTCTTAAACCTTTATACGGCTACAATAATCATAGTCACGACGCCTCTATGAGTGTGCCAAATCTCCCAGCACAAAGCTTTTGTCCCCCTCTTCATTCAAGAGTCCATGGAAGTAAGACTGCCATCTCCTCCTAATGAGTACCTCATCTACTAGTATTTTGCCATCTTCGTCCTTGATGCACTTCACTTGGTCAAGGTCCTGAGTCCTCCTCTCTCTAGCCTTTGCTAACCTGTATAACTTCTTATCCCCACCTTTATCCTCTAAAGCCGCGTATAAGCTTTCAAAGGCTGCCGTTTTAGCTGCCGTTACCGCTAACTTAGCCTCCTTCCTAGCTATCTTATACGCCTCCCTATTCCTTCGCTTCTCCTCCTCATCCTTACTCTCTACCAACTTCGCATATGACCCCTTTTTAGCCTCCACCTTTCCTTTTACTTCTCCATTCCACCACCAGTCCCCTCGATGCTTGCCAGAACGACCTCTCGAGACGCCCAACACCTCTCTAGCCGTCTCCCTTATGCAACTAGCAGTCGTATCCCACATATTATCCACATCCCCACTACTCCCCCAAGCCCCCCTAGTCATCAACTTCTCCCCTATTTCCAGTGCACTGGCCATAGTCAGGCTACCCCATTTAATCCTAGACCGGTCATCCACAATCCGCTTCTTTTTCTCCTTCTTGATCTCTAAATCCATCACTAAGAGTCTATGTTGGGTCGAAAGATTCTCACTTGGGATAACCTTACAGTCTTTGCAAAGACCTTTATCACCTGTCCTAAGGAGCAAAAAATCTATCTGAGTCTTGGCCACCGAACTACGGAAGGTAACCAAGTGCTCCTCCTTCTTCGGGAAGCTAGAGTTAGCTACTCTCAACCCAAAGGCTCTAGCGAAATCCAAGAGTGCGGTACCCCCTTCATTCCTATCCCCGAAACCAAAGCCTCCATGCACATCGTCATAACCCCTCGAAGATGCCCCGATGTGCCCATTGAAATCTCCTCCAATGAAAAGCTTCTCAGTATCAGGCAAACCTCCCACTACCTCGTCCAAAACCTCCCAAAAGTGTTTCTTCTCCTCCTCATCCAAGCCCGCTTGTGGTGCGGTACGCACTAATAATGTTCAAAGTAGACCCTCCAAGGACTAACTTAATTGTCATCAACCTATCGTTGACCCTCCTAACCTCCACCACTTGCTCTCTTAACTCCTCATCCACTAGGATACCTACCTCATTCCTATTCCTCACACCTTCTGAGTACCACAACTTATACCCGTTGATGTGACGCTAATTTACGTCACTTTCGACTCCTTTTTACTAAGAACAATCGTACGTTTTCAAGCAACCATTGTTGTTTTTGATGTTTTTATGTTGTATTTGTAGGAAATGGAAACGAACACGGAAACGGACGGAAATACGCGAAAAAGAGCAATCTGCCTAAGTGTGACGGCCTGAGTGACGGCCCGTCACACATGTGACGGTCCGTCACTGGGACCGTCACTCCAAGGCAGCAAAGGGACAGTGCTACTGCCTAAGGCTGACGGTCCAGGCGACGGTCCGTCAAGGCAGTGACGGTCCGTCAGCCTGACGGTCCATCAAGGCAGTGACGGTCCGTCAGCCTGACCGTCACGCTAAGGCAGTGGCTTACGTCGGCGACCCGCGTTTTGGGGATTCCTAGCCCGTTTTGGATTTGGTTTCTTTGACTCCTATAAATACCCTATGATAGGTTTATGTAATTAGATACACCCAATAGTTTTAGAATAGTTTTTAGTCGTTTTTTGAGAGCAACAACACGTTTTCGAATTCTTGAGTTCGTGTTCTTGAGTTCTTGGTTGTTCTTGTTCTTGGATTATTGAAGAGTATTTTCATCATATTGTAAGAATCTTCTTTCCTTTATAATGAATTACTTCTTTCCTTCTTCGAGCATGAGTAACTAAAACTCCCGCAACTAGGGTTGAGGGAGCCATGGCAAACGTAGCAATATAGATTCCGGGTAGCGTTGGGTTCGATATATGTATTGTCACGTTGTTAATCATACTTTATGTCACGTTTTCTAGTGGGTTGCAAACATTAGAACATGCCTAGGTTTAATTTGCTTGAGAAAGAGATTAAAACCGGGAAACTTGATTAACAACAAGGATTCGAGACTACCAACTCTCGTCTTAAAGAATAATGTCGTAACTGGATTAATCTACTTGATGTTAGGATTGAGAGCTAAAAAGCACATCTTTTTGAGATCGAGAGAAGATAAAAGGAAATTTGTTTATTTGGTCGAGAGACGTTTAGACGATATAATTGACGCAATCACATCGTGACACGTATATAGAAAGAACCCGGTTAAGCCTAGAATCGACATTGTTACAACGCCATGGTGAACACATCCCTAGTTCATCCTCTCATACTGATTTAAACTCCTAAGTTTATTATTGTTTTGTTTACAATTTGATTACAAAACCCCCCCTTTTATTTACCGGAAACGATTGACGACTAGTCACATACTTCACTAAAGTCTTAATCATCACCATATTCTCTGTGGGATTCGACCCCAACCTTGTTGGGTTATATATTTGACAACGATCGCGTACGCTTCTTAAATTGAGGTGTAGTTTGAGCGTTATCAAAAATGGCGCCGTTGCCGGGAATATAGTTTTTGATTAAGTCTGGTGTGTTTATTTGACTCTTAGTCATATTTTCCTGCTTTTATTTTTGTTTGTTGTTTTTGTTTTTGGACAGGGTAAACAGTTGTGCATGCCAAGTACCCGAGGTTCGGGGGAACAAATTTTACCTTACGACCCCGAACTTGCTAGAACATTGAGGCAGAACATGGCCGCACAACTAGAGGCAGCAAGGCTCGCTGCTGAACTGCAGGCCCAACAAAACCTTAATGCTGGTGGTCTGCAGGACGATGGTGCACGGAATGATGATGAGCTTGATTTAGATGGAGCTGGCGCGACGGGCGCCATTATTGTTCCACCACTATCGCCCGGAGCCAAGTTCAACATCACTAGCACGATGATTCAGTTGCTGAACTTGAGAGGAGTGTTCCGCGGTGTTGCTGGTGACGATGCAAACCAGCACTTGATGAATTTCGTGGGCATCTGCAAGTCGTTCGAACTGCCAGGAGTGAGTCAGACAGCGATCAGGCTCAGATTGTTTCCGTTGTCTCTGTCTGATGAGGCAGCATTGTGGTTAACGGAGCTGACCCCCGACTCTATCGCAACGTGGGGCGAGTTGAGAGGAGCTTTCCTAGAAAGGTTCTTTCCTCCCTCTCGGATGATACAGTTGAGGGATGAGATTGGTAATTTCAGGCAGCAACCTCACGAAGCACTGCACGAGACTTGGTTGCGATTTAAGAAAAAGCTGACACAGTGCCCCAACCATCAGCTGAACAACGAATTCTTGATGCAGACATTCTACAGGGCACTAAATTCGGCTACCAAGCCAACATTGGACAACGCAGCAGGTGGCGCGTTTATGGGTTGCACTTTTGCCGACGCCACAGCTATTTTGGACAGGCTCACCAAGACCAACAGAGCCTGGCACACACGGGATTCAGAGGTTGCAGCTAGCACCTATACCGTTGGCATGTCAGCAGAGCAGCGAAGGAAAGAGGAGGAGCGCGACCAAGACATGGTGCATCTTAAAACACAGTTGGATCTCCTGACAAGGCACTTGACGTCAGGAAGTATAGAGAAGGTACAAGCTGTGGGTTCCCAAGGTATAGAGACTGAGGAGGCCAATTACTTGGGGGGTTTCCAGGCCAATGGCCAGGGAAACCAAGGTCGGAACTATCCAAGAGACAACCACTATGAGAATGGTGGCTACAAAAATTGCGACCAAGGAAGCTGGAGGAACAACACCGATAGAGGTGGGTTGTATATACCACCTGGCAATCGGGACAAAGCTGGCAGCGAGGCTGAGACGTCCAAACTTGAGAATATGATGGCGAAGATGCTGCTTAAGGTGGAATCGACTGACTCTGGGGTAAAGGCAATGCGGAATGAGTTATCAACATTGAGTCTGGTAGTGGAGTCACACTCAACCGCAATCAAGCAACTAGAGCAGCAAGTGGGTCACATCTCGGCATCTCTAAACCCAAGGAAACCAGGTACTTTGCCGAGCGACACCACTCATCCGAAGAATGATGCAAGCTGTATGGCGATCACCACAAGAAGCAGAAAAATATTACCGGAATCACATCCGGTAATTCATACTCAAGGTGACATTGCGGATGATGAAGAGGCGGTAGAGGAGGAAACTCCAAAGCCCGCGGAGAAACGCAAGGAAGCTGAAAAGCTTCCAACTATGATGCCTCGACCACCACCTCCGTTCCCACAGCGTTTAAAGAAGAAAGCTGACGATAGTAAGTTCCTGAACTTCATGAACATGTTGAAAGAGATTTCAATAAACATACCATTGGTGGAAGCGCTGGAACAAATGCCCGGTTAAGCCTAGAATCGACATTGTTACAATGCCATGGTGAACACATCCCTAGTTCATCCTCTCATACTGATTTAAACTCCTAAGTTTATTATTGTTTTGTTTCACAATTTGATTACAAAACCCCCCTTTTATTTTACCGAAAACGATTGACGACTAGTCACATACTGCACTAAGTCTTAATCATCACCATATTCTCTGTGGGATTCGACCCCAACCTTGTTGGGTTATATATTTGAACAACATCACTTACGCTTCTTAAATTGAGGTGAGTTTGAGCGTATCAAAATGTGTCGTTGCCGGGAATGAGCTATCAACATTGAGTCTGGTAGTGGAGTCACACTCAACCGCTATCAAACAACTAGAGCAGCACGTGGGTCACATCTCGGCATCTCTAAACCCAAGGAAACAAGGTACTTTGCCGAGCGACACCACTAATCCGCAGAATAATGCAAGCTGTATGGCGATCACCACAAGAAGCGGAAAATTATTACCGGAATCACATCCGGTAATTCATGCTCAAGGTGATAGTGCAGATGGTGAAGATGCGGTAGAGGAGGAAACGCCAAAGCCCGCGGAGAAACGCAAGGAAGCTGAAAAGCTTCCAACTATGATGCCTCGACCACCACCTCCGTTCCCACAGCGTTTAAAGAAGAAAGCTGACGATGGTAAGTTCCTGAACTTCATGAACATGTTGAAAGAGATTTCAATAAACATACCATTGGTGGAAGCTCTGGAACAAATGCCCGGTTATGCCAAGTTCATGAAGGACTTGATCACAAAGAAGAGGACGGTAAGTTTTGAGCCAGAAGACAACCTCCATCACTGCAGCGCTATTTCCTCTAGATCATTAGTGGAAAAGAAAGGAGATCCAGGTGCGTTCACTGTTCCATGTACTATCGGAAAGCTCAACTTCGGAAGAGCTATGTGTGATCTTGGTGCGAGGATCAATTTGATGCCGCTAGCAGTGTATAACAAATTGGGTTTGGGAGCTCCTAAACCAACGTCCATGAGAGTGAGGATGGCTGACCGTTCGGTAAAGCGACCCGTAGGGATCTTGTCTGATGTGCTAATAAAGATCGGTAAGCTTATCTTCCCAGCTGACTTTGTAATTTTGGATTGCGAACTGGACTTCGAAGTTCCCATAATCTTGGGACGACCATTGTTAGCTACGGCGAGAGTTTTGGTTGACATGGAGAAAAACGAACTGACCTTCCGAGTGAACAATGAAATGGTCAAGTTCGATGTGTCTAAATTGATGAAGCAACCAAGTGACATGAGGGTGGTCGCGGTCATCAATGCTATTGAGGAAGAGCCTGCGGATGTGCACCTTGAGGAGAAGTGTTTGGTTGAGACCCGAGCTGCTATAAAGTTGGGATCGAATGGGGTGGTGAGACAGGCAGAAAAAGGCGGTGAAAATAGATCAAAGAAATGAAAACACCGCAAGAGAATCTGCAAAGAAAGAGCGAAGAAGCGGTGACGACTAGCTGCGGAGCCAACAAAAGAAGAAGTTGGACAGCAACATCGAATCAGCAGCGCGTGCAAACACTCCATCGAGTTCTCTTGTTTTGGAGACCCTGGCGGTCTCCAACATCATTCCAGAATCTGAGTCATATCGGCTTCACAGGTATTCCTTTATTCTCACAGCTTTTAGTTTTCATATGTATGCATTGGGGACAATGCATGAGTCTAAGTTGAGGGTGTTGGGAAACCTGTGAGTCACCACCGAGGGTTTTTGTTGCCGATTTCTTTTCCCTCCGGTGTGCTATCTAGTAGAACCGGCATGTTTAGGTTGTTAGTTTAAATTTTTTTTATTGTCTATAGCAAGCATGCGTTGTTCTTATCTAAAAATGAGGCCCTTTGAAAAAATTTCTGGTTTTGAGCTTATGTTGAAACGATTGACTGTCTGGATCTTTGTATGTCATTGTGTGAATATGAGTAGAATGAGTATGCTTAAGCTGAGCGGTTGTTTGATAGTTGGTAGCGATATAGTTCTTGGTGCTAAGAGTGTGTGAGATTAATTGTCATAAATTCTTACTCTGTGCATGCATCTAGAACTTGCCCGGTCTATTTTGTTAAGTTTGAAGTTTGGTTGCTTAGGAAAGGATCACATGCCCTTTTTGTGTGCAGTCCACTTAACCTATAAGACCGTCCAAATGTAAATAATCCCTTTGATCCCTGTTTGAGCCGAAATTGACCTTGTTCTTTCAATAACCTGTCACCATTCCTGTTTAACTTTGAATCCCTATCTTGGCCCTGGTCCTTCCTTGGACATCGTGCACCTCAACGTAGGCAAAACAACTTAAGTTGAGGGTGGCTACTATAGAGGTAAACCCTGTTTTGGCCCTGGTCCTACCAATGGACATTGTGCACCTTGACGTAGGCAATCAGCCTAAGTTGAGGGTGGCTACTACAGTGGTAAAGGAGAAGAAAAAAGAGGATGGAGATGATTGTTGTTGAATAGAATGAAAATCCGGGTGGGCGCCTAAGAAAAGAAAAGAAAAATAAAGAAAGATGAAAAAGATCGAAAAAGAAACAAAAAGAATTGTCAATAAAGAGGTCGCACCTATATCTAGAATCAAGGAAATAAAAAGGTGAATAAGGATGGATAAAGTGAAGTTATGTGGTGATAAAATGTAAATGGTTCCAAGGAGGGCTTAGTCACTAACCCCTAAATGTATCATACCTGCACCCGAAGCCTCATTACAAGCAAATACAAGTCCTGTAGTGATCCTAAGTAGCTTTCTGAAGAACTGAAATAGAATAGTAAGGGCAAGCCTATGGTATCGCATGTGCATTGTTTGAAATCGTTTGTGAGTGTGAGCGCTTACCTATAGTCCCAAATCTTGTGTGTGGGATTTCTTTGTGGTGAGGGCACCAAGATGTCTATATTGTCTATTGATTGTTAGGATAGCTGCGTATGTGTATGCATAATATTCTATCATATCGGAATGACATGTTTGGATCCTTGCAAGTTAGTGTTTCATAAATTTGTGTGCTACAAGGGAGCTTGATTTAATTGAATAAGTTTGAATGACCATGAGTTGCTATAGACATGAGTTTGTGTTCTTAGTAGAGTCGTATTATTGTTTTATGTTATGTTGCGTGAGGACAAGCGAACGTTTTAAGTTGAGGGTGTTGATGTGACGCTAATTTACGTCACTTTCGACTCCTTTTTACTAAGAACAATCGTACGTTTTCAAGCAACCATTGTTGTTTTTGATGTTTTTATGTTGTATTGGTAGGAAATGGAAACAAACACGGAAACGGACGGAAATACGCGAAAAAGAGCAATCTGCCTAAGTGTGACGGCCTGAGTGACGGCCCGTCACACATGTGACGGTCCGTCACTGG
Source organism: Jaltomata sinuosa (assembly GCA_003996215.1). Lineage (NCBI taxonomy): Eukaryota > Viridiplantae > Streptophyta > Magnoliopsida > Solanales > Solanaceae > Jaltomata > Jaltomata sinuosa. The sequence continues at coordinate 536,539 of QJPP01000951.1, forward strand.
GACCGTCACTCCAAGGCAGCAAAGGGACAGTGCCACTGCCTAAGGCTGACGGTCCAGGCGACGGTCCGTCAAGGCAGTGACGGTCCGTCAGCCTGACTGTCACGCTAAGGCAGTGGCTTACGTCGGCGACCCGCGTTTTGGGGATTCCTAGCCCGTTTTGGATTTGGTTTCTTTGACTCCTATAAATACCCTATGATAGGTTTATGTAATTAGAATACACCCAATAGTTTTAGAATAGTTTTTAGTCGTTTCTTGAGAGCAACAACACGTTTTCGGATTCTTGAGTTCGTGTTCTTGAGTTCTTGGTTGTTCTTGTTCTTGGATTATTGAAGAGTATTTTCATCATATTGTAAGAATCTTCTTTCCTTTATAATGAATTACTTCTTTTCTTCTTCGAGCATGAGTAACTAAAACTCCCGCAACTAGGGTTGTGGGAGCCATGGCAAACGTAGAAATATAGATTCCGGGTAGCGTTGGGTTCGATTTATGTATTGTCACGTTGTTAATCATACATTATGTCACGTTTTCTAGTGGGTTGCAAACATTAGAACATGCCTAGGTTTAATTTGCTTGAGAAAGAGATTAAAACCGGGAAACTTGATTAACAACAAGGATTCGAGACTACCAACTCTCGTCTTAAAGAATAATGCCGTAACTGGATTAATCTACTTGATGTTAGGATTGAGAGCTAAAAAGCACATCTTTTTGAGATCGAGAGAAGATAAAAGGAAATTTGTTTATTTGGTCGAGAGACATTTAGACGATACAATTGACGCAATCACATCGTGACACGTATATAGAAAGACACCGGTTAAGCCTAGAATCGACATTGTTACAACGCCATGGTGAACACATCCCTAGTTCATCCTCTCATACTGATTTAAACTCCTAAGTTTATTATTGTTTTGTTTACAATTTGATTACAAAACCCCCCCCTTTTATTTACCGGAAACGATTGACGACTAGTCACATACTTTACTAAAGTCTTAATCATCACCATATTCTCTGTGGGATTCGACCCCAACCTTGTTGGGTTATATATTTGACAACGATCGCGTACGCTTCTTAAATTGAGGTGTAGTTTGAGCGTTATCACCCGTCTACCTCTCGCGCCTTAGTGCCCACCCATTTAGTCTCCTGGACACACGCTATGCTAATCCTCCTCTTCCTTAGAACCTTCACTAGCTCTATGGACTTTCCGGATAACGTCCCTATGTTCCAAGACCCTATTCTCAACCTAGATGCTCCCTTAACCCCCTTACATCTCCTTTCCCTCGCCCCCGCCCCCGGCCTCACCCCCGACCCTGCCCCCAAACCCGAGTGCGACCGATGACATGACCCTACTCGACCATCATTCACCAAAGCCACTAAAACGTGTGCTATAATCAAGGATAAACCAACTCCACCAACTACTCTATACTAAACAACTATATCACAAGAAAAGCAAAATAAGGTACAAGAGACATCAAGTAATATAAGTTATTTCCATTTAGTACACAGGAAAATTAGTCAATAATACTCTCTCTGTAAAAAAAATGATTTATTTTTATTTTTAGTCCGTTTAAAAAAGAATGACCTTTTTCTTTTTTGGCAACACTTTAATTTCAACTTTCTTCATGGCATGTTTAAGACCACAAGATTAAAGGGCATTTTGATATATTTGACAAAACTTTAATTTAAGACCACAAGATTCAAAAATCTTCTTTATTTTCTTAAATTTCGTGCCAATTAAAAATATATCACTCCATATACAATGGAGGAGTATAAAATTACATAGATGCAAAAGAAACCAAAAGAGAGAAAGAGAGAGAAGAATTTGCACCCTTGTATTTTTTTTCAGCCAGAGATAATGTCAAAATGTCCAATAAATTATTAAGCCACAACATGCGCCGAAGGTAAATCTAGAAAGCCACAACACGCAAAATAACAGAAAATAAATAGAATTTCATCTGTATACTCGCTATAAGAATTTGTAAGAATGGTGTTGAATGAGGGACAAATCCAATAAATGAGTTTGTCAGATTTTTCATAATTAAAATAGTGAAAACGGATGAATAATGAAGCACTTTGTGCAACTTTCACGTTTGAAAATGAACGGATCATTAAATATTTTTACACTAAAGGTGCTCTATGATACATGAGTTTTTTATGAATACTTTGCATTTTCAAGAAATGCTCATATACTCTAATGCACTTTTAGTGTTACTTTATTAATCATAATATCTAAAAAAACTGTCATTTTCTGCACCGATAGGATAATAGGGGACAAGTTCTTCAGACCCTAAAGGCTCATGTATCTTAAGACACCTTCAGGCAAATTACGAAGACGTCCTTAAATAAGAGAGCATTCCCTACAAATGATTCTTATGTGCCTTCAGAATTATTTTTTTGTTCCTCCATATATATGAACATGCTATAGATTGACATATATTATTAAATTCACAAAAAATTATATACTTTCTAGTTGATGCATCCTTCAAACTGAATTGGTGAAAAAGAGGTTATCCTAGTGTATTGCTCTCGTTATTCAATAAATAATTTATTGATAATTAAAAAAAATTTACAGGTCTAAAAATATTGAATGAACATCGTGTTAGAGTTGCATTGTATTGGGGTGGCGATGTAATGTATATATGAATATGATACTGTAAGATATGGTTGTGGTGCTCGTGCAGTTGTTAAACTTTCATTAAATATTAAGTATGATTGGCTAGTTAAAAACATGCACATTAGAATGAAAACTAATCCAAATGAATCAAGGCTCTTTTTTTCGGGTAGATGGTCATTTTCAAGTGTTCAAAGCAATGTTCATTATTATGAAATTCCCATACTTGATAATGAGTCGTTGCAAGATTTTATGATAGCACCTCATACAGTGTGTTATTTGATGAATCT